>CANSZD010000313.1:927500-1507500 GCA_947648045.1 Beta corolliflora
TGTTTTGCTTCAAAAGAATATGAAAAGCCTTTTGCCTTTTGTCCCACAGTAAAAGAATAGAAGGGAAGAGTAAGGTTTATAACTATTACTCTTCCTTTACCCTTTGAGTTGAGTAGCAATGAGGCTTTAGTGGGTGTGTGGTGATGGATGGTTACCACAAGCGCACGCGCGCCGCTCGCCCGGTCCGGGCTAGGGCTTTGGGATTTGGGGAATAAACTTAACTTTCTTTTTGGGTCAAATATTTACCAGCATTAATTGACCGTTTTGTAACAGCATTAAGTAACCGTTTTTTCCTAATTTATTTCCTGGTCTTATGCCATTAACCTCCCTCTACTGACCGTTTTATCTGATGAAATTAGCCCGTGGTCTGATTTCGGTTGTTGGTTCAGTCCCTATAAATACCAGTGTTCTGGAATTGGTTTGATACACACAGAAAAATACATCTTCCTCTTCTCTTCCTATTTCTCTTTTCAGAGAACGTTCTCAATCTGCTTTTCTGTCGACACCGAAAAGGTAGAAGCCGTGTATCCCTGGAGGTTGATTGCTATGAGTCCGTGTGTTGTAGCGGGGCAAATTCAACTTTAGGGCAGTGTTTAATTCACGCCACGATTGTCAGATAAGTTGATTCTATTTGTTACCAGTTTACGTTCCTACAATCTAAAGTTGAATTTTCTTGTGTACCTGTTTTTACGGAACTATGGCTGGTAATATTCCTAATGGTAATGTGCGTATTCTGAATCCCGTCCCTATTACCAATCCCTTTGTCCCTGATATGTCTAAGTTAGATCCTTTTGATGGGAAAAATTATAAGATGTGGTCTGATAAGATGGAATTTTTCTTGGGTCAGATTGGGGTAGATTATTGTTTATCTGTTGATGCTGCTCCTGAGAATTCTGTTAGGGATTTTGTGAAAGACAATAAGACATGTCATGGGATGTTACTGCATTATATGACTTCTTCCCTTTACATGATCTATAGTAAGTCAAAAAATGCTAAGGATATTTGGGATGCTTTGAATGCTTAGTATGGTACCGATGATTTTGGGACTAAGAAATATGCCTATAGTCGTTGGTTGAAGTTTACTATGTCTGATGATATGTCTGTTTTAGATCAAATTCATGAGTATGAGCTTTATGTGCTGATATTGTGGCTGAGGGTATGGTTATTTATGAACTTTTCCAAGCCAACTGTTTACTTGAAAAATTACCTCCTTCTTGGGAAAATTATGTTCATTCCATGAAACACAAGCAGAAAGATTTTACCCTTCAGGAATTAGTTTCCCATATTAAGATTGAGGAGCAAAACCATATCCAAACCAAAGGGAAATATGTTGATCACTCTTCCTCTACTGCTAATCTGGTGGAAAATAAAAGTGGAGGTAAAGGACCAAAAGGTAAGGGTCCAAATCAGTTTTATGGCACAAGGCGGAACCAAAACAACTTTAAGAGAAAAAAGACAGTTTAAGGGAAATTGCCTCGTCTGTGGTAAGTATGGGCATTATGCCAAGGATTGCCGTCAAAGAAAGGAAACTGAAAGCAAACCAAAGGACAACAAAGCTCAAGCCAACCTTGCTGACGATGATAGTATTGTTGTTGTGGTGTCCGAGGTCAACTTGGTAAGCAATGTTTCTGAATGGGCCGTGGACACTGGTGCAACTCGCCATATCTGCGCCAACAGGGAGATGTTCCAGGATAATGACAAAGTTTCAGAGGGAGAATGCATCTTCATGGGCAACTCAAGCACTGTGAGTGTTTTAGGCAAAGGAAAGGTTTTCCTTACTTTGCAGAATGTTTTGCATATCCCCGATATCCGCAGAAACCTCATTTCTGGGTCTCTTTTAAACAAAGCTGGGATCAAGTTAGGGGTGTTCACAAAAAACCGAAACCGAAAAACCGTACCGAAAAACCGGTCAAAATGGGCGGTTACCGAACCGAAAAATTTGAGATTAAACAGTACGGTTACCGAGCCGGTAAAATTCACGGTTAAACGATACAGTTACGGTTATGATTTTTGAGTGAACGGTTAACCGAAAAATCGAAATATTTTTTTTCTATATTTTATTTATTGTGAAATATTTTCCAACAACTACAATAATATTTGTTACTAAGTAACAACAATTAGAGGAAGTATGAGATTATTGAAAAAATTTAGTACTAATTTAAACACTATAATTATGAAATGGAGTAAATTCTTAGTGTTATTATGTTTTCTATGTATTTATTATCTACTTTATAATATATTTTAAATTAGAGTATATATAATATTATAGTATATACACACAAAAATAGAAAATATATATTTACATTAAGTAAAATATAATAGTATAAATTGAATAACGGTTAACCGAAAAACCGTACCGAAAAAACGGTTAACCGCTTAGGCGGTAACTGATCTAAACAGTTACGGTTCGCAAAAAGAGCGAATCGAAACTTTCGGTTACCGAACCGATATGTGTGTTTGGGGATGATTAACCACCCATGAACACCCCTAGATCAAGTTAACTTTTGTATCTGATAAACTTGTATTAACCAGAAATGGTGATTTTGTGAGTAAAGGCTTTTGTAATGGTGGACTTTTTATTTTGGATATTGTTATTGATAATAAAATTTCTATTGCTTCCGTTTATATTTAATGAGTTTGTTTCATTATGGCATTTTAGACTAGGGCATGTGAATGGTGCATATGTTAAAAGCCTAAAACAACTCAGTCTTATTCCTGACTTTAGAAATACATCTTTTAATAAATGTGAAGTATGTGTAGAAGCTAAGCACCTTAAGAAAGCATTCAACGAAAATGTGTCCCGTTCCTCTACTTTATTAGAGTTAGTCCATAATGACTTAGGTGACTTTAAGAATTCCATGAGTAGAGGAGGAAAGAAATATTATATTACATTTATTGATGACTTCTCATGTTATAAAAGGTTTATTTATTGAGTTCTAAGGATGAGGCTGAAGAAAAAATTTCTAATCTATAAAGCCGAAGTTGAAAACCAATTAGACCTTAAGATAAAGAGAGTGAGATCATATAGGAGTGGAGAATATGATGGAGTTTCTCTTAAGAAATTTTGTGAGTCTAATGGAATTATTCATGAGGTTACAACTCCATATACACCCGAACAAAATGGAATAGCCACTAGTGAAAAAAACCTAGCCGCTCCGGTCAAATTAGGCTCATCTGATCCGAAAATGGACCGGAACGGTTAGGCCCGCAGCAGTTCACGAAATTTTACTGATTCGATTTTGAACCAGATCAGTTAATGGTTAACTGATCCGGTTTTAAGGTGAAAATCGGATTAGTTAATCATTAACTGATCCGTTTTAACCTTAAAACTGGAGCAGTAGGGTTGATATTTATATCAAAAAAGGTGCAGACCTGCAGGCTACAGGTCTACAATACATTTCACCGATTTTCACGTCTCGCCTTTTATCTAAGGTACTCAAATTCTAACATACTTTATACATATATATATAAATAATATAGAAAAGGTACTCAAGTATATAACAACACATATATACAAAAATAATACATTATACATAGAAACAATCCAAAATTATACAAAATACACAGAAAATTAACTACGCATATACAGAAAATTGTATGAAAACTAAACATAAATACATAGAAACGACATTCTAACATAAATACAATAAATTATACAAATACACAAAAATAACAAATTAACATATATACAGAATTTATATATATATATATATATATATATATATATATATATATATATATATATATATATATATATATATATATATATATATATATGAAATTTACCACTTATACAATATATAAATTGCAACATATACGAAAAAAAGAAAAATAGAAAATGAAGCAACTAAAAAACACTACCTAAATAAAACGAAAAAACGAAAATTAAGAACCGGTATAAAAAATCAAACGAAAATGGAAGCCAAAAAAACAAAAAAAAACCTATACCCAGAACCAGATCTTAAAACTAAATCCCATAAATACTCAAACGAACCAAATTCTTGTGCACATAACTTCGATTCTTCTTCTCTTCATTTGTTCGTTCTTCGTTTCGCTCTTCATTTCGCTCTTCATTTTGTTCTTCGCTTCTTTGTTCTTCGTTTCACTGTTCATTTTGGTCTTCTTTTTCGCTCTTCATTTCGTTCTTCATTTCGTCTTTGTTTCGTCTCTTCGATTCTTCGTGAGATTGAAAAGAGATCACTCGTGAGTTGACGGTGGTTTAAGGCAGAAGGAGAAATTGTTGTGAGAGGAAGAGAGATGACGAGATTATGGTGAAAGAGATTAGGGTGAGAGAGATTAGGGTAAGAGAGGGAGAAGGAGAAACGGTTGTGAGAGAGGGAGAATGGGGTTTAGGTTAGGTGAGAGAGGGAGAAGGAGAAACGGCTGTGAGAGAGGGAGATTAGGGTTTAGGTTTTCTGAGGGGGTGAGAGGGATATATTAGTTGGGTTGGATTCTGGCACATTAATATATTAGAGGGAACTGGGTCGCATTTAAATATATTAGTTGGGCTGGATTCTGGCGCATTAATATATTAGTTGGGCTGGATTCTGACCCGGTTTAGAATACCGATATCAGTTAACAGAAAATCGGATCGATTTTCTGTTGACTGATCCGGTCCACTAAAGGACCAGATCCGTTTCTTCACCCAGCTTTTCCTCCCAAATTTCTGTGGATTTTCGGTCTGGTTTCGTGAAAATCGGATCTGTTACTAAGTGACATATAAGGTTTTTTCCACTAGTGAGCTGAGCGAAAAAACAGGATTCTCAAGGATATGATGAATGCAATGCTTATTAGTTCAGGTATACCTACTAACATATAGGGTGAGGCTATTCTTTCTGCTTGCTATGTACTTAACCGAGTTTCCCATAGGAAGTTAGATAAAACTCCCTATGAATTATGGAAAGACTATAAGCCTAATTTGAGTTACCTCAAAGTGTGGGGGCGTTTGGGTAAAATAGGACTTCATGGCTTTCAAAGGAGTACGATTGGACCTAAGACTGTAGATGGTATCTTTATTGGTTATGCTTCTAACAGTGCTGCATATAGACTCATTCTTAAGGATGCATCTAGTTTTTGTCCTATTAGAGAGTCAAGGGATGTTGAATTCTTTGAGTATGTTTTTCTATGAAAGTTAGTGTACAAGCATGTCTGCCTGCTGCATCTTCTTCTACTTTGCATCATGACATTGCATCATCTAGTGAGACCTTAGAACCTAGAAGGAGTCAGAGAGCTAAAATTGAGTCTAGTTTTGGCCCTGACTTTGTTACTACATTTCTAGCTGAGAAAGAGTGTTTAGATGAGCAAGATGTCAATGCTTTTATATTGGAAGAGAACCCTATAACCTATGCGGAGGCCATGAGATCTGTGGACTCAAGTCTTTGGTTTAAGGGCTATTAACAGTGAAATAGAGTCTATTATGAGTAATAATACTTGGATATTGTCAGACCTTCCTAGAGGTTTTAAGGCCCTAAGTAGTAAGTGGATCTTTACTAAGAAATGCAAGCCTGATGGGTCCTTAGACAAGTATAGGCTAGACTTGTAGTTGGAGGGCATCGCCAAAAGAAAGGCTTAGACTTCTTTGATACCTATTCTTCAGTGACCAAGGTAGCCACCATTATAGCATTAATTGCACTTGCATCTATTCATGATTTGATTGTGCATGAAATGGATGTGAAAACTCCATTTTTGAATGGTGAGTTAAATGAGGAGATCTATATGAAGTAGCCCAAAGGATGTGTGGTTCCTAGTCAAGAGGACAAGGTATGCAAGCTTATCAGATCTTTGTATGGTTTAAAACAAGCACTACCAAAACAATGGTATGATAAATTTCATAAAACTATTACTTCAAATGGTTTTTTGGTAATGATTATGATGCTTGTGTTTATTCCAAAATTGACGAGCTTGGTTATGTTTTCATATGTCTATATGTTGATGAAATGTTAATTTTTTGAACTAATATAGACGTATTAAAAGCAACAAAGAGTTTTCTAAATTCTGGTTTTGAGATGAAGGATTTAGGAGAGGCTGATGTTATTTTTGAAATAAAGATTACTAGAACGTCAGATGTGATGTCTTTAAATCAATCTCATTATATTAAGAAAATATTAAAGAAGTTTGATCAATTTGATTGCATTCCTGTGAAAACCCCGTATGATTTTAGTATTCATTTGAATAAGAATAAGGGTGATAGTACAAAATCTCCTAAACTAATAATTCAAAGATAACTTTTAAGAACAAACTATTTCCAAATAACTTGGATTAAAAATGATCTTGAAAACAATTCCTCTTCTTATCTCCCCTTACTTTACCTAAGTGAGCACACCCCCAATCTTTTTATCCCATTACGGATCTATATCAAGGGGTAACATAACTGACAACAAGTGGACTTTGAAACATAAACCCTTCATGACGTTCATCAAGCAATGCGCATCCAGTTCCACAACTGTCCTTAATAACCAACACAAGTTATTCTAGCGCATTTTGTTACTCATGCGCACCTTGAGAAACTTCCTAGGAGGTCACCCATCCCAAGACTACTCCCAGCCAAGCACGCATAAGTGTGAAGTGACTAAGGAAATGAGCTCCCTAATAGATAGATACATCTAGTTAGAATGAGTAACCTGCTTAATCTATTTAAAGCAATCATGAGTGTGTTATCATTGTGGCTGAGGACTCCACATATTCGGCCACAACGTCCTTTGGTTCGCCCCAACCTGGAAACTAATCACATATTAGATCACAGCCGGAGATATAACCCGAGAATCCTGCCCCAATAGGGGGACTAACCTTGGATTAATTATCCACAAGATCAGCACGCGGTCTCCAGATTGCTCTAAATACCATTTATAACACCCCCAAATTACTCACTTTAACATAAATAATTAAATAAATAATATTTGAGTAAATTAGGAGTATTACTGCCACATGGCGTTCACGCTTTCGACAACTAACAAAATAACTTACAGCGGAATACTTTAACCAAAATAATAATAAATCTTTATTATTATAAATAAATATTGACTCAACTTAAAAAGAATAAAATGTTGTAAACTAGGTGAAGATCGCCCTTCCTACAATGCTCCCATGCACATCCAAAGTTCACCTGTAAAACTATTTACCAAAAAGAGAAAAAGGGCAAAGCCAAATAGGAAAAAGGAAAATACGCGTCAGTATAAAACTGCGTATAAAATGTACAAGATAGGTAACACATTTACTAGTTCGCAACATTTAACATTTCAAAATCTCCTAAACTAATAATTCAAGGACAACTTTTATGAACAAACTATTTCCAAATAACTTGGAATAAAAATGATCTTAAAAACAATTCCTTTTCTTATCTCCCCTTCCTTTACCTAAGTGTGCACACCCCCAATCTAGTCATCCCATTACGGAACTATATCAAGGCGTAACCATAACTGCCAACAAGTGGACTTTGAAACATAAACCCTTCATGACGTTAGTCAAGCATTGCGCATCCAGTGCCACAACTGTCCTCAATAACCAACACAAGTTCTTCCGGCGCATTTTGTCTTCACTCATGCGCACCCTGAGAAACTTCCCAGGTGTTCATCCATCCCAAGACTACTCCTAGCCAAGCACGCTTAACTGTGGAGTAACTAAGGAAATGAGCTCCCTAAAAAAAAGATACATCTTGTTAGAATGAGTAGCCTACTTAATTCATTTAAAGCAATCATGAGGGTATTACATACACCCCAACTTGAGGAAACCAACACCATCATTGCGGCTGAGGACTCCACATATTTGGCCACAACGACCTGTGGGTCGCCCCAGCCTGGAAACTAATCACACATTAGACCACAGCCGGTGATATGGCCCTAAAATCATGCCCCACTAGGAGACTAACCTTGGATTAATTATCCACATGGTCAGCACACGGTCGCCAGGTTGCTCTAAATAGTATTTATAACACCTTAAAATTACTCACTTTAAAATGAGTAATTAAATAAATAATATTTGAGTAATTTAGGAGTATTACCGCCACGTGACTTTCACGCTTTCAGTAACTAACTACTGACTAACAAAATAAATTACAGCGGAAAACTTTAATCAAATAATAATAACTCTTTATTATTCGAAATAAATTTGTCTCAACTTAAAAAGAAATAAAATGTTCCAAACTAGGTGAAGATCCCCCTTCCTATAATGCTCCCATGCACATCCAAAGTTCACCTACAAAACTTCTTACCAAAAAGAGAAAAAGGACAAAGCCAAATAGGAAAAAGGAAAATACCCGCCAGTATAAAACTGTGTACGTAATGTCAAGATAGGTAACACATTTACTAGTTCGAAACTTTTAACATTTCAAAATCTCCTAAACTAATAATTCAAAGATAACTTTTAAGAACAAACTATTTCTAAATAACATGGATTAAAAATGATCTTGAAAACAATTCCTCTTCTTTTCTCCAATTCCTTTACCTAAGTGTGCACACCCCCAATCTAGTCAACCCATTACGGATCTATATCAAGTGGTAACATAACTAGCAACAAGTGGACTTTGAAACATAAACCCTTCTTGACGTTAATCAAGCAATGCGCATCCAGTGCCACAACTGTCCTCAATAACCAAAACAAGTTCTTCCGGCGCATTTTTTCCTCACTCATTCGCTCCCCGAGAAACTTCCCATGAGGTCACCCATCCCAAGACTACTCCCAGCCATGCACGCTTAACTGTGGAGTAACTAAGGAAATGAGCTCCCTAAAAGAAAAATACATCTTGTCAGAATGAGTGGCCTGCTTAATCCATTTAAAGCAATCATGAGTGTATTACATATACCCCCACTTGAGGACAACAATGCCATCATTGCGGCTAAGGACTCAACATATTCGGCCACAACATCTTGTGGGTTGGCTCGACCTGAAAATTTCACATATTAGACCACAGCTGATGATATAGCCCTAGAATCCTGCCCCACTAGGGGACTAACCTTAGATTAATTATCCACATGATCAGCACACGGTCGCCGGGTTGCTCTAAATACCATTTATAACACCTCCAAATTACTCACTTTAAAATAAATAATTAAATAAACAATATTTGAGTAATTTAGTAGTATTACCGCCACGTGACTTTCATGCTTTCGGTAACTAACTACTAACTAACAAAATAACTTACAGCGGGAAACTTTAACCAAAATAATAATAACTCTTTATTATTAGAAATAAATATTATCTCAACTTAAAAAGAATAAAACGTTCTAAACTAGGTGAAGATCCCCCTTCCTACAAAGTTCCCATGCACATATAAAGTTCACCTGCAAAACAGTTACCAAAAAGGGTAAAAGGGCAAAGCCAAATAGGAAAAAGGTTACGCGTCAATATAAAACTACGTACAAAATGTACAAGATAGGTAACACATTTACTAGTTCGGAATATTTTACATTTCAAAATCTAATAATTCAAAGATAACTTTTAAGAACAAACTATTTCCAAATAACATGGATTAAAAATGATCTTGAAAACAATTCCTCTTCTTTTCTCCAATTCCTTTACCTAAGTGTGCACACCCCCAATCTAGTCAACCCATTACGGATCTATATCAAGTGGTAACATAACTAGCAACAAGTGGACTTTGAAACATAAACCCTTCCAGACGTTAATCAAGCAATGCGCATCCAGTGCCACAACTGTTCTCAATAACCAACACAAGTTCTTCTAGCGCATTTTGTTCTCACTCATGCGCACCCTAAGAAACTTCCTAGGAGGTCACCCATCCCAAGACTACTCCCAGCCAAGTACGCCTAAGTGTGGAGTGACTAAGGAAATGAGCTCCCTAATAGATAGATACATCTAGTTAGAATGAGTAACCTGCTTAATCTATTTAAAGCAATCATGAGTGTGTTACATACACCCCCACTTGAGGATAGCAACACTATCATTGCGGCTGAGGACTCCACATATTCGGTCACAACGTCCTTTGGGTCGCCCCAACCTGGAAACTAATCACATATTAGATCACAGTCGGTGATATAACCCTAGAATCCTGCCTCAATAGGGGGACTAACTTGGAGTAATTATCCACACGATCAACATGCAATCGTCGGATCGCTCTAAATACCATTTATAACACCTCCAAATTACTCACTTTAACATAAATAATTAAATAAATAATATTTGAGTAATTTAGGTGTATTACTGCCACGTGACGTTCATGCTTTCGGCAACTAACTGCTAACTAACAAAATAACTTACAGCGGAAAACTTTAACCAAAAAAATAATAACTCTTTATTATTATAAATAAATATTGTCTCAACTTAAAAAGAACAAAATGTTCTAAACTAGGTGAAGATCCCCCTTCCTACAATGCTCCCATGCACATCCAAAGTTCACCTGCAAAACTACTTACCAAAAAGAGAAAAAGGACAAAGCCAAATAGGAAAAAGAAAAATCGCGTCAGTATAAAACTGCGTACGAAATGTACAAGATAGGTAACACATTTACTAGTTCGTAACATTTAACATTTCAAAATCTCCTAAACTAATAATTCAAGGAAAACTTTTATGAACAAACTATTTCAAAATAACTTGGATTAAAAATGATCTTTAAACAATTTCTCTTCTTATCTCCCCTTCCTTTACCTAAGTGTGCACACCCCCAATCTAGTCATCTGATTACGGATCTATATCAAGGGGTAACCATAACTGCCAACAAGTTGACTTTGAAACATAAACCCTTCCTGACGTTAATCAAGCAATGCGCATCTAGTGCCACAACTGTCCTCAATAACCAACACAAGTTCTTCTGGTGCATTTTGTCTTCACTCATGTGCACCCTGATAAATTTCCGAGGAGTTCATCCATCCCAAGACTATTCCCAACTAAGCACGCTTAACTGTGGTGTAACTAAGGAAATGAGCTCCCTAAAAGAAAGATACATCTTGTTTGAATGAGTAGACTACTTAATCCATTTACAGCAATCATGAGGGTATTACGTACACCCCATCTTGAGGACAGCAACGCCATCATTGCGGCCGATGACTCCACATAATCGGCCACAACGTCCTATGGGTCGCCCCAGTCTGGAAACTAATCACATATTAGACCGCAGTCGGTGATATAGCCCTAGTTACATGCCCCCACTAGGAGACTAACCTTAGATTAATTATCGACACGATCAGCACGAGGGTCACCGGGTTGCTCTAAATACCATTTATAACACCCTCAAATTACTCACTTTAAAATGAATAATTAAATAAATAATATTTGAGTAATTTAGGAGTATTACGGCCACGTGACTTTCACGCTTTCGGTAACTAACTACTAACTAACAAAATAACTTACAGCGGAAAACTTTAACCAAATAATAATAACTCTTTATTATTATAAATAAATATTGTCTCAACTTAAAAAGAATAAAACATTCTAAACTAGGTGAAGATCCCCCTTCCTACAATGCTCCCATGCACATCCAAAGTTCACCTACAAAACTGCTTACCAAAAAGAGAAAAAGGGCAAAGCCAAATAGGAAAAAAGAAAATATGCGTCAGTATAAAGCTGAGTACGAAATGTACAAGATAGGTAACACATAAACTAGTTCGCAACATTTTACATTTCCAAATCTCCTTAAATAATAATTCAAGGATAACTTTTAAGAACAAACTCTTTCCAAATAACATGGATAAAAATTGATCTTGAAGAAAATTCCTCATCTTTTTTACCTAAGTGTGCACATCCCCCAAGCTAGTCGTCCAATCACGGATTGCCAACAAGTGGACTTAGAAACCATTCTTGAAGTTAATCAAGGGGTAATATAATAATACGAATTAGTAGGCCATGGATAATTATCCTTTCTCATAAACAACAAAGTTCATGAAAACTATTCCAACCATTCCTTGTAATAATAATTTAAATTTCCAAAAATGATAATAAAAAATTCATAAATATATGATTGATAAATTCATTCCTTCTTTTCACTTCTAAAAGTGAATGAATAAAATGTTGTAACCATTTTTAGCTAAATTTCTAAATCAATTCAACCATTAAATCAAGAAACAACTTGGACACATAAAACCACATTTCTAAGGATCTAGCTACATAACGTACCATGATCTTGAACAAAGAGTATACTAGGAACTTTACTTAGTCTTATCCTTGAGCGTTCTCCTAATCAACCTATAATATGAAATCTAATAAGTAACTTATCACATGAACTTAAATATGAATTCCTAGAAATTAACTACATACATACCCTATCATGAACAAAATATTAAACTTAGAAACATGAAAATCTTTTACTTAAACCAAATAAAAACTTGAATAAGAAATACAAAACTAAAATTAACTAAGAAGAGAAGAAAGAAACCTTCAAGTAAGAGAGTGTGGATTTTTTAAAGTTTTTCGGTGGAAAATATGGCTTGAGGTTTGGGGTATTTATAGGTGTGGAATAGAGAGTACTTAATTTCTAAAATTAAATATTTTATAACCTTCATCATTAATTAGGAGATTAATCCAAGATTTGTAACCTACACATTAATTTTGGATTTTTGGAAAAATCAAAACAACCACCCCTCTAATCAAGGTGGCCGACCATAATGCTTTAATTTTTTTTCTTTTCAAATCCCCATCATAAAGAAGAAATTTATTACTAAATATAAATATTTAAAAATTATTTAATAAAATTTTTGACTAGGATTTAAATTCAAAAGTTTAACAGATTCAAGTTTGGCGCCATATCCCCCTCCAATAAAAAATTTAAATCAGTGAAATTACTAAAATACCCTTTACTTAAAATATTTAATTTAGAAAATAAATAATTAATTACTTAAATAAATATTAAAAATATATGGGGTATTACAGATGACCAAAGCTCGATTTTTTGACTTATCGATGAGAAAAATCCAACTTTTAAGTGAATTACTTAAATATGGCCATTATTTAAACATAATCGAAGTTTTCAACGCAAGCATTTATTAATCGATGTCTAAAAATTAATAATCCCCTGATGTCTAAAAATTAATAATCCCCTACTTTATATATATATATATATACATATATATATATATATATATACATATATATATATATACATATATATATATATATACATATACATATATATATATACATATACATATATATATATACATATACATATATATATACATATACATATGTATATATATATATATATATATATGTACATATACATATATATATACATATACATATATGTATATATATATATATATATATATATGTATACATATATATATATACATATACATATATATATATACATATATATATATATATACATATACATATATATATATACATATACATATATATATATACATATACATATATATATATACATATACATATATATATATATATATATATATATATATATATATATATATATATATATATATATATATATATATATATATATATATATATATATATATTGCAGTTATTTAATAAAGTTTGATACATTAAGGTAGGGGTATACAGTATACACCGGTCTGCACCAGACCGGTGGACTGGAATATGGAAATTATGTGGACCGGGACTGGACCGAAATATTTTTGACCCGTTGGCCCGCAATCTATATTTAAAAAAAAATCATTTTTTGTTTTCATTTATAAATTATATACATTAAAATTCAATAATTCTAACAATAATAATCCTAGGCAATAAAGAGTAGGTTTTTAGCTTTCTAACTTTCTAACTTTAAAACTTTCTTTAACCATTGAATATTTTTATACTACAAAAAAAAAGAAATTATGGTCTTTCAGTCTAGACAAAACTTTTTTGGGTTTTCGAAAACGTGATTATCTGTGAACCGAGGGCTGGACCGTGATCTTAAGTCAGGTCCGATCCTGTCCAAATACCAATCTGACCCTGGTCTTTGTACAACCCTACATTTAGGAGGGGCTTAAGTGGGAAATCAACTCATTTTGGAGGGAGCCCAATGTTTGTGGGTTTTAATTTTGTATACAACATAGATTTTATTCATTATTGATCATTTAGATAATTGGTCTCTTAATTACCTCAAATGGAAAATTTTTCGTTCCCCACTCTCTCAATCCATGTGATATGAGTTTCCTTCTATAACTTTTTCTCTCTCATACACATTCTATTTTCATATGGTGATGTTTGAATTGGCTCCCAAGCTATTAACACACACACACTCTCTCTCCCCCCCTGAATTAATCTTTTATACTTACTTCAATTATACCTTTCGTTTCTTTTTAATAGTTATACTTTACCTTTTCATGCCTACCAATGCAAATGTTTGAACATTAATATTCTAATTGCATTGCATTTAAAAAAAATTATGAAATGTTGATATTCCTAAAGTACATATTGAGACGAATCAAACAAGACCTCACATGACTATATTTTTCCTTACCCATTAATCACAAATGATAGTCTAATATAAATGTGTAAATAGTGTCAAAATTCAAAGTTTAACCATTAAAAAGGAAATAGAGGGAGTATAAATCTATCTAAAAATCCTATAAATTGCCTAATAATTACTTTTAATATACATGTCTAAACCTAATAGGACAACTAATCAAGGATGGAGAAAATGTTATTATATTAGGGATTTATCAAAAAATCACCCATGAATAGTTTCTATTACTTAATGCTTTATGGTTGCTTAAAAGTTATACGTTTGACTTCTTTTATGCATTCAAAGGATTAACTTTAAGCATTCAATATATTTTATAAATGCTGCATATATTATTTTCCTTTATTCTAACATAATCATGAATGATTGTATTTTCATTAGACAACTATTTAAAATATATTACAAAATGTAGAACATACAATAATGAGCCCATACAAAAAAGTGGCACACAAACCGTACAAGAATTGTGCAACATAAGATTTGGAATTAAAGACAAATGTGAGAACTGGTTTAAGATAATATTCTAGGAGGAAAACCCATATCAGCGAGAATCACTTAAATATAAAGTAAAGTAGGGAGAGGAAAATAGCACTTGAATGACATATCATTTGAAAGAGGTGATCACCTTTTGTTTAAGAAAAATATCAATTAACTAGGGATTAATTAATTTCACACTATAGGGATTTTATTAAAATTTAATTCCCAATGCCAATGGATGAAGCAAGAATTACATTGTATACATCTTGCCATCGACGAGTTCTGGACTCATGGAATAAATAGTCTCATAAGTCATAACTATACTAACTTGAAAGAATTACATATTCCTCCCCCCCTGGCTGCTTCCAACCCTTGACTATCCAAATCTCTTACATAATTGTTCTCAATATATAAGCAATCTTTGCATATTTTAAGCAAAAATTTTGTACAACAAAAAATACATTATCATGGACAACAAAACAGGAAGTGCAATGAAGATCCTCTTAGGAACGATAACATCGCATTTATGCGATCCTTCTTCTATAATGGTCTCCAATTTAGAGAAGTTTGATTTTCTATGAGGACCAATGATCATGGAAGGTGCTACCTCTACAAAGTTCTTTATCATTTTGAATTTTGAAGGCTTAGAAAGATATGGATGCATGCCTATTTGTTGAAAGGAGTTCCAGATTTTTAGTGTGAGATAAGGTAAGTTAAATTATTTGTTATGTTGGGTTTAAAGAGGAGAAGGGGATTCAGATCTTCAGCCTCTTTGTTCGGTAAAATAAAAAGGTATTAGATTCTTATATATGATACATTCTCCTAGAATAGTAAAAGACATATGCAGGTTCCGAGATTGTTGTTGAGAATTGGATGGTAGATAATGCAGGTGGGCTACTAGTTGGCATCAAGCATAGTAACATGTTATATGATTATATGAACATAGATCATCTTCCAAAAATACTCATTGCCAAACTTCACAAGGAAAATGTGTTGCTGAGTAAAATGTCTTTATATTTTATTTCGCGAAATTAAATGCATTGTCTCATACTTCCTCAATTTTGTTTTAAATGAAACATTTGCTTTTTCACGTAACCCAACACGCTTCTTTAATCGTTAATATCTTTAGTTGTGCACATGTAAAAAATATAAAAAAGTTATAATTTAATAGTATGCATCGAGACGAACCTAACAAGATCTCACTTGACTATGTTTTTCTTTATATAATGTTGATAAATTGGAGTCAAAATTGATCAATGAATATTGTCATTTTACCCAATGTTTCATTTAAAACAGAACGGAGAAAGTATTAAAAAAATAAAAATTGGCATGCATATGCATGCTTTCAATATTGTATTTAATTGGAAAAAAGAAAATTGAGGCACATCTTGAAATTCTCCATGACAGAGCTACGTTCATCGTCTAATTTTATTCACATAATAAATTTGAGGTAAAATTCGCATCAACCATCATAAACTACGGCGCGGATGCACCCATCACCACCAATTTTAACTAATAGTCAAAACACTACAAAATATGGGTTTGGATGCAATTCGGGTCAAAAATGATGTTAGAGCTCCATTTTCTCGCCGGCGATGGGGAATCCTTACTAATTTTTTAATTTTTTTTACTATTTCCTCCCTTTTTCTTTCTTTTTCTTTCATTTACCATATTTTTAATTATTTAGAAGCTCAAGTCACATGAGCTCCTTCTTGTTCTTCACTCTAAATTTGTCATTTTCGTACAACACCATCATCTTATTCATTGCTAGATAATGTTACTTTACTTTCTTCTTTACTTTAACATTTTCAGAAGCTAAATTATTCAGTAATTTCCCACTATATTCCACAACATAAGACTAGTTTTCTGTTTTTTCAACAAATGAAGAATTCATCAAACCATTATCCAAAGTAGAATTAACATGTTCACTCACAGTATTGGGTTTAATCCAAATTTCTACTAAAACAAATATTGGGTTCTTCAATTTCGCATGCATCCACCAATCAAATTAACATAATTTTTAGGATTCCCATAAGTTCATTATATCTCCTTGTGAATTTCCACCATCTCCGACGATGATGGTGAAGCTTCCGAAATCAAAGGTAGTGTGTTTGTTCTTCCTCTTTTTCTTGTTGAAGCTGCCATGGAAACTTATGGGGTTGAGAAATGCGTTTTTACAGACCACTTTTCATGGATTCCTTCATAGAAACTTGGTATGGGTTTTCTTTTCTTCTTCTGGGATTCAGAATTGATGTTCAGAAGTTGGATTTTCTAGATTTGTGTTTGGATAGTGTTATGAGAACAACCAGGAATGAAGGTCAAGGGGTTGTGAAGTTTAGGGGAGAGAGAGAGGAAGAACATGAAGAGGAAGGCTTTAAGAGGGGGTGGAAAAGTATTAGAATGAAGAAGAAGGAGGAGCTCACATAACGGACTTGAGCTTCCAATTAACGAAATAAAAGAAAATGAGAGAAAAAGGGGAAAATGAGAAAAAAAAAAATAGATTAATAAGGATTCCTGAGAAAATGGAGCTCCAATGTCATTTGTGACAAGGGTTGCACCCAAGCTCATAGTTTATAATGTTTTGCTTACTAATCAAAGTTGGTGACATTGGATGTATTATTTTGACTAAATTTAATTGACATATTATAATGTATCAAAAACATTTGGCGATGCATTATCTACTTAGTCTTAAACAAGTTTTTGAAATAAAATTGTGATGGATGAGTTGTTTGAATCTTGAGTAGAGTTTCTATTCACTCTTTATGATTATCATATAAATTATTGATGACACATACGTTTGAATTAAGGTTGGCCTAGTTAGATGGACACTAGTGAAAAAAACGCAAGGGATGCGGTTTATTAAAAAAAGTAGCCATTGATAGTGAAGGGCTGCGGTTAGCCCGAAAACAGCAGCGCTTCGTATACAAAGGGTTGCGGTTTGCGGGCTAACCGCAACCCTTCACAAAAGGAACTTTCCTTTTTTTTTGCACGCATATACAGGGTATACTTGTTAGTTCCTTCCCTTACTTCCATTTGCTCGCACCACCACGAATCAACAAAAACATAGCGCACCACCGCATTTGCTCGCACCAACAGTGCTCCGCCTTGCGCACCACCGCATTACGCGACCTCCACCCTCATTCTTCTCTTCTCCTTCATTCTTCTCTTCTCGTTCATTCTTCAAGTGGGTTGTTTCCTCAAAGAGACCACCAGTTGTTGGGGCTTCTTCACTCCGCCTTGCGCATCACCGCATTGCGCACCAACCTCCACCCTCATTCTTCTCTTCTCCTTCATTCTTCGAGTGGGTTGTTTACTCAAAGAGGACCACTAGTTGTTGGGATGATTTCAGTGGGCCTTCTTCACTCCACCGGCTGCTCAGGAAAGAGAGTGGATGTAACACCCCGACAATTCTCTCTTTTCTAAAATACATTTTTAATATAAAACATAGAGAATTATCAAAGTATTATCGCCAGTGTGAAAATGTATCGGCTTATTCAGAATTTTGCAGCGGAAAACATAATAATAACTTTATAACTAAAACTTAATCAACAACAAAGTCAACTCCAAAACCAACCAACAAAACCAAAGTCAACTTAAAATCAAACCAAACCAACTATGAAAAGTATAACTCAAAAGTACTGAAAATAAACTACACAAGCTCTCTAATCCCGAACCTAATGATGCATCATCTCCAAACCTATAGATGGACAATGCAATATTGATCCCTAGAGTCTGCTCACCAAAATGGGTCATCACAGGATCAATAAGGCAAAGCCAGGATCAACATACACAACAAAAGCACGTAATTAGCAAAGTTGAGTACTACATACTAAACATGTAAACAACCCTAATATGACACTAATAAATAATTGGTAGGAATAAATAATAGTATAATAACTTGCAGATAACTTTTGCTGAACTAAACTTTAACAACATTCTTATTTCTTTAAATGGAATAGTCAATTGACCGAGTTGTCTAACTAAAACCAGTCTTCCCTTTGGAAGAAAAAATACGGGCACGACTCCGTATTCCCATGACCTACGATATCGAGGAACCTTTTAAATAAAAATAGGACACAATGATCAATTCGGCCCCAGAAAAAGCCATGGCACGCTCACCATGTACCTCAACTCCTATTTGTCCAACACTTCAGACGTGCACCAATGTAAAGCTATTGCTATCCAGTTTCACTTTACATGATTTACCAGTTATGACTCACAAGCAATGTAAATAGTAAAATCAACAAACAATCATAACTTTCCTTTTATCTTAGGATTAGATAAGTGATCACATAACTTAACAATCCAAGATTAATACCAACATTAATTCAATCTTTATTATTTGTTGAACCTAGCCAACAACTAAACTACCTTTCATAGGTATAAAATATAAACTTACCAAATAAGGCCCTCGATCCTTATAAAGCAGTGAAATACTCAAAATAGAACAATGATCAATCATAATCCAATACTAATAAATATATTAATTCCTTCATGTGAATTAATAAAATAGAGTTACCTGCCAACATGCTTGCATCAATCTTCCATACAAACATGATATAAATCTCATAACATAAATCTTCATAATCAACATGTTTACACAACAGCATAAAGCATGCAAAATCTAACATAATATATATCATATATGATACTACATAATTCTCCTTCTTAAAATCTTGATAGTACTTCAATCAACACATAGGTATGTACGTACCTTGTGTAGACAAACTGGGATACCACTTTAACAGACTTAAAAATCGCCTAGAGAGAATTCTTCACCTAAAATAACCAATATAAATTCATAATCAATCCTTCATGAATTTACAGCAATAATAAAATACTTTAAAACCTTCTTAAACATGTTTAAAACCTTTCCCAATAATAAAACTTGATTATTTAACCTCCTTGCATAATACCTACTACACTAGTGGTTAAAATCCATCATAAAACACCTTAAAAATTCTTCCTTTAAATTTTCAGCAATATAACATGAGTTAAAACTCCCTTAACACATATTCAAACATGCTTAGAAACATAAAGGTAATAACTTTCATAACTTATAATAATCTACTATGTTTTTCTAGCTATCAAAACCCTAAAAATTCATGCTTTGATAATTAAAATCTATTTTAAACCCAAATATACAAATCTGAATTTTATTTCATCAATACATAAATTATACAACTTAGATTCAATATTAAATCATTAAACTATAACTTTTAAACATGAATAAATCAATACAAAACTTTAAAGATACAAACTTTGAATAACTTGAGGAGGAAGAAAAACAAACCAAAGCAACGAAAAGAGGATAGGGAACACGCGTCGGCCAAGAAAAGGGCAGCATCGGCGGCGGCACACAACTAGCGGCTGGTGCTCGCCGGCCGACTAGTGGCGGTGGCCGGAGAAGAAAAGCCGAAAGAAGAGGAGTGCCGAAGGAGAGAGAAAAAACCGGAAGAAGAGAGAAAGGAAGGAGGGCCGAGTGATTGGGAGGAAAGGAGGAGAAAGAAAATAATGTGTGGGGAAAATTTGGGGTTTATGGGGTTTTTATAGTTTCCCCTTTGTGGGCTTAGGAAAAGGTAAATAGGCTAGAATTATAAATCTTTTTCGAAGTCTAAGAGTGTTTGGGTTCCTCAAACCCATTATTTTAGAGTCCTTTTCCAAATCCAAAAAGTATTTCAAATATTTCAAACACTTTTCAAAGCATGACTTTCATAAAATATTTGACTTGCATAAATCATTAAAATAATTCCATTGACTTTCAAATAGTCAACCTTTGAAGAAATAAATCATTAAAATACTAAAATATATTTAAATATAAATAACTATACATTAAAATATATTTATAAAATTCATAAATTTACGGGGAATTACAGTCTATCCCTCTTAAAAGAAGTTTCGTCCCGAAACTTGACACGAAAACTCACATTTTCAAAAGTTTTTAACTCAACTCCCATTGGAGAAATACTTGTGCCACTCCTGTGCACTCTTTTGCCAACTTAAAATCAATTGTGTTACTCATGAACACATTTTCTTATGCGGAGAATCTATTTATTTTACACCAATATGTGCAAATCGCCAAAATAAGCATCAAAATGCATAAAATTACCATAAAAATAGGTAAAAAGCGCGAAATTCTATCGCATTCTACCCCCCTTAAAGAAAACTAGTTACGCCCTCGTAACTTACCTCAAGGAATAAATCTGGGTACTTTTTCTTCATTTCAGCTTCAACTTCCCACGTTGCTTCTTCGGACTCATGGTTCGACCAAAGCACTTTCACGATATTGACATCCTTATTGCGTGTATTACGCACCTTCTTATCAAGAATTTTCACAGGCCTTTCCTCATATGTGAGGCTACTATCAATCTGGATCCTCTCAGGCTCCAAGACATGACGCTTATCAGGGATATAACGCTTGAGTTGGGAAATATGAAACACATCGTGCATCTTCTCGAATTCCATTGGCAAAGCCAACCTATAAGCTACCTTCCCAATTCTTTGCAGAATCTCATATGGACCCACATATTTGGCACTTAATTTGCCCTTTTTCCCAAATCTTGTCACACCCTCAGTTTGAGATACTTTCAGGAACACTTTATTACCTACTTCGAACTCATCTTCTCTTCACTTCAAATCGGCATAACTCTTTTGCCTATCCTGAGCAGCTTGAATTCTAGCCTGAATTAACTTCACATTCTTGATAGTCTCCTCAATGAATTCTGTCCCCAATACTATATTCTCACTAAAATCATTCCAGCAAATGGGACTTCTACACTTTCTTCCATATAACGACTCAAAAGGTGCCATCTTAATACTCGCATGATAACTATTGTTGTATGAAAACTCAACAAAATCTAATTGGTCTTCCCAACTACCCTAAAAGTCAATAGCACAGACTCTTAATTTATCATCCATCGTTTGGTTAGTCCTCTCAGTCTGACCATCGGTCGCAGGGTGAAAGACAGTACTCATTTTCAATGTTGTCCCAAGATTTAACTGAACCTTTTGCCAAAATTCGAGAGGAATCTCGAATCACGATCAGAAATAATATCGGTTGGAACCCCATGCAATATCACTACATGCTTAACGTACGTCTTCGCAAGTTGCTTCTTTTTCCATGTCTCTTTAATTGGAATGAACACGGCCGGCTTCGTCAAACGATCCACAATAACCCAAATAGTATCATTGCCATTCCTTGTCCAGCAGTCACAAAATCCATTGAAATGGAATCCCACTTCCATCCAGGAACCTTTAAGGATTGAACCTTCCCCATGGGTCTCTTATGATCTATCTTAACTTTCTGACAGGTTACACTTAGACACGAATTCGGTAACCTCACGCTTCATGTTTGGCCACTAATAGATCTACTTAAGGTCCTTATATAGCTTGTCACCCCCAGGGTGCACAGAATACGGAGCATTATGCCCCTTGTCCATAAGACGTCTCTTAAGCTCATCACATTTTTGTGGTACACACCACCTTCCCTTGAACCTCAGACTACCATCATCATGGATCTTAAAATCAACTTCCTTACCTTGCCTCATCTTCTCCTTAATCTTCTCTAGGTACTCATCCCCAACTTGACCCTCTTTGATCTCATCAAAAATTGACAACCCTAAAGATAAAGCACTCAATTTTGCCTCGACCTCCCCAAGATTTAATATTTCTAGGCTAAATCTTTGCATATCTCGACACAACTCATCAGGAACTACCAAGGCATTCATGCTATGACTCGACTTCCTACTCAATACATCAGCAACTACATTCGCCTTCCCCTCATGATATTGGATGTCTAAATCATAATCCTTAATCAACTCTAACCATCTTCTCTGCCTCATATTGAGGTCTTTCTGGGTGAAAATGTACTTCAGACTTTTATGGTCAGTAAAGATCTTACAGGTTGCCCAATAAAGGTAATGTCTCCAAATCTTCAAGGCGAACACAATAGCAGCTAACTCTAGGTCATGGGTAGGGTAATTAGCCTCATAAGGTTTCAATTGACGCGACACATACGCGATACCTTCCCATTCTGCTGCAACACACATCCCAAACCTTTCTTTGAAGCATCACTATACACCTCAAATCCCTCGTTCCCATAAGGTTGGGTCAAAATAGGTGCGGAGGTCAAACGGTCTTTTAAAATATGAAAAGCTTCCTCACACTTCTCACTCCACTTGAATTTTGACTCCTTTTTCATCAAATTGGTCATTGACCTCGCTATCTTCGAGAAATCTCTCACAAATCTCCTATAATAGCCAGCTAGACCTAAGAAACTTCGGATATCAGACACATTCTTTAGAGTTGGCCACTCACCCACAGCTTGAATCTTAGCAGGATCTACAGAGACTCCTTCCTTAGACACATAGTGACCCAAAAAATGCTACTTTCTCCAAACGAAACTCACACTTAGAGAACTTGGCATACAATTGATTCTTCCTAAGCGTTTCCAATATAATCCTCAAGTGTTCATCATGCTCTTTTTCATTCTTCGAATAAATCAGGATATCATCAATGAATACCACAGCGAACTTATCTAAGAACTCATGGAAAATCCTATTCATCAAGTCCATAAATATGGCAGGTGCATTGGTTAACCCAAAAGGCATTACAGTGAACTCATAATAACCATAACGAGTCTTAAACGCAGTCTTAGGTATATCCTTATTAGCTACCCTCAACTAGTGATACCCCGAACCCAAATCAATCTTTGAGAACATGCTCGCTCTATTCAATTGATCGAATAGGTCATCTATCCTAGGCAAAGGATACTTGTTCTTGATGGTTACATTGTTCAATTCCCTATAATCGATACACAACCTCATACTCCCATCTTTCTTCCTAACAAACAACACAGGAGCTCCCCAAAGTGATGCACTAGGCCTAATATAACCTTTATCGAATAGCTCTTGCAACTGCGTCTTCAACTCACTCATCTCAGGAGGTGCCATTCTATAGGGTGCTTTAGATATAGGTGCAGTTCCAGAAACTAAGTATATGGTGAACTCAACAGCTCTAGCAGGCGGCATACCCGAAATCTCACTCGAAAACACATCCATAAACTCATTCACGATTGGAACATCCTCAATATTTACCCCAACTTCTTTACTCACATATTGCACACTACAGAAAAATAGCTCACACCCCTTCTTCATCAACCTCTTCACTTGCATCGCAGAAATAACCCCAAAGTTCTTGGGCTTCCCAAAACTTCTATACGAGGTCAACTTCCCCAAAGGGTTTCTTAAAACTACTTTTTGAACTTCACACTCTATTTTGGCCATGTATAAACTTAGCCAATCCATCCCCAGAATTACATGTAGGTCTCCCAGATTAAATTCTATCAAATCAGAAGGGAAACACAGTCTCCTATCTTCAGAGGTAAATTTTAATACAGCATGGTACACCTTATGGTCTCACCAGTAAGGCAGTAACAATAGAATCCCAATTGAATCTCTCAACAACACTCAGCCTAGCCCCATTTTCTCTCCACGATAAATCAGCCTCATCCTTTAGGTACAGCACAACCAGACCTACTCTCATATTCTCAGGACAGTTCACAGCCCCAAAGATTTTCTCAAACTCCCTAATCCAGTTCTCTAAGAAGGTAGGATCAGCTTGCCCCTTAAAGTATGGTGGTTTAACCTTGGCTAGTCTCTCAAACATGTCCCCAGCAGAATCGGGGCGCTCAGCTCTTTCCTGAGTCAATTTCTCCGCCAAAAGGCGAATAACAGTAACTAAATTGTTATTGTTGTTTGCCATTCTAGTGCGCGACCTGAAATTAACGTACTCTACTTTAGGTTCGATACATACTTACATGCCATTCTCTACGAAGGCAACATTTGATTTGACCATAAAGATCGCATCAACAAACAATTTCTCATGAAGTTACAACAATATTACAGAATAATCATCATCAATCATCCATGAAGAATATTCACATCAAGAACATACAGTTTAAAATCATGAATAAAAATTCAATCATAACAAATAAATAAAAATATTCCCATTCGCATGCCAAAATAAATTCTTGCTCACTTGGATAACTAAATATTTAACTTTTATTCCTCAAAAGATGCTATTAACAATCTTTCTAAACCATAATACTTTATTTTTCCTTAAATAAAACAAAAGGTACTATGAAATAAATTTAAACCACTACTGGACGAATTATCCAACATTCTTTAAAGCATAAATGAATAGGTAAATAATCTAAGGTGAAACATCATCAGTCTTATCCTTTCATTCGTTCCCTGTAGTTTTCTGGAGCTCATCTACAAATTCATCAATGTCCTCAGTATTATAATAAACATATCTCCTAAATCTCGTGGATCTGCGTTTAGGTTGAGGCTCGTCCTCCTCTGGCTCAGAATCAGTCTCGTGTCAGAAAATAGCATGGTAGATATCAATCCTGGTCTGTCCTCTAGCACGGTCAAACTCATGAAGAACCTCATCATCACTATCAGGCATGCCTGCTCTTAATACATTACGCATAATGAACTCTAGTTCGGTGTAGTTATCGTCATCAGACTCATAATCTCCATCACTCTCATCATTACTCAGCACAATAGGGTTGTAATAGCTCCCTACTCTAGTATCTTCTCTTCAGACATGGCTAGGAATCTATAACAATAAATATAACTTCTATAAACATCTGGTAATCTTACTTAACGTATAATCCCAGCAATAACAATAAGCAAGAATAACCAACAACATAAAGCATGGGAATAACATAAACAGTTAGCAAGGAAGAAAAATATAATCATGCTGAACTAACAATTTAATGCAGACATATAATATTTCTATCCTATATGCCCTTCCTATACTACCCATCTCTTATAAAATAATAAAATAAACTAGAGTATTGAAAATAATTTAAACAAGTAATTTTCGAATTTGTAAGGTACCGAAAAAAAAGAACATAAAAAATATAGTTCGAAAATTTCGAACATAATAATCGAAAATAAAAATAAAAAATTCGGACTATGTAAAAAAAATATTCGGACACCATAATAAAAAAAAATTCCGGACCCTTTAAAAAAAATAAATTCGAATTGAAATAATACTAGAATCTTGAAAAAGACTTTTCGAAGGTAATTTAAATACCATGAATAATTAGGAGCTCAATTCTAAGAAATTCATTTTAAGTAACTAGTTAGTTAAGCGCCTAAAGACTTAAAGATGGCACGAAAGGCCAATAAAACCTAAAGCTCCTTGATACCACTTTGTAACACCATGACAATTGTCTCTTTTCTAAAACACCTTTTAAATATAAAACATAGAGAATTATCAAAGTATTATCGCCCGTGTGAAAACGTATCGGCTTATTCAGAATTTTGCAGCGGAAAACATAATAACTTTATGACTAAAACTTAGTCAACAACAAAGTCAACTCCAAAACCAACCAACAAAACCAAAGTCAACTTAAAACCAAACCAAACCAACTATGAAAAGTAAAACTCAAAAGTACTGAAAATAAACTACACAAGCTCTCCAATCCCGAACCCTATGATGCATCATCTCCAAACCTGTAGATGGACAATGCACTATTGATCCCTAGAGACTGCTCACCAAAATGGGTCATCACAGGATCAATAAGGCAAAGCCATGATCAACAAACACAACAAAAGCACGTAATCAGCAAAGCTGAGTACTACATACTAAACAAGTAAACAATCCTAACATGACACTAATAAATAATAGGTAGGAATAAATAATAGTATAATAACTTGCAGATAACTTTTACTGAACTAAATTTTAACAACATTCTTATTTCTTTAAATAGAATAGTCAATGGATCGAGTTGTCTAACTAAAACCAGCCTTCCCTTTGGAAGACGAAATACGGGCGCGACTCCGTATTCCCATGACCTACGATATCGAGGAACCTTTTAAATAAAAATAGGACACGGTGACCAATCCGGCCCCAGAAAAAGCCATGGCACGCTCACTATGTACCCCAACTCCTACTTGTCCAACACTTCAGACATGCACCAGTCTAAAGCTATTGCTATCCAGTTTCACTTTACATGATTTACCAGTTATTACTTATTATGACTCACAAGCAACGCAAATAGTAAAATCAACAAACAATCACAAATTTACTTTTATCTTAGGATTAGATAAGTGATCACATAACTTAACAATCCAAGATTAATACCAACTTTAATTCAATCTTTCTTATTTGTTGAACCTAGCCAACAACCAAACTATCTTTCATAGGTATAAAATATCAACTTACCAAATAAGGCCCTCGGTCCTTATAAAGCGGTGAAATACTCAAAAGGGAACAATGATCAATCATGATCCAATACTAATAAATATATTAATTCCCGCATGTGAATTAATAAAATAAAGTTCCCAACCAACATGCTTGCATCAATCTTCCATACAAACATGATGTAAATCTCATAACATAAATCTTCATAATCAACATGTTTACACAACAGCATAAACCATGCAAAATCCAACATAATATATATCATATATGAACTCAACCTAGTTCCTATATATGATACTACATAATTTTCCTTCTTAAAATCATGATACTACTTCAATCAACACATAGGTATGTACGTACCTTGTGTAGACAAACTGGGATGCCACTTTAACAGACTTAAAAATCGCCTAAAGATAATTCTCCGTTTAACATAACCAATATAAATTCATAATCAATCCTTCATGAATTTACACCAATAATAAAATACTTTAAAACCTTCTTAAACATGTTTAAAACCTTTCCCAATAATAAAACTTGATTACTCAAACTCCTTGCATAATACCTATTATACTAGTGGTTAAAATCCATCATAAAACACTTTAAAAATTCTTCCTTTAAATTTCCAGCAATATAACATGAGTTAAATCTCCCTCAAAACATATTCAAACATGCTTAGAAACATAAAGGTAATAACTTTCGTAACTTATAATAAACTACTATGTTTTTCTAACTTTCAAAACCCTAAAAACTCATGCTTTGATAATTAAAATCTAGTTTAAACCCAAATATGCAAACCTGAATTTTATTTCATCAATACATAAATTATGCAACTTAGATTCAATATTAAATCATTAAACTATAACTTTTAAAAATGAATAAATCAATTCAAAACTTTAAAGATACAAACTTTGAATAACTTGAGGAGGAAGAAAAACAAACCAAAGCAACGAAAAGAGGGGAGGGAACACGCACCGGCCAAGAAAAGGGCAGCAGCGGCGGCGGCACATAACAAGCGGCTGGTGGTCGCCGACGAGCGGCGGTGGCCGGAGAAGAAAGGCCGAAAGAAGAGGAGTGCCGAAGGAGAGAGAAAGGAAGGGGGGGTCGAGTGATTAGGAGGAAAGGAGGAGAGAGAAATTAATGTGGGGGGAAAATTTGGAGTTTATGGTGTTTTTATAGTTTTCCCTTTGTGGGCTTAGGAAAAGGTAAATAGGCTAGAATTATAAATCATTTTTCAAGCCTAATAATGTTTGGGTTCCTCAAACCCATTTAAGAGTCCTTTCCCAAATCCAAAAAGTATTTCAAATATTTCAAACACTTTACAAAGCATGACTTTAATAAAATATTTGTCTTGCATAAATCATTAAAATAATTCCTTTGACTTTTAAATAGTCAACCTTTGAAGAAATAAATCATTAAAATACTAAAATATATTTAGATATAATAACTATACATTAAAATATATTTATAGAATTCATTAATTTACGAGGGATTACAGTGGAGCTCCTCCACCACGCAGAGCAGTGACCTCCACCACCACCACCACTGCCCTAGTCTTTCTTCTTATACTAATTTTTGCTTAGTTAAGTATATGAAATAATCTTGTTATTAAGTTAGTTTTGTTTCTTCTTAATTAGTTTAAATGATTAATGTGCAAATGTGGGTTTTGTTAATTGTAGGAAAAAGAGGCTAAAGGAAGGCACATAAAGTTCCAACTATCACTTTTCTTCTCATTGCTCCTCATAGTTGGTGTTAAGAGGTAATTAGTTTAGTTTCCTTGTTTTTTTTTGTTTGATTTGTTGATGAGACAAAGTTGTCATGTGTTTCAATTTGATTAAGTTATGATAATTTATTGATATATATATGTATTTCTTATAATGTATGTATATTTCTTGATATGAGATTGTATGAAAACAATGTAATTGAGCTATGAAATCTACAAGTTATATAAATCATCAACATATGCCTAGATACCCGTTCAAGACTTAATCATTAGGTGCAAGTCTTGAATAGTCCCCTATTTGGGACTGTTCTTGGACGTTTGATCTCACTTAGGTGGTGAATGTGTGTCTTCTTTTCAATTCTGAGGAAAGTCTTGGCTTATCATTTCTCTACATTGTTCTCTTGGTACATATGTAGATAAGCAATTATCTAAATTGTGTACTTGGAGAACTGTAGGGAAATGCTGTCGGATTTTCCTTAGAATTGAAAAGTTAGCATATATTCACTAGTGAGATTATACGTCCAAGGATGGGTTAGGTAGGAGTGATAAGGACCTTCGGCTGCATGCATACATTTGAAAATGTCACTATCTTGGCTTGCATGTGTATGTGTGTGATTTGAATATGTGACTTTCTTACATGTGTATGTACTTAAATAATGATTGATACATTATAATTATTGGTTGTGTTTAATTAGAGCTATTCTTGAATGAGATGGATCGTACTTGGATGTATGGTAGTCGTGAATCGATTGAGTTTGTGAACGGGGTCTCGAAATTCTGTAAATCTGCATTACAATATCAAGCATCCTCTAGAGCAGTCGACTTTTATTGTCCTTGTGTTGATTGTGGAAATGTGAGCAAGGTTTGTAGTATACATTTTCTTATGGAGCATGTCTGTCGCCGTGGGTTTAGGCGTCAATAGCACGTATGGGTTTAGCATGGTGAGGAGGGGAAATATATGGGAAGCTCTAGAGTAATGAACGATGTATGTGAAGAAAAGAAGGATTTAGAGCTCGTTGATGAGGTCGGGGATGAGAATTGGGATGATGAGTATGCAGATGATGATAAGGATTAGGTAGACGAGATGATACACGAGGTTGAAGAGCAGTCTTGTAAACGACCTCGTATTTTTGAGTCTGTGTCTGAGGCTGCAGAAAAACCATTATATACAGGTTTTACAAAGTACACCAAACTTTCCGCCGTAATAACACTCTTCAACCTTAAGTCGAAAACTGGTTGGACGGACTCTAGTTTCACATCGTTGTTAGAAGTTTTAGCTGATATGCTCCCTGATGGAAATGCACTGCCAAAGTCGTACTATTATGCTAAGAAACTCATGTGTCCTTTCGATTTAGAGTACCAGCGGATACATGCTTGTCCTAACGATTGTGTGCTTTATCATAATGAGTATGAGCATTTAGATGAGTGTCCACGGTGTGGGTTGTCGAGGTACAAGCGTGAAGGAGCTGAGGTGTAATAGCCTAGTTTTTAAGCCGCTTTCATTAAAAGGTAATTGCTCTTATTATTTTAATTAACGATTTAAAATCTACATTTATACTTCTAAGTTTAATTATATTTTGGAGCAAAATAAGATTTTTCTCTATTATTTGATATTACAAGAATGCCCTTATGAAATTAAAAAGGAGAAAAGGAAAAAACATAATAAAATAAAAACAATCCTCTCATTCTCTCACCTCACTCGTGTCTTCTTCTTGAAAGTCAGTGAACCTTCCTCTTCATCGTGGCATGAGAAGCTTAGGCCACACATACCCAATCCTTTGAGTTGTCAAATTTCTTTTGAAGATTTCAGTTTAATTACTCCAAGTAGATCGAGAATTGAAGAAACCCAAATCAAAACAAACCCGAAAATTTCCTCTTTTCTCTCAACTCTGCTATGTCCGTATGTTTCAAGCAGGCCCGGATATTAGCCAGTGCAAGCTGGCCAACAGCACAGGGCCTCCATTTATGGAGGGCCCATTTTCGCCTGACTTATTCTTCATAAGTGGCCTCTTGCAAAAACCTTGATGTAATATGAATGTAGCCGAGTGGATTTCCGTGTGCTCTAAAACTCCTTTCCAATGAAAAGGTCGCGAGTTCGAATCTTCAATGCCTCTTTTTTTTGGGTATTGCTTTTCTACCCTCAAATCTTTTCCCTTGTTTAATTAATATTGGCAATACGCAATACTTATTCTCTGTGGCTATAGAATTTTTCTGACACTTTTATCCATCTACTTTACAACTAAATATTCAACATAAGGATTTGTATAACCAAATGTTATTTCCACTTTTTTTGTTATTCTCATTTCCTTTACGTATCTTCATCATTTAATTTTATGATATTAATACTCCCATCTCCTTTTCCCTTGCCATTTACAAACTACTCATCTATATCTTTTATTTTTATTTTTACACGTTTGCAAATACACATCTTTGACCTTTATTTTATATAACTGAGATTATCATAATAAAAAAATCAGGATGATTTCATACTCTCAAAGTATTTTTGGTGATAAATCGAACAAGGCGCATATAATTTTATTTATATAAGATTCTAAATAGTATAAATATGGTTGACACTCCATATTAACTTTTTTTCTCCAATTATTAGGCCCCATAATAAAAACTGAACAGGGCCTCCAAATTGATAAAGACGGCCCTGGGTTCAAGCAGGATGCAGTCCAGTTTTGTTCTTTGTTTCTTCATAAAAGTTGTAGATCTCTTCGAGTTATTGAATTTAGGCTCAAAAATCACTCAATTTCGACTTGTGTACTATAAGTTATGCCTCTTGCAAGTTTCTGTCATATGCTGTTGCTGTTCAAGCGAGCTGCTACGTTGGTGTTAATGCAGCTTCGTCGGAGGAGCTGCTGCCCATTCATTTCAGTCGCCGGAATTCCATCGCTGCTGCTTTGCGATGGTGTTGATGTTGGTGTTCTCTTGTACTTCTTCCTTTCCACTTCTCTTGTGTGTTAGTGAAGGTATAAAGTTCAAATCTTTATCTTATTTTCCTTAAGTTGATAAGCATAAATTCAGATTTCCGTTGGTTTAAGAATCAGATTATTGAATTCAAATAGTTATTTTGATATTGAGAATAAAGATTGAAACTTTGTTTTAATCAATTGATTGGAATTTGTTTTAGAGCTGAAAATCTTAGTAACTTTGCTAAATCAGATTTTACAAGTTAAGTTCCTTATAATTCAAATCCAATCCATAATTCCATGTCCGAAATCAGTATTGTAATTGTCTAAATAGGAGTAACTAGAGTTAGTTGAGGAGATTGTTAGTTTCTAATGGAAAGTTGTGAGTTAGTTTGATAAAAGGAGAAAGATATTGAGGAAGATTAGTTAAGATTAGTTTCTTATCTCGAATCCTGATGAGAATATGTTTGTTTAAATTGTCGTGAGAATGGATATTAATTGTTGATATTGTTTGGAGGTGATTGTTGGAGAACTGTATTATTGAGATCAAGTTAAAAAAGTTGTCAAGAATCATGGAATCAATTATTCTTTGGAGATTAAAGTAGAGTGTGGATTGAGGAATTGGATTGCGTTCAAGGTAACATTTATGTTCAGTAAAAATGTATTTACAAGCCCGTGTGCATTATATTAATTTTTTGATATTATATATCGTTTATAGTATGGTTATAGATGCATCTTTATGTGTGGATTTGTGGAATATGATTTTGTTCTATTATTGGAATTGTTCAAAAATGTCTTATGTTTACTGAATATTATTTGTAAGAAATATTGCGAAAGGACTGTGTATTTGTTTTGGCTGGCTTAGCTCATGAACTGAGATGAAAAGTGGGCAAGGTACAGGTGGAGAAAATAAATCGGATATAAGTTCAGTTAAGACCATAGAAGGTCGAATATTATGTTATGTTATGTTATGTTACGTTATGTTTTGTCAAAACCTGTACTTGCCAGCGATTTGTGTTAAGTAATTGAGCTACTCCAACGATATAATTAAAAGGATGAATTCTTTTCCGAACAATTACCAAGTTTGTTTCTGATATGAAAAACGTTTGCAAACTAAAACTGTTTTGACGGGCTGAAGTAAAGTTACTGAGCTTTCTGCTCATTTTAGTTTTTGTTTGTTTTGTATTTTTCTTCTGTAATTTGCATGTGTATGTCGGAGGCTCGGAGTGGATCAAGAGTAAGAGTTTGGTTATGAATTTGTACTTAGATTAGTAATTTAGAGGTTGTATTTGGAATATCAAGTTATTAGTACTCAGAACCTGTTTGAGAATTAGGTATTTTATTAAAGTAAAGTATTTTATAGTATGATATTGGCTTTGAGGTTATTATGTTGTGGGCCCTAACCCACAGGTCCCAAGATCGATTTGTTGATTATGTTTCCGCTGCGAATAAATGTGATATGAGGTTATTAAGTGATAATTGAGATTTGTGTATAATAAGTGTGATTAACTAGCAGCTCGGAAGTGCGGGCTGTTACAGTTGGTATCAGAGCATGGTTGTTTTAGAGTTGTCGGGATCTTCATATCATGGCATACAAGGTTAAGATAGATTTATGAGATGTTTTAAGAATGGATTTGAGTTATTAGTCGTTAAAAGATTGGGAATTTGGAAAAAAAAATGGGTGAAGATTTGTATTGGGATTTAGTGCTTATGTTGTGAGTGGTGATCTAAGGAAATTATGTTTAAGAAATTATGGATGATTTGAATTGAAGTCTAGTGATTATTAGTTTGGGAATTGATCATTTGAGGTATTGAAGTTAAGTTAAAGACTTACTTGATTTGATTTTCGTTAAAAAATGATCTTATTCGCAGATTTGAAAGTTTTTTTTAATTATTTTCAAATATCGAGGACGAAATTTATTTGAAGGATGGTAGTATGTAATAGCCTAGTTTTTAAGCCGCTTTCATTAAAAGGTAATTGCTCTTATTATTTTAATTAACGAATTAAAATCTACATTTATACTTCTAAGTATAATTATATTTTGGAGCAAAATAAGATTTTTCTCTATTATTTGATATTAAAAGAATGCCCTTATGAAATTAAAAAGGAGAAAAGGAAAAAAAATAAGAAAATAAAAACAATTCTTTCATTCTCTCACCTCAATCGTGTCTTCTTCTTGAAAGTCAGTGAACCTTCCTCTTCATCGTGGCATGAGAAGCTTAGGCCACACATACTCAATTCTTTGAGCTGTCAAATTTCCTTTGAAGATTTCAGTTTAATTACTCTAAGTCGATCGAGAATTGAAGAAACCCAAATCAAAACAAACCAGAAAATTTCCTCTTTTCTCTCACCTCTGTTCTGTCCGTATGTTTCAAGCAGCATGCAGTCCATTTTTGTTCTTTGTTTCTTCATCAAAGTTGTAGATCTCTTCGAGTTATTGAATTTAGGCTCAAAAATCACTCAATTCCGACTTGTGTACTATAAGTTATGCCTCTTGCAATTTTCTGTCATATGCTATTGCTGTTCAAGGCAGCTGCTACGTTGGTGTTGCTGCAGCTTTGTCGGAGGAGCTGCTGCCCATTCATTTCAGTCGCCGGAATTCCATCGCTGCTGCTTTGCGATGGGGTTGATGTTGGTGTTCTCTTGTACTTCTTCCTTTCCACTTCTCTTGTGTGTTAGTGAAGGTATAAAGTTCAAATCTTTATCTTATTATCCTTAAGTTGATAAGCATAAATTCAGATTTCCGTTTGTTTAAGAATCAGATTATTGAATTCAAATAGTTATTTTGATATTGAGAATAAAGATTGAAACTTTGTTTTAATCAATTGATTGGAAGTTGTTTTAGAGCTGAAAATCTTAGTAACTTTGCTAAATCAGATTTTACAAATTAAGTTCCTTATAATTCAAATCCAATCCATAATTTCATGTCCGAAATCAGTATTGTAATTGTCTAAATGGGAGTAACTAGAGTTAGTAGAAGAGATTGTTAGTTTCTAATGGAAAGTTGTGAGTTAGTTTGATAAAAGGAGAAAGATATTGAGGAAGATTAGTTAAGATTAGTTTCTTATCTCGAATCCTGATGAGAATATGTTTGTTTAAATTGTCGTGAGAATGGATATTAATTGTTGATATTGTTTGGAGGTGATTGTTGGAGAACTGTATTATTGAGATCACGTTATTAAAGTTGTCAAGAATCATGGAATCAATTATTCTTTGGAGATTAAAGTAGAGTGTGGATTGAGGAATTGGATTGCGTTCAAGGTAACATTTATGTTCAGCAAAAATGTATTTACATGCCCGTGTGCGCTATATTATATTTTTTATATTATATATCGTTTATTGTCATGGCCATGGTTATAGATGCATCTTTATGTGTGGATTTGTGGAATATGATTTTGTTCTATTATTGGAATTGTTCGGAAATGTCTTATGTTTACTGAATATTATTTGTAAGAAATATTGAGAAAGGACTCTGTATTTGTTTTGCTGGCTTAGCTCTTCAACTGAGATGAAAAGTGGGCAAGGTACAGGTGGAGAAAATGAATCGGATATAAGTTCAGTTAAGACCATAGAAGGTCGAATAGTATGTTATGTTATGTTATGTTACGTTATGTTTTGTCAAAACCAGTACTTGCCAGCGATTTGTGTTAAGTAATTGAGCTACGCCAACGATATAATTAAAAGGATGAATTCTTTTCCGAACAATTACCAAGTTTGTTTCTGATATGAAAAACGTTTGCAAACTAAAACTGTTTTGACGGGCTGAAGTAAAGTTACTGAGCTTTCCGCTCATTTTAGTTTTTGTTTGTTTTGTATTTTTCTTCTGTAATTTGCAGGTGTATGTCGGAGGCTCGGAGTGGATCAAGAGTAAGAGTTTGGTTATGAATTTATAATTAGATTAGTAATTTAGAGGTTGTATTTGGAATATCAAGTTATTAGTACTCAAGTTCCTGTTTGAGAATTAGGTATTTTATTATCTGGAATTTGAGTAAAGTATTTTATAGTATGATATTGGCTTTGAGGTTATTATGTTGTGGGCCCTAACCCACAGGTCCCAAGATCGATTTGTTGATTATGTTTCCGCTGCGAATAAATGTGATATGAGGTTATTAAGTGATAATTGAGATTTGTGTATAATAAGTGTGATTAACTAGCAGCTCGGAAGTGCGGGCTGTTACAGTTGGTATCAGAGCATGGTTGTTTTAGAGTTGTCGGGATCTTCATATCATGGCATACAAGTTTAAGGTAGATTTATGAGATGGTTTAAGAATGGATTTGAGTATTAGTCGTCAAAAGATTGGGAATTTGGAAGAAAAAAAAATGGGTGAAGATTTGTATTGGGATTTAGTGCTTATGTTGTGAGTGGTGATCTAAGGAAATTATGTTTAAGAAATTATGGATGATCTGAATTGAAGTCTAGTGATTATTAGTTTGGGAATTGATCATTTGAGGTATTGAAGTTAAGTTAAAGAGTTACTTGATATGATTTTCGTTAAAAAATGATCTTATTCGGAAGTTTGAAAGTTTTTTTTAATTATTTTCAAATTTCGAGGACGAAATTTATTTGAAGGGTGGTAGTATGTAATAGCCTAGTTTTTAAGCCGCTTTCATTAAAAGGTAATTGCTCTTATTATTTTAATTAACGATTTAAAATCTACATTTATACTTCTAAGTTTAATTATATTTTGGAGCAAAATAAGATTTTTCTCTATTATTTGATATTAAAAGAATGCCCTTATGAAATTAAAAAGGAGAAAAGGAAAAAAAATAAGAAAATAAAAACAATCATCTCATTCTGTCACCTCACTCGTGTCTTCTTCTTGAAAGTCATTGAACCTTCCTCTTCATCGTGGCAAGAGAAGCTTAGGCCACACATAGCCAATTCTTTGAGTTGTCAAATTTCCTTTGAAGATTTCAGTTTAATTACTCTAACTAGATCGAGAATTGAAGAAACCCAAATCAAAACAAACCCGAAAATTTCCTCTTTTCTCTCACCTCTGCTCTGTCCGTATGTTTCAAGCAGCACGCAGTCCGGTTTTGTTCTTTGTTTCTTCTTCAAAGTTGTAGATCTCTTCGAGTTATTGAATTTAGGCTCAAAAATCACTCAATTCCGACTTGTGTACTATAAGTTATGCCTCTTGTAATTTTCTGTCATATGCTGTTGCTGTTCAAGCAAGCTGCTACGTTGGTGTTGCTGCAGCTTCGTCGGAGGAGCTGCTGCCCATTCATTTCAGTCGCCGGAATTCCATCGATGCTGCTTTGCGATGGGGTTGATGTTGGTGTTCTCTTGTACTTCTTCCTTTCCACTTCTGTTGTGTGTTAGTGAAGGTGTAAAGTTCAAATCTTTATCTTATTTTCCTTAAGTTGATAAGCATAAATTCAGATTTCCGTTTGTTTAAGAATCAGATTATTGAATTCAAATAGTTATTTTGATATTGAGAATAAAGATTGAAACTTTGTTTTAATCAATTGATTGGAAGTTGTTTTAGAGCTGAAAATCTTAGTAACTTTGCTAAATCAGATTTTACAAATTAAGTTCCTTATAATTCAAATCCAATCCATAATTTCATGTCCGAAATCAGTATTGTAATTGTCTAAATAGGAGTAACTAGAGTTAGTTGAGGAGATTGTTAGTTTCTAATGCAAAATTGTGAGTTAGTTTGATAAAAGGAGAAAGATATTGAGGAAGATTAGTTAAGATTAGTTTCTTTTCTCGAATCCTGATGAGAATATGTTTGTTTAAATTGTCGTGAGAATGGATATTAATTGTTGATATTGTTTGGAGGTGATTGTTGGAGAATTGTATTATTGAGAATTTGAGATTAAGTTATAAAAGTTGTCAAGAATCATGGAATCAATTATTCTTTGGAGATTAATGTAGAGTGTGGATTGAGGACTTGGATTGCGTTCAAGGTAACATTTATGTTCAGCAAAAATGTATTTACATGCCCGTGTACGTTATATTATATTTTTGATATTATATAGCGTTTATAGTCATGGCCATGGTTATAGATGCATCATTATGTGTGGATTTGTGGAATATGATTTTGTTCTATTATTGGAATTGTTCGGAAATGTCTTATATTTACTGAATATTATTTGTAAGAAATATTGAGAAAGGACTGTGTATTTGTTTTGGCTGGCTTAGCTCATGAACTGAGATGAAAAGTGGGCATGGTACAGGTGGAGAAAATGAATTGGATATAAGTTCAGTTAAGACCATAGAATGTCGAATACTATGTTATGTTATGTTATGTTATGTTATGTTACGTTATGTTTTGTCAAAACCTGTACTTGCCAACGATTTGTGTTAAGTAATTGAGCTACGCCAACGATATAATTAAAAGGATGAATTCTTTTCCGAACAATTACCAAGTTTGTTTCTGATATGAAAAACGTTTGCAAACTAAAACTGTTTTGACGGGCTGAAGTAATGTTACTGAGCTTTCAGCTCATTTTAGTTTTTGTTTGTTTTGTATTTTTCTTCTGTAATTTACAGGTGCATGTCGGAGGCTCGGAGTGGATCAAGAGTAAGAGTTTGGTTATGAATTTGTAATTAGTTTAGTAATTTAGAGGTTGTATTTGGAATATCAAGTTATTAGTACTCAAGTTCCTGTTTGAGAATTAGGTATTTTATTATCTGGAATTTGAGTAAAGTATTTTATAGTATGATATTGGCTTTGAGGTTATTATGTTGTGGGCCCTAACCCACAAGTCCCAAGATCGATTTGTTGATTATGTTTCCGCAGCGAATAAATGTGATATGAGGTTATTAAGTGATAATTGATATTTGTGAATAATAAGTGTGATTAACTAGCAGCTCGGAAGTGCGGGCTGTTACAGTTGGTATCGGAGCATGGTTGTTTTAGAGTTGTCGGGATCTTCATATCATGGCATACAAGTTTAAGGTAGATTTATGAGATGGTATAAGAATGGATTTGAGTTATTAGTGGTTAAAAGATTGGGAATTTGGAAAAAAAAAAGGGTGAAGATTTGTATTGGGATTTAGTGCTTATGTTGTGAGTGGTGATCTAAGGTAATTATGTTTAAGAAATTATGGATGATCTGAATTGAAGTCTAGTGATTATTAGTTTGGGTATTGATCATTTGAGGTATTGAAGGTAAGTTAAAGAGTTACTTGATATGATTTTCGTTAAAAAATGATCTTATTCGGAGATTTAAAAGTTTTTTTTTAATTATTTTCAAATTTCGAGGACGAAATTTATTTTAAGGGTGGTAGTATGTAATAGCCTAGTTTTTAGCCGCTTTCATTAAAAGGTAATTGCTCTTATTATTTTAATTAACGATTTAAAATCAACATTTATACTTCTAAGTTTAATTATATTTTGGAGCAAAATAAGATTTTTCTCTATTATTTGATATTAAAAGAATGCCCTTATGAAATTAAAAAGGAGAAAAGGAAAAAAAATAAGAAAATAAAAACAATCCTCTCATTCTCTCACCTCACTTGTGTCTTCTTCTTGAAAGTCAGTGAACCTTCCTCTTCATCGTGGCATAAGAAGCTTAGGTCACACATACCCAATTCTTTGAGTTGTCTAATTTCCTTTGAAGATTTCAGTTTAATTACTCTAAGTAGATCGAGAATTGAAGAAACCCAAATCAAAACAAACCCGAAAATTTCCTCTTTTCTCTCACCTCTGCTCTGTCCGTATGTTTCAAGCAGCACGCAGTCCGGTTTTGTTCTTTGTTTCTACATCAAAGTTGTAGATCTCTTCGAGTTATTGAATTTAGGCTCAAAAATCAATCAATTCCGACTTGTGTACTATAAGTTATGCCTCTTGTAATTTTCTGTCATATGTTGTTGCTGTTCAAGCGAGCTGCTACGTTGGTGTTGCTGCAGCTTCGTCAGGGGAGCTGCTGCCCATTCATTTCAGTCGCCAGAATGCCATCGTTGCTGCTTTGCGATGGGGTTGATGTTGGTGTTCTCTTGTACTTCTTCCTTTCCACTTCTCTTGTGTGTTAGTGAAGGTATAAAGTTCAAATCTTTATCTTATTTTCCTTAAATTGATAAGCATAAATTCAGATTTCCGTTGGTTTAAGAATCAGATTATTGAATTCAAATAGTTATTTTGATATTGAGAATAAAGATTGAAACTTTGTTTTAATCAATTAATTGGAATTTGTTTTAGAGCTGAAAATCTTAGTAACTTTGCTAAATCAGATTTTACAAGTTAAGTTCCTTATAATTCAAATCCAATCCATAATTTCATGTCCGAAATCAGTATTGTAATTGTCTGAATAGGAGTAACTAGAGTTAGTTGAGGAGATCGTTAGTTTCTAATGGAAAGTTGTGAGTTAGTTTGATAAAAGGAGAAAGATATTGAGGAAGATTATTTAAGATTAGTTTCTTATCTCGAAACTTGATGAGAATATGTTTGTTTAAATTATCGTGAGAATGGATATTAATTGTTGATATTGTTTGGAGGTGATTGTTGGAGAACTGTATTATTGAGAATTTGAGATTAAGTTATAAAAGTTGTCAAGAATCATGGAATCAATTATTCTTTGGAGATTAAAGTAGAGTGTGGATTGAGGAATTGGATTGCGTTAAAGGTAACATTTATGTTCAGTAAAAATGTATTTACATGCCCGTGTGCGTTATATTATATTTTTGATAGTATATATCGTTTATAGTCATGGCCATGGTTATAGATGCATGTTTATGTGTGGATTTGTGGAATATGATTTTGTTCTATTATTGGAATTGTTCGGAAATGTCTTATGTTTACTGAATATTATTTGTAAGAAATATTGAGAAAGGACTGTGTATTTGTTTTGGCTGGCTTAGCTCATGAACTGAGATGAAAAGTGGGCAAGGTACAGGTGGAGAAAATGAATTGGATATAAGTTCAGTTAAGACCATAGAATGTCGAATACTATGTTATGTTATGTTATGTTACGTTATGTTTTGTCAAAACCTGTACTTGCCAGCGATTTGTGTTAAGTAATTGAGCTATGCCAACGATATAATTAAAAGGATGAATTCTTTTCCGAACAATTACCAAGTTTGTTTCTGATATGAAAAACGTTTGCAAACTAAAACAGTTTTGACGGGCTGAAGTAATGTTACTGAGCTTTCAGCTCATTTTAGTTTTTGTTTGTTTTGTACTTTTCTTCTGTAATTTACAGGTGTATGTCGGAGGCTCGGAGTGGATCAAGAGTAAGAGTTTGGTTATGAATTTGTAATTAGTTTAGTAATTTAGAGGTTGTATTTGGAATATCAAGTTATTAGTACTCAAGTTCCTGTTTGAGAATTAGGTATTTTATTATCTGGAATTTGAGTAAAGTATTTTATAGTATGATATTGGCTTTGAGGTTATTATGTTGTGGGCCCTAACCCACAAGTCCCAAGATCGATTTGTTGATTATGTTTCCGCAGCGAATAAATGTGATATGAGGTTATTAAGTGATAATTGATATTTGTGAATAATAAGTGTGATTAACTTGCAGCTCGGAAGTGCGGGCTGTTACAGTTGGTATCGAAGCATGGTTGATTTAGAGTTGTCGGGATCTTCATATCATGTCATTCAAGTTTAAGATAGATTTATGAGATGGTTTAAGAATGGATTTGAGTTATTAGTCGTTAAAAGATTGGGAATTCGGAAAAAAAATGGGTGAAGATTTGTATTGGGATTTAGTGCTTAAGTTGTGAGTGGTGATCTAAGGAAATTATGTTTAAGAAATTATGGATGATCTGGATTGAAGTCTAGTGATTATTAGTTTGGGAATTGATCATTTGAGGTATTGAAGGTAAGTTAAAGAGTTACTTGATATGATTTTCGTTAAAAAATGATCTTATTCGGAGATTTGAAAGTTTTTTTAAATTATTTTCAAATTTCGAGGACGAAATTTATTTTAAGGGTGGTAGTATGTAATAGCCTAGTTTTTAAGCCGCTTTCATTAAAAGGTAATTGCTCTTATTATTTTAATTAACGATTTAAAATCTACATTTATACTTCTAAGTTTAATTATATTTTGGAGCAAAATAAGATTTTTCTCTATTATTTGATATTAAAAGAATGCCCTTATGAAATTAAAAAGGAGAAAAGGAAAAAAAAAATAAGAAAATAAAAACAATCCTCTCATTCTCTCACCTCACTCGTGTCTTCTTCTTGAAAGTCAGTGAACCTTCCTCTTCATCGTGGCATGAGAAGCTTAGGCTACACATACCCAATTCTTTGAGTTGTCAAATTTCCATTGAAGATTTCAGTTTAATTACTCTAACGAGGTCGAGAATTGAAGAAACCCAAATCAAAACAAACCTGAAAATTTCCTCTTTTCTCTCACCTCTGCTCTGTCCGTATGTTTCAAGCTGCACGCAATCCGGTTTTGTTCTTTGCTTCTTCATCAAAGTTGTAGATCTCTTCGAGTTATTGAATTTAGGCTCAAAAATCACTCAATTCCGACTTGTGTACTATAAGTTATGCCTCTTGCAATTTTCTGTCATATGCTGTTGCTGTTCAAGCAAGCTGCTACGTTGGTGTTGCTGCAGCTTCGTCGGAGGAGCTGCTGCCCATTCATTTCAGTCGCCAGAATTCCATCGCTGCTGCTTTGCGATGCGGTTGATGTTGGTGTTCTCTTGTACTTCTTCCTTTCCACTTCTCTTGTGTGTTAGTGAAGGTATAAAGTTCAAATCTTTATCTTATTTTCCTTAAGTTGATTAGCATAAATTCATATTTCCGTTGGTTTAAGAATCAGATTATTGAATTCAAATAGTTATTTTGATATTGAGAATAAAGATTGAAACTTTGCTTTAATCAATTGATTGGAATTTGTTTTAGAGCTGAAAATCATAGTAACTTTGCTAAATCAGATTTTACAAGTTAAGTTCCTTATAATTCAAATCCAATCCATAATTTCATGTCCGAAATCAGTATTGTAATTGTCTAAATAGGAGTAACTAGAGTTAGTTGAGGAGATTGTTAGTTTCTAATGGAAAGTTGTGAGTTAGTTTGATAAAAGGAGAAAGATATTGAGGAAGATTAGTTTCTTATCTCGAATCCTGATGAAGAATATGTTTGTCTAAATTGTCGTGAGAATGGATATTAATTGTTGATATTGTTTGGAGGTGATTGTTGGAGAACTGTATTATTGAGATCAAGTTATAAAAGTTGTCAAGAATCATGGAATCAATTATTCTTTGGAGATTAAAGTATAGTGTGGATTGAGGAATTGGATTGCGTTCAAGGTAACATTTATGTTCAGCAAAAATGTATTTACATGCCCGTGTGCGTTATATTATATTTTTGATTGTATATATCGTTTATAGTCATGGCCATGGTTATAGATGCTTCTTTATGTGTGGATTTGTGGAATATGATTTTGTTCTATTATTGGAATTGTTCGGAAATGTCTAATGTTGACTGAATATTATTTGTAAGAAATATTGAGAAAGGACTGTGTATTTGTTTTGGCTGGCTTAGCTCATGAACTGAGATGAAAAGTGGGCAAGGTACAGGTGGAGAAAATGAATCGGATATAAGTTCAGTTAAGACCATAGAAGGTTGAATATTATGTTATGTTATGTTATGTTTATGTTTTGTCAAAACCTGTACTTGCCAGCAATTTGTGTTAAGTAATTGAGCTACGCCAACGATATAATTAAAAGGATGAATTCTTTTCCGAACAATTACCAAGTTTGTTTCTGATATGAAAAACGTTTGCAAACTAAAACTGTTTTGACAGGTTGAAGTAAAGTTATTGAGCTTTCCGCTCATTTTAGTTTTTGCTTGTTTTGTATTTTTCTTATGTAATTTGCAGATGTATGTCGGAGGCTCGGAGTGGATCAAGAGTAAGAGTTTGGTTATGAATTTGTAATTAGATTAGTAATTTAGAGGTTGTATTTGGAATATCAAGTTATTCGTACTCAAGTTCCTGTTTGAGAATTAGGTATTTTATTATCTAGAATATGAGTAAAGTATTTTATAGTATGATATTGACTTTGAGGTTATTATGTTGTGGGCCCAAACCCACAGGTCCCAAGATCGATTTGTTGATTATGTTTCCGCTGCGAATAAATGTGATATGAGGGTATTAAGTGATAATTGAGATTTGTGTATAATAAGTGTAATTAGCTAGCAGCTCGGAAGTGCGGGCTGTTACAGTTGGTATCAGAGCACGGTTGTTTTAGAGTTGTCGGGATCTTCATATCAAGGCATACAAGTTTAAGATAGATTTATGAGATGGTTTAAGAATGGATTTGAGTTATTAGTCGTTAAAAGATTGGGAATTTGAAAAAAAAGGGTGAAGATTTGTATTGGGATTTAGTGCTTATGTTGTGAGTGGTGATCTAAGGAAATTATGTTTAAGAAATTATGGATGATCTGAATTGAAGTCTAGTGATTATTAGTTTGGGAATTGATCTTTTGAGGTATTGAAGTTAAGTTAAAGAGTTACTTGATTTGATTTTCGTTAAAAAATCATCTTATTCGGAGATTTGAAAGTTTTTTTTAATTAATTTCAAATTTCGAGGACGAAATTTATTTTATGGGTGGTAGTATGTAATAGCCTAGTTTTTAAGCCGCTTTCAATAAAAGGTAATTGCTCTTATTATTTTAATTAACGATTTAAAATCTACATTTATACTTCTAAGTTTAATTATATTTTGGAGTAAAATAAGATTTTTCTCTATTATTTGATATTAAAAGAATGCCCTTATGAAATTAAAAAGGAGAAAAGGAAAAAAAATAAGAAAATAAAAACAATCCACTCATTCTCTCACCTCACTCGTGTCTTCTTCTTGAAAGTCAGTGAACCTTCCTCTTCATCGTGGCATGAGAAGCTTAGGCCACACATACCCAATTCTTTGAGTTGTCAAATTTCCTTTGAAGACTTCAGTTTAATTACTCCAAGTAGATCGAGAATTGAAGAAACCCAAATCAAAACAAACCCGAAAATTTCCTCTTTTCTCTCACCTCTACTCTGTCCGTATGTTTCAAGCAGCATGCAGTCCGGTTTTGTTCTTTGTTTCTTCATCAAAGTTGTAGATCTCTTCGAGTTATTGAATTTAGGTTCAAAAATCAATAAATTCCGACTTGTGTTCTATAAGTTATGCCTCTTGCAAGTTTATGTCATATGCTGTTGTTGTTCAAGCGAGCTGCTACGTTGGTGTTGCTGCAGCTTCGTCGGAGGAGCTGCTGCCCATTCATTTCAGTCGCCGGAATTCCATCACTGCTGCTTTGCGATGGTGTTGATGTTGGTGTTCTCTTGTACTTCTTCCTTTCCACTTCTTTTGTGTGTTAGTGAAGGTATAAAGTTCAAATCTTTATCTTATTTTCCTTAAGTTGATAAGCTTAAATTCATATTTCCGTTGGTTTAAGAATCAGATTATTGAATTCAAATAGTTATTTTGATATTGAGAATAAAGATTGAAACTTTGTTTTAATCAATTGATTGGAGTTTGTTTTAGAGCTGAAAATCTTAGTAACTTTGCTTAATCAGATTTTACAAGTTAAGTTCCTTATAATTCAAATCCAATCCATAATTTCATGTCCGAAATCAGTATTGTAATTGTCTAAATAGGAGTAACTAGAGTTAGTTGAGGAGATTGTTAGTTTCTAATGGAAAGTTGTGAGTTAGTTTGATAAATGGAGAAAGATATTGAGGAAGATTAGTTAAGATTAGTTTCTTATCTCGAATCCTGATGAGAATATGTTTGTTTAAATTGTCGTGAGAATGGATATTAATTGTTGATACTGTTTGGAGGTGATTGTTGGAGAACTGTATTATTGAGATCAAGTTATAAAAGTTGTCAAGAATCATGGAATCAATTATTCTTTGGAGATTAAAGTAGAGTGTGGATTGAGGAATTGGATTGCGTTCAAGGTAACATTTATGTTCAGCAAAAATATATTTACATGCCCGTGTGCGTTATATTATATTTTTGATATTATATATCGTTTATAGTCATGCCCATGGTTATAGATGCATCTTTATGTGTGGATTTGTGGAATATGATTTTGTTCTATTATTGGAATTGTTCGGAAATGTCTTATGTTTACTGAATATTATTAGTAAGAAATATTGCGAAAGGACTATGTATTTTTTTTGGCTGGCTTAGCTCATGAACTGAGATGAAAAGTGGGCAAGGTACAGGTGGAGAAAATGAATCGGATATAAGTTCAGTTAAGACCATAGAAGGTCGAATATTATGTTATGTTATGTTACGTTATGTTTTGTCAAAACCTGTACTTGCCAGCGATTTGTGTTAAGTAATTGAGCTACGCCAACGATCTTTTAAAAGGATGAATTCTTTTTCGAACAATTACCAAGTTTGTTTCTGATATGAAAAACGTTTGCAAACTAAAACTGTTTTGACGGGCTGAAGTAAAGTTACTGAGCTTTCCGCTCATTTTTGTTTTTGTTTGTTTTGTATTTTTCTTCTGTAATTTGCAGGTGTATGTCGGAGGCTCGGAGTGGATCAAAAGTAAGAGTTTGGTTATGAATTTGTAATTAGATTAGTAATTTAGAGGTTGTATTTGGAATATCAAGTTATTAGTACTCAAGTTCCTGTTTGAGAATTAGGTATTTTATTATCTGGAATTTGAGTAAAGTATTTTATAGTATGATATTGGCTTTGAGGTTATTATGTTGTGGGCCCTAACCCACAGGTCCCAAGATCGATTTGTTGATTATGTTTCCGCTGCGAATAAATGTGATATGAGGTTATTAAGTGATAATTGAGATTTGTGTAAAATGAGTGTGATTAGCTAGCAGCTCGGAAGTGCGGGCTGTCACATGAGGGTAGTGAAGGACCACCAGATAAGGTGTTGTGGTAGCTACCCATAATACCTAGATTTAAGCACATGTTCTCAATTAAAGGAGATGCGAAGAATTTGAGGTGGCATGAAGATCGTAGGAAAAAAGACGGTCTGTTGAAGCATCAGGCTGATTCGCCTGAGTGGAAAAGTTTTAACAGGGTGCATAAGGCATTTGCTAATGAGATAGGAATCTGAGGCTTAGATTATGTACGGATGGCATGAATCCTTTTGGCAATCTTAGTTCTCAGCATAGTACATGGCCAGTAGTTTTACTGGTTTATAACTTGCCTCAGTTGTGCATGAAACGCAAGTACATCATGTTGTCGCTTCTCATATCGAGGCTGAAACAACCTGGAAATGACATAAATTATACTTCCTCCGTCCCAGAATACTCTTGACACTTATCAATGCACGTAGTTTTAGATGATAAGTTATTGTTTGGTTATTAATTGTTATTTTATTGAAAAGTAGATGTGATAGGAGTTAGTAGTTAGTAAAAAGTAGTATTATTTTATTTTAAAGAGAGGGAGTGTGGGCCATGGTTAGAGTTGGTGGGTGGTAGGAGTGGTATTATTTTATTTGGAGGAGAGAGAGTGTGGGCCAGCTTAAAAGGTAGAAGAATTAAAATAATAGTGGATCATATCCAAAAATAGAAGTGTGAAGAGTATTATGGGACAAATGAAAAAGGAAAGTGTAAAGAGTATTCTGGGACGGAGGGAGTACCTCCAACCGCTGGTTGAAGATTTACAGAAGATGTGGAATGAAGGAGTGTTAGTATTTGATGCGTATGCTAATAAGATGTACACTCTGCATGCCATGCTTTTTTGTACTATGAACGATTATCCAGCTTATGGGAACTTATCAGGGTATAAGACCAGAGGACAAAAACCGTGCCCGATTTGTATAGATGACATGAAGGCTACACACCTTAAGGGCTGCAAACATGTTTATATGTGCACACGAAGGCTCCTCAGACGCGACCATCCCTATCGGTTTAAAAAAAAGGCATTCGATGGGACGGTTGAAGAGGAAGTTGCTCCTAGACCATTAACAAGTACTGAAGTTTATAATTAGGTTAAAGGTATTGAAACAATCTTTGGTAAACCTGCGAGTGAACTTGATGAACTACGGGATTATGGAAAAAAAAGTCCATTTTTTGGGAACTCCCATATTGGAAAGATCTACAGGTCAGACATTGTTTGGATGTCATGCACATAAAGAAGAATGTTTGTGATGCTTTTCTTGCGACACTTATGAATATTCCGGGCAAGATAAAAGATGTTACGGCGTCACGACTTTACTTGGAAAAACATGGGCTTCGACCAGAGTTGTGGTCTGAAAAAAGGGACAGAAGGAAGAAGAAAGTAGTGGAGGAAAGGGTTGATGAGGAAATTGGGAAAAGAAAAAAGAAGGTGGAGGATTCGGAGAAGAATTATTTGCCACCAGCTTGCTACACGCTATCGAGAGCAGAGAAACGGATTTTTTACGAGTCGTTGTATGACATTGAGGTTCCAACTGGCTACTCATCGAATATGAAAAGATTTGTTACCTTAAATGGTGAGTTGAAGTTATCGAGTATGAAATCTCACGATTGTCATGTCATGATGCAAGTATTCTTACCGATTGCAATTCGTGGGATTCTTCCAAAGCATGTGAGGCATACCATTACAGAACCTTGTTCATTTTGCCATATTATATGCAGCAAAGTGGTACAACTGTCGACTCTCGATTCCTTGCAGGCCAGAGTAGTTGAAACTCAATGCAAATTCGAGATGTTCCACCTCCCCCCCCCCCGACATTCTTTGACATTATGGTCCATCTCATTGTCCATCTAGTTCAACAAATTATGTTGTGTGGTCCAGTGTTTTTGAGGTGGTGGTATCCTTTTGAGATATATATGGGTACTTTGAAGGATAAAGTTTGAAATCCTGAGCAACCATAAGGTAGTATAATTCAAGGGATTGTGGATGAAGAGGTCAGTAATTTTGTGGCCGAGTAAATTGCTAGTGTTAATCCTGTTGGACTTCCGACATCTCGACACGAGAGCACAATTGGTTCAAAATTGATCTCACCTTCTGTAGAGAAGAGTACACAAGCTCATTTATTTGTGTTGCATCACGTAGCAGCTGTCCATCCTTATTTAAATGAACACATGGAGGAATTACGTGTTAGCAACCCTGGAAAAGGAATAAGGGCACTGAAGCAAATGCATAACAAGACGTTCATTAATTGGTTTCATAAACGAATTGTGAATGATTTGGATAAAAGTTTTCCTGAAATAGTCAAGTGGTTAGCATTTGGTCCTCGTGAAGTTGTACACTCTTATGAAGGTTATGATATTAATGGGTATTATAGGCGTGTTTTTATTTCGCATATGCGGTGTGAGCACGTATTAGATTTGACTACCCCACTGTTAATGTTTTATTCAAAATTATTTTGTATTGAAAGAAGTCGCATGGAATATTCATCTTACCTTTAAAAAATGTACGTTTGTTATCCACTTTTGATTCCTTACAGGGATTCATCAAAAACAAAATAGAAAGAGCTTTAGTAACTGTCTGTGTGCATGTATGACCATTTTTATCCCTTTTGTGGGGAAGATTCTACAATGGACTTTAGCTGTGAGTGGACTACATGGGTTTCATAGCATGTGAGTGGACTTTAATTGACTTTTAATACTTAAATCTGTACTTATTAGAACTATATATGACCTAACACGAGACTAAATGCGGGAAATTAAGAAAAGTTAAGCTAAAGGGGCCAAAATCGGCCAAAACTACCTTCATTTGCCCAAAATGGGTTTGAAATCATGTGAGTCGACTTTAATTGGCTCTAATGGTTATATATGTACTTCTAAAAGCTATACATGACCTAACATGTGGCTAAATGTGGGAAATTAAGTAAATTGAGCTTGAAAAACCGAAATCGGCCTAAAATGGCCTTCATTTACTCAAAATGGATTTCAAAGGATATGAGTGGACTTTAATTGAATCTAGTAGTCATATACGTACCTATAGGAACTGTATATGACCTAACATGTGGCTAAATGCGATAAAATGAGTAAAATTGAGCTTGGAAACCAAAATCTTCCTAAAATGTCCTTTATTTACCCAAAATGGGTTTGAAATCATGTGAATGGATTTTACTTGACTCTAATGGTTATATATGTTGTTAGTAGAACTACACATGACCTAAGATGTGGCTAAATGTGGGAAATTAAGTAAATTAAGCTTGAAGAACTAAAATCAGCCTAAAATGGCATTCATTTACAAAAAATTGGTTTCAAAGCATATGAGTGGACTTGAATTGACCCTGATAGTTATATATGTACCTATTGGAACTATATATTACCTAACATGTGGCTAAATGCGTGAAACTAAGTAAATTGAGCTTGAAAAGCCAAAATTGGACCGAAATGGTCTTTATTTACCTCTAATGGGTTTGAAATCATGTGAACGGATTTTACTTGACTCTAATGGTTATATATGTTCACTACTACAATTCGACTCTTGTGCCACTAATGGTACCATGGCATAAGTTTGATATTCTCATGGCAATGCTAATTTGCCACGAGAATTCAGTTCAAATCTTCTGTGGCACAAGTTTGTGTGGCTAGATAGTGGCCACGGAAAATACAAGCCCGTGGCATACAACAATTTTGTTGCCACAGACAATACCATGGCCAAAAAAACCCCCGCCACAAGTACACACGTGGCAATTTGAATAATCCATGTTTAGAAACCTCACTTTAGCCACATGGGTAATTGTGGCATGGTTTCATCCTGCAACTAACATTTTATGTTAGCCACGCAGAGTTGAGTGTGGCAGCAATAATATTCCCAAGTGTCGAATGTGGTGGTAATACTAGCAAATACCATTAATCTAACTATTTATAAACTAGTAGTGACAAACAAGAATAAAATTTATACACATTTGGCAAAAATAAATTTCATAACCAATGCTTAGAAATATATACACGAAAGTACGTAGAACTCACAAGTATTGTCCTAGTGTACTACATAATTGTCAACTGTTATAGTAAAAAAACTAGTAACGAGACGATATCCTAGTGTACTACGTAATTAAGAAAAAAAACATTGTCTCTCATAATTTTCAACTACTAAAGTCAAAAAAAAAAAAAATTATCTTGTACTTCTTGTGCTTTTGATCTCTAGTGATATGTTTCACTGCTTGAACTTCTTCCTACATGGGACAAAAAAAATGTAAGCATCAACAATGATCATAAGGTCATAGTAATCACAACATTACAACAAAGACCAACGCACGTTGTTATATACTACTACTACCAAAATGCTAAAATAAAATAACCAATAATATTTTTAAAGTAAAAATCAACAGTAGACACTTCAATGTTTCATGGATCTTAAGAAAGGTCATGGTTGTCCAAATATGGTAAAAATTAGATACGGATGTTCGTTATAGGTTGACTTGTAACTCACAAGCTTCCACTTGATGAAACTTAAAGATTCAACAAAGAAGCACATATGCAGATGCATTAGCAAAGCAAGGAGTATAGACCAAACCATCAATTAGGTCCTGGTCATCTCTCTTGCGATTTGTTATAATACAGTAGGCCATCGTTCATCAGTATGTGCAGTCTGCCGAGCTACTATTGACCTGCTCTCTTCTCTTTTTAAAGTACCAAGGGGTTGGTTGAGTAAATGCTTGTTGTGACAACTGATAAGTATTATGTAGATCTTGAGTTTCCACAATAGTGCAGAACATTGAAGTTTCTAATATTGAAAAGAAAGATGAAATTTTTATGTTCAAAGAAAGATGAAATGCACTTAGTAAAATAAATAGAAACAATGAGAATCACAAGTGGAATCGAGCATAGGGAACCATATTCTGATGTTCATGTTCATGTTTTTTAACTACCAAAGAGCATAAAGTGTTTCGTCTTATAGTAGTGTTTTTGGATGTATCAAATATCAATAAGTCAATCTAATAATACACACAAAATGAATCAAGTAAAAAGATTAACAATATAGAAAATCTACATACCTACTTCAAGATGAACCTGTGCTTTCGGAATCATTAGTTTCAGAAGCATTTAATCCACAACCTTGTAGTATATTTCTAAGTCGTTTTTCCCACAACTTATTATTAGCAGCAATTTTTTGATCCACCTCATCCCTTGTTGCTTGTGCTTCTTTCTTTGCATGCTCTGCATCTTTTCTAGCCTTTTCTGCTTCTTTTTTAGCATCTTCAGCTTCTTTACGAGCTTCTAGGACTGCTTGCTCAGCCGTCTTTTTTACTTCAATCACCTCATGTGCAAGATTTATACGGGATGGCTTAACACCAAAATGATCTGTAATACTTTTACCTCTTCCATAAGCGTGCAAATATCCATGAGTATCTTTACCAAGCACCTTCTTAAATATTTGTTCATCTGTGTGATTATTAAGCCCTTGCTTTCTTTCTTCTGTCAACTTCTTCATCTCAGACTAAACACAAGTGTAAAGTAATTAGATAATTATGAATAATGCTTTTATTAACAAATAAAGAAATGTGACTTTACTTACAACTGCATGCATGTTATTAGCTAAGGTAACATCATTAACAGATTTCTTTGACTTCCTCTTACGAGATTCAATTAGTAGCTCAACTCTTGAACAATCCTTGCCATGCGTTTGTTTCTACAATAACATGTGAATGCAAATAATTCTTTATGAAAAGGTGCAAGATAAGTTTAAATCAAATTAGCAATTACTTACATATTCATCTTTAGCACGAGCAAAGCTTTTAGTCCCATTATAGTGAGGCATCTTTTGATAAGATTGACTCTCAGCAGCTTTAACACTCCTTGCCTATGGAAAAGAGTTAATATAACATACAAATATCATAATCCACCACCTTATAAACATTTTTCGTACCTGAAATTTGTCACCACTCCAAAGATCAACCAAGTATTTCCAATCTCCTTTAGTTATCTTTTCAGGATTGTTTTTCAATCGATCATCTTTTGTTTTCAGTTTTGGATCATCATAATATCGACGCTTCAACTTATGCCTGCTATCTCTAAACAATCTCCTTGCATGTTGAATAACACTGTCTTTTCTTAACTCAGGGTCATCAAATGAACATTTTTCCTGAAAGATAGGGAAAAAAATGACCAAGATACGCAAAGGGATGAATTACATAAGTAAAGAAAGAAACTATTAATCGATCAGGGACTCATCTCACCAAAACACAACTCCAAAGATGTTCTATTCTTTCAGATTTAATTTCTGCCCAATCTTTGACTTGCACAGGAATCACAGCACGATTTCTTACCTGTTCACCTAAGAAAAAAGTAAATATCGAAGAATTTTTACCAATAGGAATACCATCCCTATCAAATTCCACACTTATTTTTTCTCCTGGAGGTAATGCAGTAAGCTTTCTGCTATATACGGGACCTCGTCTTCCCTTAAGAGCCCCTCGTTTTCTCTTTACAGCACCTACACACGTGAAAATCATGAAACGGCAAAATTAACGTGATTGAATTTTACATAATTGATTTTCCAAAAAAAAAACTAATATCAAGAACAGTACTTCACCTTCCACCAATGCAAGCATCCTATCTCCATCTAATTCATCATCAGCCGCATGAGAAGATTCATGTTATGTGTACTTTCTCACTTGGCTATCTTCTTCATCAGTAGAATGTTTTAAACTATTAAATATTTATAGTGCAAGACTAAATAAAGTATTGCCTAAATTCACATATTTACAAACTTGGTTTCTAGGAATGATAATTTTTCATACCTTGAATCATTTGAACATCTCCATCACCAAATAAATGCTCATTTTGACCTGATAAACATCGAATAGCATCGTATGATTAACAAAATAATATCAAAACCCACTTTTAATCATACAAAGACAACTTAAGTACCGTCATTTATTTCAATCCCTTCCGCATTTTCCTCTGTGGCATTCAACTCATGTGTATCGTCCTCTATATCATTCAACTCATCCAGATTACCCTATATATTTTGCATATCTATATTGTAATAAGAAAAAATAAAAATTATTAACATGTAAGTGAAGTTCGAAGGTAAGTAGAGTACAACTTTTAAATGCCATGGTAATATTATCCTAAACTGCTTAATATTTCCACTCTAACAAAGAGTACTAACCAAAATTAACCATAAAACTTTCACCTTAAAAGCATAATTAAGTGTAAGTGATGAAGAGTATCTTTTACCTTCTGTTGAAACAAAATTTTCTTAATCAACATTCAATTGTTCACGATTACTAATAGCTGCATTAAAACATATCAACTTTATTTTATGTCAATCATTATAAGCAGTAAGATTATTCAAGAAAGTGATATAATATAAAGTATTTACCTTGTTCCAGAACTTTCATAGCTTTTGAAAGTGATTTAAATGTTTTATCTCCTATCATTGCTTGCTGCTGTTTTCTATTCATATTAAAAAATTTGGCCACAGACATTGGTGGAATGAGTTGACCTTTTTTTTGGTATTCTTTTTGATGGACAACATTGAACCTGAAAAATATATTAAATATATGCTTAAAAACTGATTATGTTAGTACAAAATTGAAACTTAAAGAAGTGATGATGATACCTGTTTTGACATTGCGCAATCATTTTCTTTCTTATATTCATCGTCTAAAATATTCATGGCTTGTTCTTTATCACTAAAGGTAGGAATATAATCTATGTCATCTCAATCACATTCTGGCACTTCTTTGTCCTTTTCTGTACTTTTTTACTGTCTACTAAACTTGTCAGGGAAGCTGAAATGCGTTTTATACCCAAGGATTGCATCTTACACTTGTTAGACTGAATCCTCATTAGCCTCTGTTGTTCATACTCATTTTGTTGAAGAGGTTGCTTTGAAGTTTTATTCTTCTCCATCAATCTGCTCCAGAAGTGTTAGCTATGCACAGATTTACTTATAAATATCATCATACATTGATAGAATTAAGGGAAAAAAACAACATTTCAATTTATCATATTGAGCATAATTTGTAAACTAATGATAAAATAAGTGTTACCAAACAATCAAAATATTTTGTGAAAAGCACCAATAATGTCAAATTAGCAATGGAGTTTAAGAATATATATATTTTAATAAATAATGGTCACAAAATATTAAACTCATACAATATCATCATCATCGTCCTCCTCTCCGTCAACATTGTCGAAGTCTTCTTCACTATCGTTGTCACTGTCTTCATCGTCTTCCATTTCGTTGCCATCAAAAACTTTAGGTTGATTTTAGTCATTGGCATCTATTACTATGTCATCTCTTCTACCATCAAATGGATTAAGAATGTCCTCCATATCTTCATCACCTAACATGGACACACTATTAAAGGACCTAGAGTCACTTTGTTGTAATGCATCCTCATCTACCTCGTTATTTTCATTCTCAGGGACATCATATTGATGTCGAGAATGGGTCTTAACGACAATCAACCAATGTGGATCAAAACCATCTCTGACATAGAAAACTTGTTGAGCTTGAGACATGAGCACAAATGGCTCACTAGTATTCAACTTACATCTAGTGTTGACACTAACCACACCACCTTTGTCAATCTTAACACCTTTACCAATCTTATGCACATCCCACCAATCACATTTGAACAAAATCACACGCTTTCCATCTAAATATTGCAGCGAAATTATGTCATTAAGAATCCCATAGTAATCAATATCTTCGGATTCTACAGCTCCCTTCACCATAACTTCCGAATTCTGATTTTTTCTCTTCTTTTCGATGTCGCTAGTATGAAATCTAAAACCATTAGCTAGATATCCACCGAAACATTGGACACCTCTAAAAGGCCCTAAAGGCAAAGTTCTTAAATCTTGCTTTACTTGATCCCCATTTTCTTCTGGCAGTGTTGTTACCTAGTAAGGAGAGATTGGGTAAGTCACGTGATAATAAGAAGAAGAATAAAAAATCATTACAAGCTAGCATACCCGATCTCTAAACCAATCCGACAAACTTTTGTTGAATCTTCCCTTTTTATATTCACTGTGTACAAAAATAAGGAAATTATATAAATTATATTGTATAAGCATCTAGTTATTAAGAGTTGATAGCTCATAGAAATTACTTGAACAAGAAATATATTGCCGCTTCATCACAATTTTTCAGCACATACTCTTGAGCTTGTATCAGCTCCTCATTGCTAAGGTATCTAGATTTAGCCTTTCCTAAGGGAATACCACATGGAGAAAATATTGATAGTCCCTTAGATACATTATTTTCTCCATCTGCATTCCTCTCTAGTTGATTATATCTTGTCTCCATGTCATTTAAGTACCTTGAACAAAAGAACATGCATTCTTCTATTATATATCCTTCAGCAATAGACCCCTCTGGTCTATTTTTATTCCGCACGTATGACTTAAACTTACGCAAAAGCCTATACAATAAGAAGAAGGATATAGTGAATATTTTATTCAAAATAACAAAAAAGTTCATTGAATTAGCAAAGCAAAAGAATACCTTTCAATAGGATACATCCATCGGTAGTGAACCGGTCCAGCTACCTTAGCTTCCTCAGGAAGGTGAACACACAAGTGCACCATCACATCGAAAAAAGAAGAAAGAAAAATCTTTTCCATTTCACACAAGGTGATAGAAATATGATTCTCAAGATCATTCAAGTCCTTCAATTTTAAAGACTTGGAACACAAATTCTTAAAAAAATCACTCAATTTAGTAATCACCTCATACACTTTGGGAGATGATACTCCATGAATCGCCAAGGGTAATAATTCCTCTAGAAGAACATGACAGTCATGTGTTTTAAGTCCCCAAATCTTACGCTTCTCAAGGTTTATGCACTTAGAGAAGTTAGATGAATACCCATCTGGAACCTTTATATCCTCCAAAAATTTGCACACCGATATTTTTTGAGTTTAGGACAATGTATAAGCTGTTGCTGGTATATGCCATTTTCCGCCAACTAGCTTTGGGGCAAGATGCTTCATAATATTCACATGCTTCAAATCATGCCTAGCTTTTATGTGATCTTTACTTTTACCTTCAATGTCTAGTAAAGTGCCTAAAATATTATCACATACATTTTTTTCGATATGCATGACATCAAGGTTATAACGAAGCAAGAGGCTCCTCCAATAAGGCAAATAAAAAATATACTCTTTTTCTTCCAGTTATCTTCTCTATTTGGTAACTTAAAATTTTTCCCAAATTTCATTCCTTCAAGATCTTTAACTTGCTCTAATATCTCATCACCTGATAATTTCTTTGGGGGCCTTCTTCTTTCAACTTTTCCATTGAAAGTCTTACTATTTCTCCATTTGTGATCTACATGTAGGAAGCATCGATAATCCATATAGCAACATTTTCTACAGTTGAGTAGTCTAGTTGAAAAAGTTTGATTCATACAACGAGGACATGCCTTATAACCCTTAGTAGACCACCCAAATAAGTTTGTATATGCTGGAAAATCATTAATAGTCCATAATAGAGCTGCATGCATATCAAAGTATTTATTTTTTGAAGCATCATAAGTCTTAGCCCCAAATTCCCACAATTTTTTGAGTTCTTCAACTAAAGGTTGCAAATACACGTCAATGTTATTTCCTGGTGCACTCTTACCTGGAATTAACAAAGATAGCATCATATAAGGTTGTTTCATGCACATCCACGGCGGGAGATTATACACGACAATCACTACTGGCCATATACTATAGTCACTTCTTAGACCACCAAAAGGATTAAACCCGCCAGATGCCAAGCCTAATCTAACATTACGAGACTCTGAAGCAAATGAAGAATATGACTCGTCAAAATGCTTCCATGCTTTCCTATCAGCTGGGTGTCTAAGAATTTCATCATCATCTCACTTATCTTTATGCCATCTCATGTCACTAGCAGTTTTAGATGACATAAACAACCTTTGCAACCTTGGTGTTAACGGGAAATAACGCAACACTTTCAGAGAAGCTCTATTACGTTTTGTATCACATACACTACAACTTTCAAGGTTAACATTCTCTTTCCAGAACAACATACAATCATTCTCACATGCTTCAATCTTCTCATAATCAAAACCCAAACCAGTAATCATTTTACGTGCTTCATAGTATGTCGATGGCACATTTGCATCTTTAGGTAAAACACTTTTGAACATTTTAAGCATACTTGTGAAAGCTTTGTTAGTTATACCTTTCGTACATTTGATCTGAAACAACTTCAAAATAAATGACAACTTTGAGAAGTCATCACAACCAGAGTATAAACGTTGTTGAGCATCTCTCATCAAATGTAACACCCCGATAATTCTCTCTCTTCAGAAATACCTTTATAATATAAACTTAGATAATTACCCAAGTATTATCGCCCGTGTAATAACGTATCGGCTTATCCAGAATTTTGCAGCGGAAAACATCAAAATAATCTTTATAAATACATAAACAAATAAGTACTTTATAAATAAACCACTCTATAAATGTCTATCAAACCAACTTATAATAATACGTTCCTATTAATGCAGAAACATGATAGACTAAATTACACAAGCTCTCCATTCCTAGATTCCAAATGATGCTACATCTGCGAACCTGTAAATGTCAATGCTCTAAAGAATCTGCTCACCAAAATTGGGTCATCACAGGATCAATAAGGCAAAGCCATGATCAACACATACAAACAAAGCACGTAATCAGCAAAGCTGAGTACTACATAATAATACATAAACTTTCCTAACATGATACTAAATAAATAACATGCAGGAACAATAATAATATAATCATATAACATTCTGCACACAACTTTTAACTGAACTAACTCTAAACATCTTTTTATTACTCAAATGGAATAGTTATTGGACCTGAGTTGTCTTATCTACTAAGCCTTCATTACGAAGACGAAATACGGAAGCTATCACGTATTCCAGAAATGACATGCGATATCGAGGAACCTTTGCTAACTGAAAAAGGGATGGTGATCAATCCATCTCCTGTAGAAAGCCATGGCTCGCTCACCATGTACCCCAACTCCTAATGTCCAACTCTAGACGTGCACCAGTCTAAAGTCTATAACCATCCTCGTTACACTTTACGTTCTTTACAAGTTATTACTTGTTATGACACACATACAAACAACACAGAATATAATTCAAACATTCACAACTGAACTTCTTTTATCTTAGGATTTAATAAGTGATCACAACTTACAACCCAAGACTTACTTTCTTTTAATCTCAACTTTCTTATTTGTTGAACCTAGCCAACAATAAACTTACCTTTAAAAGGCATACTTATCAACTTACCAAATAAGGCCCACAGTCCTCATAAAGTAGTGAAAATAATACTCATAAGGGAACACATGAATAATCATGAATCAATCTTAATAACATATTAATTCCCCCATGTGAATTAATAATTAAAGTTCCCATCCACATGCTTGCATCAATAATCCATACAAACATGCCAATTCTTTTACTCATAATAAATCTAACAATTAACATGCTTGCTCACAGGCATAAAACACGTAGAAATCAATCATACTAGAAATCACATATGAACTTACAAAGTTCCTATACATAATACTAATCATATAATCACACAAGTATGTACGTACCTTGTGTAAACTAGTCGACTGGCCACTTTTAACCCTTTAAAAATCTCCTACGGAATACTCTCCGCCTAGAAATCAAATATAACTAGAATCAATACTCTTAAATAAAAAGACGGTAACTTTAAAATATTTAAAATCCCCTTTAAACATATTCAAAAGTTGATTTTACTATCAAAACTTCAATTACTTTTAATTCCTAGCATAGTACTACCATACTAGTAATTAAAATTCTTAAAACTCCCTAAATAAAATATTTTCTGAAATTCCAGAAACTTATAAAATCATAAAACCCTCTTTAAACCCACTTAAACATGCTTAAAATCATAAATTAAATCAATCTCATAATATATAATATGCTACTATGGTTTTCTAATAATTAACACCCTAAAAATCCATGCTTTAATGATTAAAACTTCAATCTAACAATAATAAACAAATCTGAATTTTTATTCTTATAATATATAATATATATGAATCAAGATTATTTATTAAAACATTAAATTAAAATTGATAATCATGATTAACATTAAAATAAAGCATAAAAACATAGTCTTTAATGGAAACTTTAACCAACACAAGAGGAAAGTGGGATGATGCGCCGGCCAAAGAAGAGCAACGGCGGCAGCAGCGGCAGTGCACCGGTGTTCAACGGCGGTGGTGACGTTTCTTAGCGAAGAAGAAAGCGTTACTTGAAGAAGAAGAAAGAAAACTTGGGAGGAAGAAAACTGAAATTCACGTGGAAGAGGAAGAGAGAAGAGTGCCGTGAGTTTTGAGAGAGAAGAGTGAAAAAAATAATCTTTGTGTAGGTTAAAATAATTGGGCTTAAGGTATTTATAAGTAGGGTTTCCTTTTGGGCTTAGGAAAAGGAGATTGAGTTTAAATAGAATTCGATGACAACCAGGATTGATAAATGAGGACTCCTAGCATCAATATAACTCCTCTTTCCTAATCTACTTAGGATTTGGGTTCCTCAAGTCCATTAGACTTCTTTTCTAAACCAAATTCGTATTTCAAACTTTTTCAAAGCATGCCTAATTAAAATATTTACAACTTTCTTAAATCATTAAAATAATTTCATTTGACTTTTAAAATAGTCAACCTTCTTTAAATAATAACCTCATTAAACTAAAATATAAATATATAAATACTAAAATATATTTATAAAATCCTTTAAAATTATGGGGGATTACAGTCTACCCTCCTTAAAAGAAGTTTCGTCCCGAAACTTGACACGAAAACTCACATATTTTGAAAACTTGAACTCATCTTTTCAAAAGTTTACAAAGCAATGTGCCATTTGTGCACACTTTTGCTAACTTAAAACACTTGTGTTACTTATGAACACGCTTTCTTATGCGGAGAGTCTACTTCTTTGGCACTAACATGTGCAAATTGCTCAACATAGACATACATATGCATAAAAATCTCATAAAAATAGACAAAAAAATGCGAAATTTATCGCATTCTATCCCCCTTAAAGAAAACGAGTTACACCCTCGTAACTCACCTCAAGGAACAAGTCTGGATACTTCTTTTTCATCTCATCTTCGGCCTCCCACGTTGCCTCTTCAGATTCGTGGTTAGACCAAAGTACTTTCACGATATGGACATCCTTATTGCGTGTACTACGCACGTTTCTGTCGAGAATCCTGACAGGTCTTTCCTCATATGTGAGGCTACTATCGATCTGAATTCGTTCAGGCTCTAGGACATGACGTTCATCAGGAATATAACGCTTAAGTTGAGAAATATGGAACACATCATGCATCTTTTCAAACTCCATTGGCAATGCCAATCTGTAGGCAACTTTCCCAATTCGCTCCAAAATCTCATATGGGCCTACATACTTAGCACTTAACTTGCCCTTCTTCCCAAATCTCATGACTCCCTTAGTGGGTGATACTTTCAAGAACACCTTATCACCTATAGCAAACTCATCTTCGCGTCGCTTCAAGTCAGCATAACTCTTCTGTCTATCTTGCGCAGCTTGAATTCTAGCCTGAATCAGTCTGACATTCTTAACAGTTTCCTTAATAAACTCTGTCCCCAAGACTATATTTTTCACTAAAGTCATTCCAACAAATGGGGCTTCTACATTTCCGTCCATATAAGGCCTCGAAAGGTGCCATCTTAATGCTCACATGGTAACTATTGTTATAAGAAAACTCAATCAGGTCTAATTGGTCCTCCCAACTACCTTGAAAATCAATAGCACATGCTCTCAACATATCCTCCATCGTCTGGTTAGTCCTCTCAGTCTGACCATCAGTCGCAGGGTGAAAGGCTGTACTCATCTTCAATGTTGTCCCAAGATTTAATTGGACCTTCTTCCAAAATTTCGAGAGGAATCTAGAGTCACGGTCAGATATGATATCCTTTGGAACTCCATGTAGTCTCACCACATGCTTAATATACGTCTTCGCAAGTTGCTTCTTCTTCCATGTCTCCTTGATCGGTATGAAAACGACCGACTTTGTCAGACGGTCCACAATAACCCAAATAGTATCATTGCCACACCTTGTTCTAGGCAAAGCAGTTACAAAATCCATCGATATGGAATCCCACTTCCATCCAGGAACCTCTAAGGATTGAACTTTCCCCATGGGTCTCTTATGGTCTATCTTCACCTTTTGACAGGTTAGGCACTTAGACACATATTCAGCTACCTCTCGCTTCATGTTTGGCCACCAATAGACAACCTTAAGGTCTTTATATAACTTGTCACCCCCAGGGTGCACAGAGTACGGTGTATTATGACCCTCATCCATAAGACGTCTCTTAAGCTCGTCACATTTTTGTGGTATACATCACCTACCCTTGAACCTCAGACTACCATCATCATGGATCTTAAAATCACTTTCCTTACCTTGGCCCATCTTTTCCTTAATCTTCTCTAGGTGCTCATCCCCAACTTGACCCTCTTTGATCTCGTCGAAAATTGACAATCCCAATGACAAAGCACTTAATCTTGCCTCGATCTCCCCAAGATTTAGGATTTCTAGGCTAAGTCTTTGCATATCTCGACACAACTCCTCAGGAACTAACAAAGCGTTCATGCTATGACTCGACTTTCTACTCAGCGCATCAGCGACTACATTTGCTTTCCCCTCATGGTATTGGATGTCTAAGTCATAATCCTTTATCAACTCCAGCCATCTCCTCTGCCTCATGTTGAGGTCTTTCTGGGTAAAGATGTACTTCAAACTCTTATGGTCTGTGAATATCTTACAAGTTACCCCATACAAGTAGTGTCTCCAAATCTTCAAGGCGAACACAATGGCAGCTAACTCTAGATTATGGATAGGGTAATTAGCCTCATAAGGTTTCAACTGGTGTGACGCATACGCAATCACCTTCCCATTCTGCTGCAACACACATCCCAAACCATTCTCGAAGCATCACTATATACCTCAAATCCCTCATTCCCATCAGGTAGGGTCAAAACAGGTGCAGAGGTTAAACGATCTTTCAAAATCTGAAAGGCTTCTTCACACTTTTCACTCCACTCAAATTTTGACTCCTTTTTCATCAAGTTGGTCATAGGTCTTGCTATCTTCGAGAAATCTCTCACAAATCTTCTATAATAACCAGCTAGACCTAGGAAACTTCTGATATCTGACACGCTCTTTGGAGTTGGCCACTCACTCATCGCTTGAATCTTGGCAGGATCTACTGAGACTCCCTCCTTAGACACATAGTGACCCAAAAACGCTACTTTCTCCAAACGGAATTCACACTTAGAGAATTTGGCATACAATTGGTTTTTCCTCAATGTATTCAAAATGATCCTCAAGTGCTTATCATGTTCAGCCTCATTCCTCGAGTATATCAGTATGTCATCAATGAAACTACCACAAACTTATCCAGAAACTCATGAAAGATCATATTCATTAAGTCCATAAATATAGCAGGAGCATTGGTTAACCCAAATGGCATTACAGTGAACTCATAGTGACCATAACGCGTTCTAAAGGCAGCCTTAGGTACATCCTTATCAGCTACCCTCAATTGATGATATCCTGAACGTAAGTCAATCTTTGAGAACACACTCACTCCATTCAACTGGTCGAATAGGTCGTCTATTCTAGGCAAGGGATATTTGTTCTTGATGGTTACATTATTCAACTCCCTATAATCAATACATAGCCTCATGCTTCCATCCTTTTTCTTCACAAACAACACAGGAGCTCCCCAAGGTGATGCACTAGGTCTAATATACCCCTTATCGAACAATTCTTGCAACTGCGTCTTCAACTCACTCATCTCCGGAGGTGCCATTCTATAAGGTGCTTTAGATATAGGTGCAGTTCCAGGAACTAAGTCTATGGTGAACTCAACAGCTCTAACAGGCGGCATGCCCGAAATCTCACTTGGAAACACGTCCATAAACTCATTCACAATCGGAACATCTTCAATACTTGCCCCAATTTCTTTACTCACATCTTGCGCACTACAGAAATATAACTCACACCCCTTCTTCATCAACTTCTTCACTTGCATTGCGGATATGACCCCAAAGCTCGTAGATTTCCCAAAACGTCGATACGAAGTCAGCTTACCCAAAGGATTTCTTAAAACCACTTTATGAACTTCACAATCTATTTTGGCCTTGTATAAACTTAGTCAATCCATCCCCAGAACTACATCCAGGTCTCCCAGATTAAACTCTATCAAGTCAGAATGAAAAACGCAATCCCCTATCTTCAGAGGCAAGTTTCTAAACAACCTGGTACACCTTATGGTCTCACCAGTAAGTATACTAATAGGCAAATCAATCAACTCAAAATCTACTAACCCCAGACTTTTGATAACAGACAACGAAACAAAAGAATACGTCACCCCCGAATCAAATAATGTTTTAACAAGGATTGAGTTAATATAAAAAGTACCAGAAACTACGTCGGCAGATTTTTCAGCTTCCTTTCGATTCATCACGAACATTTTTCCCGCAGGCTTACTTTGGTTGGGGTTCTCACTTGCAGGCTTACTATAGTTGCCCTGGCTATTCTGCTGTCCTCCAGACTTAGGACCTTGGTTACCTGACTGGTTGAACCCTGATCTGACCTGATTTCCACTCCCCTAACCTTTCAGATCATTACCATGCTTAGAGTAGCACTCGTACTCCCTATGACCCTTCTTTTGGCAGTAGTTACAAGTCACTGGTTCTCCCTTACAGTCTTTCCCAGGATGGTTTTTGTCACAGAATTTGCAGTGATGCACTCTCTCAGGTCTACCTTTGCTGCGGTTATCTTGGTTGTTTCTCCCTTGGAAATTCCCATTACCATTCCGGTTTCTCTTGAAATTCCCTTGGTTTCCCCCAGCATTAAAATCTTTCCTCTTTTCACCTACAACCATATTTTTCTTATCTCTCCTTAACTGCAGACCATAGATATGAGATGCTCTCCCATAGACAACATCTAGGGACGTAAAGGTCTCTCCTCCTAATCCCAGCTGTATCTCCTCAGTTAAACCTTGCTCAAACCTCTGAGCTTTAAGCTCCTCAGTGGCTACAACCTCAGGTGCAAATCTGCACAGGGCTATGAATTTGCCGTAGTACTCAAAGATAGTCATACTACCCATCCTAAGGTTAATGAATTCTTGGGCTTTTTGCTTCCTCATAAAGGCAGGGTAAAACTTCCCTCTCAAAGCAATCACAAATGCCTCCCAATTGAATCCTTCAACAGCACTCAATTTAGCTCCACTCTCTCTCCACCATAAATCAGCCTCATCTTTCAGATATAGCACAGCCTGACCCACTCTCATATTTTCAGGGCAGTTCACAACCTCAAAAAGTTTCTCAAACTCCCTAATCCAGTTTTCTAGGAAGGTAGGGTCAGCTTGTCCCTTATAGTATGGTGGCTTAACCTTAGCTAGCCTTTCAAACATCTCCCCAGCACTCTCAGGACGCTCAGCTCTCTCCGGAGTCAATTTCTCTGCCAAGAGGCGAATAGCAGCAGCTAGTTCGTCGTTGTTAGCCATTCTACTTCGGGACCTGTAAGTAATATAACCCTACTTTAGGTTCCATCATAACTCACATTTCCATCTAGAAAGGCAACATTTGATTTGATCATTAAAGATCGCATCAACAGACAATTTCTCAACTAGTTCCAAGTTCAACATGAAATGTTCTCTAATAATCACAAAATCACCCATGTAAAATATTTTCACATCAACAAGCAAGTAGAAACAAGCAAGCAAGAATATAATTGCATAATGAAAATAAAATATTCCCATCACGTGCCCAGAATAAATTCTTACTCACTCATATAAATAAATAATAACTTTTATTCTTCCATAACAGGTATTTAATTAAAATGAATGTTACTGTAATATTATACCTTCCTAAAAGAAAACAATAATTGTATAAAACTATTCTATCACCGTTGGTCGACTAACCAACCTTATTATATAGTTTATTATTGCCTCTAATTGCTTAAAAAAATATATATATAAAAAAAATAGTAACCTAAGGTATCACATTATCATTTTTGTCCTCAAATTCTATGTATAGCTCAGGTACGAAGATCTCATCTTCAGACTCATCTATGTCCTCATCATAATATTCGACATATCTCCTTTGTCGTTTAGATCTCCTTGAAGGTTGAGGCTCTTCATCCTCTGACTCCGAATCAGTTTCAAACCTGAACCATGCACGATAGATATCTTTTCTAGTTTGGCCTCTAGCATGGTCGAACTCCACAATGAGCTCATCATCACTGGTTACTTCCCTCCTTATTAAAGTACGCATAGTCCAGTCTAGACTGGTATAGTTATTGTCATCAACAGGTGCAATGTCCTCATCACTTTCATCGTCACTCAGGACAATGGGGTTATAATAGCTTCCTAATCTGGCAGACATGATTAATGATCTACAACAAATAAATATATTCAATAACATTTTTTGTACTCTCCCTGCACGCAATTCCCAACAATAATAATGAAAAGATGCCATCAACATCCTAGACACAAAATATAACAATCAGCAGGGAAGAGACATATAAACAGTTAGCAGGGAAGAAAAAAAAAATATTAACATGCTGAACTAACTATTCAATGCAGGCATATAATATTTCTATCCTATATGCCCTTCCTATACTACCCATTCTCACAATGCAACAAGTAAAACTTCAAAGGCATGAAAAATAATGCAGACACTTTTATAAGATAATAATAATAAGTGTCGAGAAAAAAAAAAATTGCGACTAAAAAAAATTTCGGACAAAATAAAAAAAAATTCCGAACCAAAAGAAAAAAAAAAATTTGAACTCCTCTAAAAAAAATTCGGTCCTCTTAAAAAAAAATTTAGTATATGCAGAAAAACATATTCCTATAAAATGAATAAGTGTGAGCAATTCTAAGAGTTTATTCAAATAACTAGTAAGTTAATTAGGCGCCTAAAAGTTTTGGAAATAACCTAAAGCTCCCAGATACCACTTTGTAACACCCCGATAATTCTCTCTTTTCAGAAATACCTTTATAATATAAACTTAGAGAATTACCCAAGTATTATCGCCCGTGTAATAACATATCGGCTTATTCAGAATTTTGCAGCGGAAAACATCAAACTAATCTTTATAAATACATAAACAAATAAGTACTTTATAAATAAACTACTCTATAAATGTCTATCAAACCAACTTATAATAATACGTTCCTATTAATGCAGAAACATGATAGACTAAATTACACAAGCTCTCCATTCCCAGATTCCCAATGATGCTACATCTGCGAACCTGTAAATGTCAATGCTCTAAAGAATCTGCTCACCAAAATTGGGTCATCACAGGATCAATAAGGCAAAGCCATGATCAACACATACAAACAAAGCACGTAATCAGCAAAGCTGAGTACTACATAATAATACATAAACTTTCCTAACATGATACTAAATAAATAACATGCAGGAACAATAATAATATAATCATATAACATTCTGCACACAACTTTTAACTGAACTAACTCTAAACATCTTTTTATTACTCAAATGGAATAGTTATTGGACCTGAGTTGTCTTATCTACTAAGCCTTCATTACGAAGACGAAATACGGAAGCTATCACGTATTCCAGAAATGACATGCGATATCGAGGAACCTTTGCTAACTGAAAAAGGGATGGTGATCAATCCATCTCCTGTAAAAACCATGGCTCGCTCACCATGTACCCCAACTCCTAATGTCCAACTCTAGACGTGCACCAGTCTAAAGTCTATAACCATCCTCGTTACACTTTACGTTCTTTACAAGTTATTACTTGTTATGACACACATACAAACAACACAGAATATAATTCAAACATTCACAACTGAACTTCTTTTATCTTAGGATTTAATAAGTGATCACAACTTACAACCCAAGACTTACTTTCTTTTAATCTCAACTTTCTTATTTGTTGAACCTAGCCCACAATAAACTTACCTTTAAAAGGCATACTTATCAACTTACCAAATAAGGCCCACAGTCCTCATAAAGTAGTGAAAATAATACTCATAAGGGAACACATGAATAATCATGAATCAATCTTAATAACATATTAATTCCCCCATGTGAATTAATAATTAAAGTTCCCATCCACATGCTTGCATCAATAATCCATACAAACATGCCAATTCTTTTACTCATAATAAATCTAACAATTAACATGCTTGCTCACAGGCATAAAACACGTAGAAATCAATCATACTAGAAATCACATATGAACTTACAAAGTTCCTATACATGATACTACAACTTTTCCTCCTTAAATCATAATACTAATCATATAATCACACAAGTATGTACGTACCTTGTGTAAACTAGTCGACTGGCCACTTTTAACCCTTTAAAAATCTCCTACGGAATACTCTCCGCCTAGAAATCAAATATAACTAGAATCAATACTCTTAAATAAAAAGACAGCAACTTTAAAATATTTAAAATCCCCTTTAAACATATTCAAAAGTTGATTTTACTATCAAAACTTCAATTACTTTTAATTCCTAGCATAGTACTACCATACTAGTAATTAAAATTCTTAAAACTCCCTAAATAAAATATTTTCTGAAATTCCAGCAACTTATAAAATCATAAAACCCTCTTTAAACCCACTTAAACATGCTTAAAATCATAAATTAAATCAATCTCATAATATATAATATGCTACTATGGTTTTCTAATAATTAACAGCCTAAAAATCCATGCTTTAATGATTAAAACTTCAATCTAACAATAATAAACAAATCTAAATTTTTATTCTTATAATATATAATATATATATATGAATCAAGATTATTTATTAAAACAGTAAATTAAAATTGATAATCATGATTAACATTAAAATAAAGCATAAAAAAAATAGTCTTTAATGGAAACATGAGGAAGAAGAAAAGAATTTAACCAACACAAGAGGAAAGTGGGATGATGCGCCGGCCAAAGAAGAGCAACGGCGGCAGCAGTGGCGGTGCACCGGTGTTCAACGACGGTGGTGACGTTTCTTAGCGAAGAAGAAAGTGTTACTTGAAGAAGAAGAAAGAAAACTTGGGAGGAAGAAAACTGAAATTCACGTGAAAGAGGAAGAGAGAAGAGTGCCGTGAGTTTTGAGAGAGAAGAGTGAAAAAAATAATCTTTGTGTAGGGTAAAATAATTGGGCTTAAGGTATTTATAAGTAGGGTTTCCTTTTGGGCTTAGGAAAAGGAGATTGAGTTTAAATAGAATTCGATGACAACTAGGATTGATAAATGAGGACTCCTAGCATCAATATAACTCCTCTTTCCTAATCTACTTAGGATTTGGGTTCCTCAAGTCCATTAGACTTCTTTTCTAAACCAAATTCGTATTTCAAACTTTTTCAAAGCATGCCTAATTAAAATATTTACAACTTTCTTAAATCCTTAAAATAATTTCATTTGACTTTTAAAAAAAGTCAACCTTCTTTAAATAATAACCTCATTAAACTAAAATATAAATATATAAATACTAAAATATATTTATAAAATCGTTTAAAATTATGGGGGATTACATCAAACTTTCAAAAGCTCCTACCCCCTTTCTGCCATCATGTTCATCAACATAAGGCTTTCTATGTTCTGGCTGGTTATCAACTTCCTCATCTAGAACATCATATGAACACATTGGCTCATTAGCGTCAAAAATCATTTCAAAAATTTCATCCTGACTCTTATCTCCTGTTTCAACTCTACGTCGTTTTTCAGGGGGTTTATATTCACCATGATAGATCCAACGAACATAACCTCTCACTATTCCATTCAATATTAAATCATCGAAAATCTCTTCCCTAGTCTTGTGTCGACTATTGTTGCATCGATTACATGGGCAAGGGACTTTATTTGCTTCTTCCTCATTTTCACTACAAGTAGGTAAATCAGTAAAAGCGAAGTCTAAAAACTCTTTCACTCCAGTAATGTATAATTTATGAGTCCTATCATCACAACTCATCCATTCTAACTTCTTCTTTATGGGATCAGAAGTATCCATGTCTGAAGAGAAATTTAACTACAAGATAAACAATGAAGTATTTTTAAATAGAAGAACATTTTAAAACTATTTTTACACACAACATATATATATATGAATACTTGGGATATAAATGGGTACTCATAACCAATTTTTTTAAGAAAAAAGCATCAAATTGCTAATATCATGTTTAGCTAGTTGGTAATTAGTGACGTGTAGTGTGTGGTCTGCAGGTCTAGTCTCAAGATCCAAAGTCTGACCATATCATTTTATATTTTTTTAAGTTGGAAAAGCAGGTGAAGTTATGGAGGAAACCAAAGGCTTAAGCAATAAGGAATACCTAAATCAAACCATGAAGGATGCTCCACTTAGCTTTTTCCTTGACTTGATTCCAAGTTCAAGTTAACTTATCAAATTGGCCTTTGTTTGGTGAGAAAATCGAAATCTAAAGAAAAGACAGGAGAGAGAAAGACATAGTGTCGTATTGGGTGTAATATTTGGTGTGAGTTTGTTGGTTTTATTGAAAAAGATGTCAAACAGGTGGTGGGATGGTAATGTAGCCATGAGAGGGGTTGAACAATTATCTTCTGACCAAAATAAGCGTGACCCACAAGACAATGACAACAACAATAACATCAACAACAACAACAATGGTAAACCGAACCCGGAATCGGATGACAGTAGGGAGAATAACCCTGAGTCAGAAGACAATCAGAAAATAAACTCTGTGATATATCTAGACAAGACTTACCCTGCAATTTCTATTAATTCAAAAGAAAGAACATGATAAAAAAATTGCCAATTTCTATTAATTCAAAATTGGCTCGTATAATCTAACAACAAAAATTGAGTCTTGTACAAAAAAAACTTACTCTGCCAATTCCTCTTAGATATCCAATCGCAAATTGAAATCTACGGACATAAGTCGAAGAACACCGCAGCAAATTGAAATCTACGGACAAAATTGGAGAAACTGTGAGCACAATTGCAAATTCAGCAATATCAAAACTGTGAGCACCAGTAGATTCTGAAAAGTACCGAAATTATCAAAGCATATACAATCGATTAGTTCAAAAATCCGTCGCCTCAAATGATTGAGAAAAAAAAAAGCCACAGGGAGATGAAGATCAGAAAGATTAGTTCGACTGGTAACTAGGGTTTTAGTTTTTCTTTTTTTTTTTTTGGTTGAGATGGGAGGAAAAATTAAGACGTGTGAAACTGTGAGTGCAGTTGCTTATCTATAAGCCTCCAAAATTTTGGAGGGAGCTTTAATATGGCAGTTTTATAACTTTTGGCCTAATTTTTTCAAATTTTACTTCGCCACATAAAAGTTCGTGGCAATATTATATGCTTGCCAAAAATATATTAATCCTGTGGCATAATATTTTTTAACTAAATTATTCTCTTGTATAAAAGTATTATTTTCGTGGCAAGGTGCGAATTAGCCACAAATTACAATTTTTCTCGTGGCGTAATCCGTGGCGCAAGTATTAAATTGTAGTAGTGGTTGTTATAAAAATTGTACATGGCCTAACGTGAGACTAAATGCGGAAAATTAAGGAAAATAAACTTAAAAGACCAAAGTCGGCCCTAAATGACATACATCTACCCAAAATGAGTTTGAAAGCATGTGAGTGGACTTTAGTATACTCTAACATTTATTTATGAATTTGTTAGAAGTATATATGACCTAACATGTGGCTAAATGCTGGAAACTAAAGAAATTGAGCTGAAGAAGCCAAAATCGGCCCTGAATTGAGGTACTTATTAGTTATGAATATGCTCTTCTCACACCGAGACGAATACCACCAAAACCCCTCAAACGTCCATTTTTCTCCCTTCCCAAGATCTCGTAAAATGGCATCTTTGTTGCCTTTAGGAGTAAACTTGCCGCTGACCTCGTATTGCTTGAGCCCCATTTATAGAGAAATTAAAAAGTGTTAGTGTAAAAAAAATACAACTTTCTGACAGCGACACCGACAGCGGCGGCTGGCTGCCTACCAGGGCTGCTGCAGCAGCTTCTGGTTGTCTACCGGAGCTGCTACAACCACAGCAGTCAGCCTGTAGCTGTTACCGCTGTCGGAAAGGTGTATTTAAAAGCGGGGGAAGCAATTTAAGAGCAATTGGCTATCATTAAGGTTCCCGGATCTGGAAGGGCCATTTTATTGTTCCCATCACGCCTATGCATGGAGCACCACCAATTAGAGACGCGATCAACTTTGACTGACGCGGTCTTGGAGCTAGAAGATGGTGTTGTAGATGAAGCGATAGTTGGGTAAAAATCATTGTCAATCCAAAACTGTCTCGCCCTCGCATAAGCGTAGGAACCCATACGATGGTAGTGCTTCTTTTGTCATGAACTTTGTGCATGTTTTTCACGCTTAGCCTATAAAATCACATGGGTAATTAGAAAACATATCTAATCGTATCAAAAGTGAATATGCAAAGTCGAATATAGATTAAAGCACAATACTTATCACCATCTCTGGCGTAGTATTTTGGGCAACAAATGCCTCCAAGTCTTCTGGTTTTATATGTGACCGAATCTGATAAGGCAAGGACTCCGGTTGTAGTGTCTCTTCCTCTCCCTCTTCTCTTCCTCTCCCCCTTCCTTTTTTGTTTCTGTTTCTTTTTCCTGTTCGGGCTCCTTATCTGTTTCCTCCACACTTCTAGCATTCTCGTTGTCAGTTTTCTTTGATTTTTGAATTTTCCTCCTCTTTGTACTCCTCTTTCCCCATTTCGTGATCCACCCACTCACTAGTTTTTTTTTTAAAGCACTAAATCTTTCGGCCACCAGCGGATAAAAAGAACGCCTTTCGGAGTAATATGGAACACATTCTATAGAAACAAGAAACAAACAAATTGTTAATTTCCATATACATATATATCAATGAAAACATGTGGCTAAATGCGGAAAGAAAAGGAAATTGAGCGTAAGAAGCAAAAATCTGCCCGAAATGGCCTTCATTTACTCAAAATGGGTTTCAAAGCATATGAATGGACTTTATTGACTCTAAAAGTTACATATTACCTATTGGAACTATATATGACGTAAGATGTGGCGAAATACGGGAAATTAAGTAAATTGAGCTTGAAAAGAAAAAATCGGCCCAAAATGACGTTCATTTACCCAAAATGGGTTTTAAAGCGTATGAGTGGACTTTAATTGACTCTAATAGTTATATATATACCTATTGGAACTATATATGACCTAACATGTGGCTAAATGCGGAAAACTAAGTAAATTGAGCTTATATAGCCAAAATCCCTAAACGACATTCATCTACCCAAAATGGATTTCAAATCATATGATTCAACTATAAGTGATTCTAATAGTTATATATGTTGTTATTAGAACTATACATGACAAAAGATGTGGCGAAATGCGGGAAATTAAGTAAATTAAGCTTGAAAACCCAAAATCAGCATAAAATGGATTTCAAAGCATATGAGTGGATTTAATTAACTCTAATAGCTATATATGTACATATTGGAATTATATATGACCTAATATGTGCCTAAATGTAAAATGAACTTGAAAGGCCAAAATCGGCCTGAAATGGCCTTCATTTCCCCAAAATGGGTTTCAAAGCGTATGAGTGGACTTAAATTGACTCTAATATTTATATATGTACCTACTGGAACTATATATGACCTAACATGTGGCTAAATGCGGAAAACTAAGTAAATTGAGCTTGAAAAGTCAAATCGGCCCGAAATGGCCTTTATTTAACCAAAATGGGTTTGAAATCATGTGAATGGATTTTATTTGAATATAATGGTTAGATATGTTGTTATTAGAACTATACATGTCCAAAGATGTGGCTAAATGAGGGAAATTAAATACATTAAGCTTGAAAACCCAAAATCGGCCTTAAATGACCTTCTAGTTACCCAAAATAGGTTTGAAAGCAAATGTGTGGACTTTAATTGACTCTAATAGATATATATGTACCTATTGGAACTATATATGACCTACATGAGGCTAAATGTGCTAATCTAAGTAAATTGAGCTTGAAAAGCCAAAATCAGCCGGAAATGGCGTTTATTTACCCAAAATGGGTTTGAAATCATGTGAATGGATTTTACTTGACTCTAATGGATATATATATTGTTATTAGAACTACTCTAATGCGGGAAATTAAGGAAAATGAACTTGAGAAGCCAAAATCGACCCGAAATTATCTTCATTTACCCAAAATGGGTTTCCAAGCACATGAGTGGACTTTAATTGACTCTAATAGTTATGTATGTACGTACTGGAACTATATATGACCTAACATGTGGCTAAATGCAGAAAACTAAGTAAATTGAGCTTGAAAAACCAAATTGACCCGAAACGGCCTTTATTTACCCAAAATGGGTTTGAAATCATGTGAATGGATTTTACTTGACTCTAATGGTTATATATGTTGTTATTAGAACTATACATGACCTAACATGAGAATCAATGCGAAAATTAATGAAAATGAACTTAAAAGGCCCAAAATCGACCCTAAATGACATAAATCTACCCAAAATGAGTTTCAAAGCATGTGAGTGAACTTTAGTTGGCTCTAACACTTATATATGTACTTGATAGAAGTATATATGACCTAACATGTGGCTAAATGCAGGAAACTAAAGAAATTAAGCTTAAGAGGCCAAAATCGGCTCCGAATTGAGCTACTTATTAGTTATGCATAGGCTTTTGTTACACCGAGACGAATACCACCAAAACCCATCAAATGTCCATTGTGGTCCCTTCCTAAGTTCTCGTAAATGTCATCATTGTTGCCTTCGGGATTGAACTTGCCGCTAACCTCTTTTTGCTTGTGCCCATCTATAGAGAAACAACAAGTGTAAGTGTAAAAAAAAAACCACAATTTTTCGACAGCGGCAGCCAGCAGCAGTTGTCGCTGTCGGAAAGGCTTATTTTAAAGCGGGGGGAGCAATTTAAAAGTGGTAAGTGTACTTACAATGGCATGGGCTATCTTCATGGTCCCCGGATCTGTGGACGTTTTATTGTTCCTATCACGCCTATAAATGGAGCACCGCCATCAGAGATACGATCAACATTGACAGACACGTCCTTGCAGCTAGAAGATGGCGTTGTAGATGAATGGATAGTTGGGTAAAAATCATCGTCAATCCAAAACTGTCTCACCCTCGTATAAGTGTAGGAACCCATAATTAAAATGGTAATGCTTCTTCTGTCTTGAACTTTATGCATGTTTTTCATGCTTAGCCTATAAAATCACATGGGTAATTAAAAAACTAATTGTATTAAAAGTGAATATGCAAAGTCGAATATAGTTTAAAGCACAATACTTACCACCATCTCCGGCGTAATATTTTGGACAACAAATGCCTCATAATCTTCTGGTTTTATATGTGACCAAATCTAATAAGGAAAGGACTCCGGTAATAGTGTCTTTTCCTCTCCCCTTTCCTTTTCTGTTTCTTTTTCCTGTTCGGGCTCCTTATCTGTCTCGCCCACACTTCTAGCATTCTCGTTGTCATTTTGCTTTGAGTTTTGAAATTTCCTCATCTTTTTACTCCTCTTTCTCCATTTCGTGATCCACCCACTCACTAGTTTGCTTTTGAAAGATCTAAATCTTTCGGCCACCGTAAATAGGGTTTCAAAGCATGTGATTCGATTTTAAGTGATTCTAATGGTTATTTATATTGTTATTAGAACTATACATGACCAAAGATGTGGCTAAATGCGGGAAATTAAGTAAATTAAGCTTGAAAAGCCAAAGTCAGCCTAAAATGGCCTTCATTTTCCCAAAATGGGTTTCAAAGCATATGAGTGGACTTTAATTGAATGTAATAGTTATATATGTACCTATTAGAACTATATACATGACCTAACATGTGGCTAAATGCGGGAAACTAAGTAAATTGAGCTTGAAAAGCCAAAATCGGCCCAAAATCGCCTTTATTTAGCCAAAATGGGGTTGAAATCATGTGAATTGATTTTACTTAACTCTAATGGTTATATATGTTGTTACTAGAACTATACATGTCCCAACATGATGCTAAATGCGGGAAATTAAGTAAATTGAGCTGGAAAAGCCAAAATAGGCCAGAAATGGCCTTCATTTACCCAAAATGGATTTCAAAGCATATAATGCTGTGTTTGGATAGCAAGATTTCATTTCAAATTCTGGATTTGGATGAAATCTATTGTGTGGATGGCATGGAATTTGAAATTATGGAATTTGTCCAAATTCTTATCAAAAGCCTATATTTGTAGAATTTGAAATTCAAGCTATTACCTTGTCATTTGAAATTCTCTCCTCATACATATTCCAACTCCATGAGTATCCATATCCCAACTTCACTCATTCTTTTTCTAATATTTATTTCTCTCTCCTTTACTAAACCCACACTTTTCATCTCTCCTCCATCAAACCCCTATTCCTCTCTCCCCCATCAAACCCCCTTTACAAAATAGTGATTAAGAATTGAAATACAAACTTTAAATTCTAGATTCCAATTCCATTATTTGAAATGAAATACAAGTTTCCAAACACTACCTAAGTGGACTTTAATTGACACTAATGGTTATATATGTTGTTATTAGAACTATACATGTCCGAACATGATGCTAAAAGCGGGAAATTAAAGTAATTGATGTTAAAAGGCCAAAATTGACCCAAAATGACATTTATCTACCCAAAATGGGTTTCAAAGCATATGAGTGAACTTTAATTGACTCTAATTGTTATATATGTTGTTATTAGAACTATACATGTCCTAGCATGATGCTAAAAGCAGGAAATTAAAGTAATTGATGTTAAAAGACCATAATCGACCCAAAATGACATTTATATACTCAAAATGGGTTTCAAAGCATATGAGTGAACTTTAATTGACATTAATGGTTATATCTGTTGTTATTAGAACTATACATGTCCAAACATGATGCTAAAAGCGGCAAATTAAAGTAATTGATGTTAAAAGGCCAAAATCGACCCAAAATGACATTTATCTACTCAAAATGGGTTTCAAAGTATATGAGTGAACTTTAATTGACTCTAATTGTTATATATGTTGTTATTAGAACTATACATGTCCTAACATGATGGTAAAAGTGGAAAATTAAAGTAATTGATGTTAAAAGGCCATAATCGACCCAAAATGACATTTATCTACCCAAAATGGGTTTCAAAGCATATGAGTGGACTTTAATTGACTCTAATGGTTATATACGTTGTTATTAGAATGATATATGTCCTAACATGATGCTAAAAGCGGGAAATTAATGTAATTAATGTTAAAAGGTGAAAATCGGCCCAAAATGACATTTATCTACCGGGAATGTGTTTAAAAGCATGTGAGTGGATTTTACATGACTCTAATGGTTATAGATGTTGTTATTAGAACTATACATGATCTAACATCATGCAATTAGAGCTATACATGACCTAACATGGCCCTGAATGCGGGAGTTTGCGCTAGGGGTGTTGAAGAAAACCCTACCCGAACTACCAGACCCTAAAATCCACTGACCCGTCCAAAAAAAGTCTGGTCAAATTTTTTTTTTTTGGGTTTTATCGGGTCGGGTACCCGACCCGGTAAAAACAATAAAATTCGGGTCGGGTAATGGGCTGCAGATATAGTAGAAGCGGGTACCCGGTACCCTGTTAGAGTTTGGATTTTGCGGTTTTCTAGCTGGCCCACAACAACAATGCAACACACTATACAACGCATTAGGAACTTAGGAAAAAAAAATTCACAGCACTGATAACCTTAGTCCCTAACGTTTCTCTGGTCTCTGCTAGTCGAACTCCACTCTCTCTCTCACACACTCACCATTCGTATTTTCATTCCCCCTCCCTTTTATAGTTTTATTTCCATTTGTGAATTGTGATTTGGAAAAGTTGGCACTGGTTATAGTATTAGTGGCCTAGTGATTTATATTGGCAATTTGGCAGTGGCTACTTGTCTACTTGATTTATTTCCATTAAGGAAGCGATTTTGCAAAACTAGAACTCTAGAAGGTAGTGGGCCACTTTTAGCATAGAAGTTTTGGTCACTTGATTTATTTCCACATTTTCGTCACTTTTAGCATAGAAGGTTTAGGCTTTAATTGGCAATGGGCCATTGGTAACATTAAAAAAAAAAGGAAAATGAGTCGGGTACCCTATGACCTGACCTGGGAAAACCATGTACCCAGTTATCGGGACCCGTTTTCCCGGGTCGGGTCATGGGCCGTCGTTACAAGTATCCCGGTTATGATCACCCCTAGTTTGCGTACACAAAACCAGATATGATGCCCATACTTTTCCCGCCATTGACCATAAGGTTGACCCATATCATCAAACTTAAGGGTCATAGGGATCTTAACATTCAATCCCTTGGTCGCACCCGTTCCTTTCCGCTTATTGCAATCTTGCTTTGAGTTTTGGTGGTACTATGAACTTCTTTCCCCGGATTTTTGTGTGGCACAATGATGGTTGAAACAGTGGGATATCTTCCCTAGCATTGTTGTCAATGGGGGGAGCATTTTCGGCTAGCTCCTCATGCCTTTCAACCAAGAGAAGTTACTTCTCATGCAAGCATATTTTGTCATCATGCGCCATGTCTTTATCTTTATCCTTCTCCTTATCCTCATCATACTCCTCATCATCATCCGACTTATCATAATCTTCATTGGTTTCTTCCTCCACAATTACATCATCTCGGCCATGTTTGAAGAGTACCTGAAATTTCAAAAAAAAATAGAAACGCGCAAGATTAAACAAAAAAAAAAATTAAAACGCACAAGATTTAACATGAAGCATGATAAGGAATTCCCCCCTGCTCAGTCCCCCCCATGCTGCCCCCCCGCACGGTCCCCCGCCCAATCCCCCTCCCCCAATGCATAGTCCCCCCCGCCAAATCCTCCTACTTCCCCCCCGCTCGGTCTCCCGCCCCCGCAGTCTCCCCCACCGAGTCCTCCCTGCTGCCCCTCTCGCACGGTCTTCCTTGCTACCCCCGACTCGGTCCCCCCGCTCCCCCCCGCATAGTCCCCCTGCTGCCCCTTGCACAGTGCCCCTCTCCCCCTACATAGTCCTTAATTCGGGCCCTACCCAAATGTCTTTGAAATCATATGATTCGACTTTCAGTGACTCTAATAGTTATATATGTTGTTATTAGAACTATACATGACCAAACATGAGACTAAATGCGGGAAATTAAGGAAAATGAACTTAAAAGGCCAAAATCGGCTCGAGATGCCCTTCATTTACCCAAAATGGGTTTCAAAGCATATGAGTGGACTTTAATTGACTCTAATAGTTATATATGTGCCTATTGGAACTATATTTATGACCTAACATGTGGGTAAATGCGGGAAACTAAGTAAATTGAGCTTGAAAAGCCGAAATCGACCCGATTTGACATTCACGTACCTAAAATGGGTTTCAAAACATGTGAAGGGATTTTAGCTTATTATATATATATATATATATATATATATATATATATATATATATATATATATATATATATATATATATAAATGAGTTCATGTGAGAATGACGTTTTATATGAGAAGTGAGAACGAATTTCAACCATTAGATTGGAGCTTGTTTAATGGCCAAGATTAAAAAGTAAAAGTTACAGATAATTCTCAAAACATTCTACGGTGCTCATGCATACAGTTTCTCCCAAAACATTTTCTTGTTCCTCTCTCCTCTCTTTTCTCTCGTTTCTTTCTCCTTTCCCGCATAATGATCTCGATTACATTGGAATTCGTCGTCTTCTCCTTCGTTGCTAGGCTCAATCTTGCCTCTATATATAGGGGAAAGATCACATGAGAAACATCTTACGTGATAAATGAGGACTTAAGAGTCACTCCGCTTCCTCATTTGAGTCACAACACTTATTCATTAGAGTCACAACTCAGCTAACCGGCCCTAATAAAATTAATCTATCAATTTATATTTTTTAAAGGTTGGAGTCACAACACTTCTTCATTAAAGTCACATAAAGGTTTGAGTCACATCGCATCTTCATTAGTGTCACAAAAATTTTCACTTCGAGTCACAACATATTTTTAGAAGGTTGGAGTCACATCACTTATTCATTAAAATCACAACTTTTCTCATTTCTCATGTAAAAATGCATTATCACATGAGCTTAACTCTATAAATATATTGGGAAAATTCACACTAATAATCCAAACTATTGGGGGTCTTCTTAAATTAATCCTAATTATGGTTTATTCGGGTATAATCCCAACTTAATGGTACCCCTTCCCAAGACTAGTGGAAAAAAATGTTATATGCCACAAAATAACGGATCTAGTTTTAACAAAACCGAATCCGTAAATCCGTGAATTTTTGGGAGGGAAAACTGGGCTGATTTACCGCTCCGGTCCTTTAGTGAACTGGTTCAGTTAACAGAAACCTGATTTGGTTTTATATTAACTGATCCGATTCACATGACTGGATCAATTAATCATCATTTTTTTTTGTGAAGTAAAGGGCACGTTTTCCCTCCTCGCTCCATTTTTCATTTCTCCCTCCTTCCTTAATTGTTGTCTCTTGCGCTAGGGTTCAAAGTTCTGCTCCACAACTCCACTAGGTTCCAACAACACCGCACCCCACCGTCAACCAAAACGATCGCCGGCCAACTGCTTGCACCGCCAACCAACCCCACTCCACTGGGTTGTACAACCAAACTCCACGCCACCTGCTGCAGTGCTGCTCCACATTTTCTCCTTCCTCCCCACTGCTCTACCACCCCTGCTGCTCCACCATCGCTGCACCAGCACTTATGCGCCACCACCTCTGCACCTCCACCCGCCCTAATTAAACCACTACATTCCTTCTCCACCTCTTCCTAGGTAACTAAAGCTCATAACTTTTGATTTTAATCTCATATTTGATGCTTTCAAGTTTATAATTAATTGTAGTTTTATGAATAATTGTTAGTGAAATTACGCTGTATAATGGTTAAATGGTTTAAAGTTAATTGATATGAGTTAATTTGATTTTAGTTTATGTAGTTAGTTTGATTTTTAGGTTTTATGAACTAGGGCTTTGTTGTTGTTGTCGCTATTGTTTTTGTTGTTGTTGTTGTTGTTGTACTTACTAATTAGTTTAGTTAGGTTTGAACTTTAAACTTTGTTGTTGATTATTGGTTTAGCTATTTAGTTTAGTTTTGTTTAGTTTTGTTTGATTTACTAACTTATACTAATGTTAACTTTAAACTTTGTTGTTGATTATTGAAGCTAGCGACGGAGTGTTGAGCTCAATTTCCCTATTTACATCCTTGATATTGGTATGTTATCACTCATATTTAACTTTCCCTCATAGTAAATTGTTTTATATGTGTAAATATGTATATATTTATTATTGAATTGAGATTAGATGTAAACTTTTTTGTTGTGTAAAAACCTATATATGCATCAACATATCATATGCCTAGATACCCATTCAAGACTTACTCATTAAGAGTAAGTCTTGAATAGTCCCCGATTTGGGACTGTTCTTAGATGTTTAATCTCACTTAGGTGGTGACTGTATGTCTTTAATTCGATTCTAGAGGAAAATATTGGCTCGTTATTTCCCTACTTTTGTATAGATAAGTAACTATTCATCTACATCATGTACTTGAAAAACTGTAGGGAAATGCTGTCGGATTTTCCGTAGAATAAAAAAGAAGGCATGCATTCACTAGCGAGATTAGACATCTAAGGATGGGTTAGGTTGGAGTGATAAGGACCCTTTGAAAGCATGCTTAATTTAATTTAATACTAAATCGTGTATAAACTATCATCATGTAATGAAGTTCGCCATTGACATGGGGTACTTGCTGCTTGTGTTTAATTAGAGGTTTGGTTGAAATGAATCGTGCATGGATGTATGGTAGTCATGACACATGTGAATTTGTGGATGGGGTCTTTGAATTATGCGATGCTGCATTAAGTTATTAGGTTGCAATGGGAACTGAGGGGTTTTATTTTCCTTGTGTTGATTGTGGTAATGTGAGCAAGGTTAGCAGCATTGGGTTGCTTAAGGAGCATAGCTTTCATTGCCGGTTTAGGCCTGACTACCATGTTTGGGTTTGGCACGGTGAGGAGGGGATATATGATGGTGGGATTGTCAATGTTAACGATGTGATTGAAGTAGGTTAGTTTGATGTCATTGAGAATGACAATAACATCGAGGACGAATATGATGATACTGAAGTAGAGGATGATGATGATGAATGGGGCCATATTGAGCAGATGATGGAGGGGGTGGATGATCATTCTGGCAAATGACATCGTATGTTTGTGTGCATGGCCAAGGCATCTCGAAAACCGTTGTATCTCGGTTGTACGAAGTACACCAAATGAACAACCGTGATAACACTCTTCAATATCAAGACGAAAGCCGGTATAAGTGACTTTAGTTTCCCTTCCTTATTTGATGATATGTTGCCGAACAACCATGAACTACCCAAGTCAAACTACTATGCTAAGAACTTGATGTGTTGCTTCGGTTTAGAGTACCAGAGGATACATGCTTGTCGAAACGATTGTGTGCTATATCGAGATGAATATGAAAATCTGGATGAGTGTCTTCGATGTGGGATGTCGTGTTACAGGCGGGCAGGGGTTGGTGATAAGAAAGGGCCTCCAACAAAGGTGATGTGGTATCTTCCGATTATACCACGATTCAAGTGCATGTTTCAATTAAAAAATATGCTAAGAACATGAGGTGGCATGCAGACCGAAGGAAAAAAGACTGTTTTCTCAGACATCCGACTGATTCTCCTGAGTGGAAAGGTATCAATCAAGTGTATAAGACCTTTTGTGCCGAGGATAGAAATTTGAGGCTTGGCCTATGCACAGATGAACCCATTTGGCACTCTAAGTTCTTAGCATAACACATGACCGGTACTTCTAGTTATTTACAACTTGCCTCCTTGGTTGTGCATGAAACACAAGTACATGATGTTGTCGCTTCTTATTTCAGAGTCGAAACAGCCTGGAAACAACATACCTGCAACCACTTGTTGATGATTTGAGAAAAATATGGGACGATGGAGTTTCTGTGTATGACGCACATGCTAATGAGCTATTCATATTGTGTGCCATGCTTTTATGCACTCTTAATGATTATCCTGCATATGGGAACTTATCCGGGTACAAGAACAAAGGGAAGAAAGCATGCCCTATTTGCATCGACGATACATAATCTAAATACCTTTCTACTTGTGACAAAGATGTTTATATGCGAACCCGAAGGTTCCTTCGACGTAACCATCCTTATAGTAATAAGAAGAAGGCATTCGATCGAAAAGTTAAGGAAGGGGTTGCTCGTAGAACATTGACTGGTATTGAGGTTTTTTTATCAGGTCAAGGGTACTAAAATGATATTCGGTAAAGGAGCGAGTGATGGTGCCAAGGGACTTTGGAAAATGGAGTCTATTTTGGAAACTTCCATATTGGAGAGATCTACAGGTTAGACATTGTCTCAACGTCATGCACATAGAGAAAAATGATGTGACGCCAACTAGGGACACTTATGAATATTCCACATAAGACTAAGGATAGCAAAGGGGTGCAACTGTATTTGGATAGTGAGGGGCTTCGACCAGAACTATGGGCATAAAAGAGGGACACTAAGAAAAGAAAGAAAAAAGAGAAAGAGTCTGACAAAGGAAAAGGAAAGGGAAAAGAAAAGGAAAATGAAGAAGGGTTGCCTGCATGAATTCAAGGAAAAGGAAAGAAAAAGGTGAAGGATGATGATAGGAACTATTTGCCCCTGGCTTGCTACACTCTATCTAGAGCTGAGAAGCGACTTTTTTGCGAGTCTTTGTACGGTATTAAGGTTCCATCAGGGTACTCATCGAACATGAAAACTTTTGTTACCATAGACGGTGAGTTGAAATTATTGAGTATGAAGTCTCACTATTGTCATGTAATGATGCAAGTATTCTTCCCGACTGCAATTCAGGGGATATTATCGAAACACTTGAGACATACCATAACAGAGTTGTGTTCGTTTTTCAATACTATATGTAGCAAAACGTTACAACCGTCGAAGCTTGATGCTCTCCAGGCTGGCGTGATAGAGACTTTGTGCAAGTTTGAGATGTATTTCCCACCTGCTTTCTTCGACATTATGGTCCATTTGATTGAACATCTAGCTCGAGAAATTAAGATATGTGATCCGGTGTTTTTGAGGTGGTGTTATCCTTTTCAAAGACATATGGGCTCATTGAAAGATAAAGTAACGAAGCCAATGCAACCAGAAGGAAGTATAATTCAGGGGATTTTGAGTGAAGAGGTCGGTAATTTTGTGGCTAAGTTCTTAACTAATGTTGATCCTATTGGACTTCCTACATCTCGACACGAGGGTAAACTTGAGGGTAAGGGTACATTGGCTCCAAAATGATCGTACCTCTTGTTAAAAAGTGCATATAAGCACACTTATTTGTATTGCAGCATATGATACTGGTCCATCCTTACTTGAATGAGCATATGGAGGAGTTGTGTGACCAGAATCCAGCTAAAGGGACTAGAGCATTGATGCGGTTGCATAATAAGAAATTTATTGATTGGTTCCATAATCGATTAATGCGTGAAGTAGATTCTACCATTTCTGAAACTCTGAAGTGGCTAGCATTTGGTCCTCGAGAAGTTGTGCATTCCTATGAGGGTTATGATGTCAATGGATATATGTTTTGCACAGATCGTTAAGATTAAAAGTCGAGATCTCTGCTGAATAGTGGTGTTTCAGTAGAGGCATCATCTACATAGTATGCAAGTGCCAAAGACAAGTCTCTTATTGATGCTAGATTGTTATACTATGGGTGAGTTCAAGATATATGGGAGCTTGACTACTCTGGTTCCACAGTCTGCTTATTTCAATGCAAGGGTTGATTATAATCGATGCTACATCAGAAATGATGACCCTTGTGGATTTACTCTTGTACACTTGGGTCAGTTGCTTGATAATGAAGAGCCATTCGTGCTTGCATCATAAGTTAAACAACTATTCTACATAACTGACCCTGTTGTTAACAAGTGGTCAATTGTTGTCCCATGAAAAAGAAGTATACTTGGAGTTGGTGATGTTGAGGATGAGGAGGAGTATGATGCGTTTGAAGACACCCCGCCTTTCACCATTGCCAACTCCGATGTCACTGATGTGGATTTAGCGACAAGTTACATATGCGCAGATCACGGGGAAGGGATAATGGTTGAAACTTCAAAGGAAGCTGGCAAAAGTCAACAATAGGCTCGACTTCTCAAGTTCCAATTCCCCTTCAATTTACTTAATTTCCCACTTTTAGCCTCGTGTAATGTCATGTATAGTTATAATTAGTATATATATATACATATATATATACATACATATATATATATACATATATATACATATATATACATATATATATATATATATGTATTAGAATCAACTAAACTCCCTTCACATATTTTGTGGGTAAGTGAATGACAATTCGGGCCGATTTTGGATTTTTAAGCTCATTTTATTTAATTTTATTTAATTTCCCACTTTTAGCCGCATGTAATGACATGTATAGTTCTAATTAGTATATATATATATATATATGTATATATATGTATATATATGTATATATATGTATATATATGTATATATATGTATATGTATGTATATGTATATATGTATATATATATATATATATATATATATATGTATATATATGTATATATATATATGTATATATATGTATATATATGTATATATATATATGTATATATATGTATATGTATATATGTATATATATGTATATATATGTATATATATGTATATATATGTATATATATGTATATATATGTATATATATGTATATATATGTATATATATATGTATATATACTCCCCCCTTTCATCTCTAATTGCGAAGGCCAAACACAACCCCTGCACAACTAGACATCCTGCATCACATTCTAGGTTTAGCCTTGATGTTTGTGGAAGTTGCCACTTCGCATGCAGCAGGTCAGACCTGCCCCCGCGACCTCTCATCCACTTCTCCACAGCCTAACGCATCTCATGGGCTATTTTCACCACATAGGCACATGTTTCTTCTGGAAAAGGAAGCTCTGCTTCCATAATAAATTTATATCGAGCTCCCCACACCCCCAACAGTAGTTTAGCTTAGTAATGTACTTTTAAGCCATCAGTGGTGTACTTTTAAGTCACTAGTGATGTACACTTAAGCTATAACTAGTTAGTGCAAAATTACGTATTACAATTGCTTTATTTGTTAGTTCGTGTAAAATTCTAGATATTATCAACAAGTTAAAAATATAGGCCTTGACCCCCCCCTTTTATTTCCCCTCCTTTCCCTTCCCTTCTATGTTTCTATCCAAACAGTGTTATAGGTTAGCTATCAAACTGTCCACTAACTTGTATATTAATCAGTTGGTCATAAACAAATAAAAAGGATCAAAAGAAAAAAAATTGTCCAAAATTAAACATTACATACCAGGTCTTCAGCAACAATGTCAATTTTCCCAACAGCCTTAAAGATTGCATCAAACAAGGATTTCCCAGGCCCAGCCTACTGTCATCAACCAGCATAAGAGATAAGTAAATCATGTATGGAACTCATATGAGGTTATAAAGTAGACCTCAGAAACTGACCTTCCATCGCCCAACAGTTGCAATCTTTGCTTCTGTAAAACAACGATAGCCCACAGTTATAAATAAATCAAATTAATACTATAGGATAAAATTGGAACATTATGCATGAATGTCATTTGTGTGTTGAAAGTTGTGATCCTGAATTCTGTTCATCAAAAGTTATTCTCAGTACTCAGACTACTAGCAGCATTTGCAGGATTAAGAGCTTGCCAGGGTCAGCATATCGGCCTCATCCTACGCCTTTTTTTCTGACTGTTTTCAATTTCTTCCACTTGCCTGGTCAGTTCTTCAATCCTCTCCCGAAGTCCTACAGCCCTACTGTCAGCCATCTGAAGAGACCTCTCTACAGCTGACTGTGCTGCCATTGCAGCCGCAGCTACTTCTTCCTTCAAATGTAGCTTCTTGTTTGAAACTTGCAAAGCAGTTCTTATCTTCTCCAACTCTTGTTTCAGAATAGCAACCTAGTATTATCAAACTGTTAATGTCTTGTCACTGTTATATTTGTGACTGCAATTCACTTGACACTTCATACGGAAGTAAAGAATCTTAGAAAACTTCTCTTTTTATATCAGTATAAAAATTATTATCTTATCATGGATCAAGTAGTAGAAATAAAAATAAGTATAAACAGGTAATTGATTGATCAAAAAGATGCAAATCTATTACCAGTTTGTTATGTTCCTGAGCAAGAGGAGAACTTTGTTCAATTTATTACATAAGCTATGAACTGATATCCTTGTTGAATTGTCTTTATTACAGGATTTGATTGATACCCTTTCATGTGTTACAACGAATTTAGCTATAAAATTTGTTCAATTTGGGCATGTTCTCTCCATGGTTCAGAAACAATACCCGGGGGGTGAATGTATAAAGAAAATACAAAGCACCGTTGTTGACATGTTCACTAAATTTTCAGAGAAGCAACAACCTCAACCGGAAGTAGAGCCTTCCGTTTCCAATCTTAATGGTAAGTCCAATTCAGAAGAGTTTGATGCTTTCTTTGATCAACCCGGAGTTCTGGAAGCAATTGATGCCCTTGTGAATGCTTATCAAGAGACTTGTGGAACACATAATCAACAAGAAACTAGGAAGGAAACGAACATTCCAAATGAGATTTGTGCTACTCCACAACAACCGGATGTTCCTAGTTTTGACCTTGGACTTGAACCTTCACCGTTTGTTCGGGCGCCTCAAAGTAAAGATATCAATCTAATTTCTTCCCCTGATACACCTGAGATTGAGAACGAGTGACCCATAGTTGTTGCTTTACAAGGTCGACTAAGCAACAAAAACGGGAAGAACAAAGTTGTGCATTTTGATACGGAATTAGAGGGAAAACTCGAAAATAAGAGACAACGTCCTCTAAGGAAGCCAAAGAATCTGCCTTTGCAATGTAGGTCTCCATACTATGATCGATATGTTGACGTGTTGAAGAACTTGACTATAATTGAGAAGCAAATCTGCAAATATGTTATGACATTCGGAGATAGAAAGTAAGATGATTATGTTACTTCTTTTGTCTACTTTATTGTTTGATCTATACATTACAAATTTCAATTTATTGTCATTCTTTTTTTTTTAGATCATGTGTCTTCAGTGAAGTATTGTATCATTACAAAGGATTCCAAGGTGAACGCCATCTTTTCTCATCACTTTTGGAAGAGTATGTGGACACTGGTATCATTGATATATGGTCATTGCTTTTAAATCGGAAGGAATCAGGTCGTGGGTTGGGGTCCCCAAAGAGATTCTTTATCCCTCCTACAGCTTGTGTAAGTTTCTAATCAATTAAATATCTAAGTTTGTTCTAAGTCTAGATAATGATTTAATTATATTTATATTTAACCTACAGGTTAACTTGACTCAAGAACTTCTTGGACGGAAAAAACCGGTGCTACAATGTGAGCTTGAGTTCCACAAGAGATTGTTGAACATGCTCAACTGCTTCGAGTATGGAGATATGTCAGATGTCGATCTTGTAAGTAATTAGTTGTTTTTTAGCCTAATTTGATGTACTTATCATCGAGTTATGACTGCATGAGAGTTTAATGTGTTTATGATTTTTAAACTAAACATTTTTAATCGACGATGTACTTTTATGCCATCAGTGATGTACTTTTAACTCACCAGTAATGTACTTTAAAGTCACAAGTGATGTACTTTTGAGCTATTGTTCATACGAATACACTAGATGGTTATTCAAGTAGTAAATCCTTAAACTTGCTTGGCTGACAAAGTTACTAGTAAGTAAAGTATAACTCTGTGGAATATTATACTTTTACAGAGTTATGGAAAGTTAGAAAATACCATTTTATGTGGGTAGTTTTTAACCTTTTGTTTTTTTTTTAGTACTATGTCTGCATTATCAATTAATAAAGGTTTTGTATCAGCTGTTGCACTTTATATGAATTATTACTCATAGTGCAGTATTTAAACAAGAAATTCATGTACATTACCTTTTTATGGAATTACTTTAGTCCATTGGTACATTTGGCCTCAAAACTTTGATTGATACTGGTCTATGCTGAAGTCTGGCTTAGCGGACAAGGAACATACCTTTCTTCACTGATTTTACTAATCCGGGGAACTTGTTCATTGCAACTTCAATCTCTTTGAAGTTATATACTTGGTGATTGATTGGTCTTGTATAGTTTCCAATCTTCTTGCCCTTTTCTCGTCTGGCAGCCTTTTCCTACTCGAGTTTTATATCTTCATTATCTAATTACACTGACTGTTCTTTCATTTGTGCTGCATTGACATTTTTATCGTTCCAGTTTCTCCCCCCTTTATTGTGAGCTCGACATCTCCAATGTTCTTTTACTCGAGTTTCCATGTTGAACTTTGCATAAGACTATGTTCTGCATCTTGAAGCCCCTTAAAACCCCATGACCTAAGAGTACCCAGTTTCTTTACAAACTTACCTGTTGATATTTCTATAGGTTTGATGGCTATATAAACCCGGGCCATGAGTGAATTTGTGTTTGTATAAATTTGCCAAGCCTTCTTCATTAAAAATACCTAGTTAACAACTACAATGGATCTAATTCCTAAACCTCCCATTCCATTAGGGAGATGAGTAATATTTTTGCTTACCCAATGTTCTGGTGACTTAACCATTTGTGTGATCTTTGAAATTATGTCAGTCAGCTGCCGTTCTCATCATCTGTCTGACAATCTGATTAGTGTTAAGTTTATGCTACCTACTATTTCATGGAATCTTAATGAGACTAAAGTTACAAAAGTTGTTCGACTTATCATGATCTTAGTATATAGAGGATGAACTGGATAGTATATTCTTTATCATTTTGGAAGTACTTTTTCTTATTCTATGTGGCCTAAATAATTCCATTTTGGGTTCTCACTTACTGCTACAATGTAAATTTGGTAGGTTCAATAATATGTATATTTTTGTTGCCAGGCCTTGGATCTCCTTAAATGCCTTGACCAACTCACACTTGTTATAAATAGTAAATTAGAATACCGATCTCTTAACTTTTCCCTCTTATTTGTAAAGTTAGATTTCATTCTTTTCATTCATTAACTCCTTATTTGAACTTCTTCTCTTATTGCAGGTCTTTTGTCCTATTTTTCGGAGTGGTTGGTATGTAGTTTTATGTTTGAATTTCAAGCATTCCAAGATTGATATTATTGACCAAAGGATGCTTAATGGACTATTGAATGAAAATTATGGTGGCTACACGACAATATTGGTAATTTAGTGATATTAATTCACCTACTACTTTGTTATATTTTATGAACATAGTTTATAATACCATTAATAATGTGTGTTTGTAGGCTAAGGCATTTTCTAACTTTTTGGAGTCAAGTGGTGACCCAAGAGCGGGAAAGGTATTGAATTTCGACCTAAAGCTAATCAAAATGCAATGGAAATCAAATGAGCATGATGATGTTGATAATGGTGTGTATGCAATGAGGTATTTGGAAATGTATATGGCGCAAGGAACTTCTTCATGGGATACTAGCTTAAGAAACGATGTAAGAAATTTTCTTTTAGGTTTTTTTTTCTAGTTATATTTGATTGTAAAGCTAATGAATATATGTTTTTTTTAGGATCATTTTCTGAAAACTTTGAGAGCAAAGTATTGTCGTGAGATCTTGAAGGATGACTCCAACGTGGTCAAACAAGTTATGGTGAAGAATGCTAAGGCGATAAAATGAGCAAGCGACTTGGAACAATTGTATTTCAGAGAAATTTGCCATATATTTTGTTGTGATATCTTAAAGGATGACTCCAACATAGATGTTTACTTCTTTTGTCTACTTAACAGGTATACCATGGAGCAATACTGTGGTAGAACATAATTTGCCTGGGGTAAGGCTGCATAAACATCTTGACCTTCCCTAACCTCTCTGGAAGATCTGGTTTGAATTGTTGTAACATACTACTTGCAGAGAGCAACCTTCTATCATTTAGATCTTATGAATACAATGTCATAGTCAGGAATCAGGACAGTACTGTTAGAAAGGATTCGACAACTGCCTAAAAGTACTTCTGCCTTCACGCGATGCAGGTGCTGGTTATGTTGATTGGGGTCACAGGTCACTCCATACTCGTTGGACCAGTGAGATATTGCACTTGTTCTAAATTTGCCTCTCTGCAGGTGCTGGTTATGAATGAATGATTCAAAGTTGCAGACCATTTCTTTAGCATGAAACATTTTCTGAGGAAAAAATCCCTTGGAGTTGTTCAACTGTAGTTGCTCAAATAGCCACTCAAAAACGGAACAAAATTGCAGAAGCACCAAGCCTTATAAAGCTAATTTTAAATTCAAAATCTAAATGCAGCAAACTCATTTTCAACATAAGGTAGAAAGTTCGTGAGCCTAGTGTTGAACTAGACTTATGTTGACTTTGAACTTAGCACCCTTGGAATCCGGTTATGATTTGTTATTGCTTTCATTTTTCTTAATATATAAATACATGAAATTCAGTATGAACTACATAACTCTGAAGACACATCGATAGCTATTGAACATTCATAAGCAAATACAAGGCGTCCCCCTATTTACCGCGGTTGTAGTAGAATATTTTGCTGATAGATTAATGAGCAAGTATTATATATAATCACTAAAGAAATACTCCATAACTAATCAAATCAAGGTTCTTTCAATTGCAGCTGCATACTGTATATAGCATTGTATTCTGTCTGTATAGCCAATGTCACCAAAATTTCAACGACAACACGGTAAGTTGGTAATAGTGACAAGTGACAAAATTTGAATTATACTCTCTTTGTAGCATATATATAAAATGTTGTTGCATTTTAATAAAGGCAAAATTTGTTCTGATTGTAGTTGCATGCTACATAGCAACTGTAAAACCAATATGCATCAAGAAAAGAGCCTGGCCTTCCACTGCTCCACGTCATCCATTTTGAGCAACTGTAAAACCAAAGAAAAGAAGAAAATAAATACGCATCGACGAAAGAGGAAAACTAACACATAGTACATAATCAGATACTATTATTTGTGGCACACCAAACATTATTTCCAGGAGTGAATCACCATTTTTTCCAGGAGGCTAGACATGTGAATAGGAGGGAATATACATACTGTATTTCATTAGAGTGTGTTTTTCCTCAATAATGTGTGCTTGCATCTAATGCAGTTTATTTTCGGAGATGTACAAGAGAAGGCAGAAGAAGGAGGGTTGTCTTTGTTTGCTAGAGCAGTAGGCATATTCTCATCCTTAAAATAGATTCATCAGAGTAATATCAAAATAACTATCATGTATAAGGCGCAGGAATACCACTGCATCCGCACAATCCTTTCAATACTCCTGTGTAATCAAAATGACAGGTGATACCGTACCTGAGAAAAGTTTGCTAGTTCCGTTGGATCAGCACATTCCTTTCAATACCTCTATGTAATCAAATTGACAGCTGATACAGTACACGAGAAAAGTTTGCTATATGACCTTGATTGAATCTTTAGCATAAATTATTCAGTGTACATTGAACAAGATTGAAAATATGGCATGTGTACAGACATTCCAATTCCACTAGATCAGCACATTCCTTCCAATACCTATGTAATCAAATTGATAGCTGATACAGTACACGAGAAAACTTTGGTATATGTGACTTTGATTGAATCTTTAGCATAAATTGATAGCTGTAGTGTAAGTAACTGGGTCAAAACAACACCATTTGCATTCATATGAGCTGCAAAATACAAAGCATCATATGTATTTTGAAAACCCAACAAAATGGTGTTATAAGGCACAATATCAGGCTCATTTAAGGTGTTGAATATGCGAAGAGCAAGATCAAATTGCCCCGATTTACAATACATAAGAATTCAAGACAGAGCGAAACTGAGCAAAACTTTGGAGCATTGTACTAGGTTTAGGGTCTCCACGACAAGCTTTAACAGTGATAGCGACGATATCTTCATCAATGCCATGAAGATGATTATACTGCAATTCTGTCTTGAACACATTAAGTGCTCTGTAACTAAGGTTATCATATATGTAGCTGAGCATGTAGTTTCTGATAGAAGGAAAGTTTCGTTGAGGACTTATGTATATTCTAGGAGTTTAGGCCTGATGTACTCATAGAAGAGTGCCAATGTACATATAGTGCATCAGTGACGTATGTGTAGTAAAGATCTTATGTATATTCGACAATGTAGATAGTTATCAGTTCAAAAGGCAATAGCAGTATAGAAAAAGAAAAAATTAACATTCAAGGACCAGTAAACAGAACAAACATCGATGAGTTTGTAGTTACCTTAGATCATGAAGGTTACACCAAATACTAAGGGTTCTACTCCTCTAACTAGGAAATCTATAGGTTTCCAGCCACCAACTAGACCACACTAAGCATGCTGCTATATTAATCCCCTTTCGTTCCACCGGCAAAGAAGATTTTCTTTCAATTTGAGCCTAAGTAAGAACAATATGTTAGATAGAGGAGCATCTACTTGCACAACAACATTAATGTTACAAGACTACATGCAGAGCTCCTTGGTAGAGCTCCTTGGTAAATTGGGCTATTTTCCTTCCTTGTTGGCAACTTGCTTTGCAATAGAATATCCTATTTCACTTCCCATACACTTAAATGGCTGCGGCTTTCCGGGTTTATTTCATTAAATAGATTCAGAGGAGCTAAGTTAGTCTTTAATAGCTTATACATATATTTGCAGGATGATGGAATCTGGTTTGCTTCCATTTTAAGAGGCGAAGCAGGTCTATGAGAAGAAAATGAAGAAGAAGAACCAGAAAATTACTTCCCCGGTAAAGTAAGAGGTTGATTACCCCCAACTACACTTTGTATAACTTTCTAATTTGAGTAAAATAACCATGGAGGCTGCTCTATAGCCAGAGTCAACTGTCAAATTTCAACTTTCTCTTTTTACGAGCTTATAGATAAAATTCTAAAATGTTAGCTTCTAACTATTCTTAGTTGAGTGTGGCATAGGACAGGCTAAGCTATGGCTTGCAGTCAACACATCCATATGCAATGAGAAAAAACACAATAATAAACTTCTATAAAGCCACCATCAGAGCATAGGTTTGATCATAGTGATGTACTTTCAAGCCATCAGTGATGTACATTGAAGCCATCGGTGATGTGCATTCAAGCCATCGATGATGTACATTCTGATGATTATATCATTCAATAAAGGCAATCCCTATACCAATTTCTTTCTATTGCACTCCACTCTATCATGCCTTAACTAAGCACTCCACTTTATCATGCCTTAACTAATGTGAACCAAGTAAAAGTAACATTCAAGGACTGGTAAACATAATAGACATCGATAAATCAGAATAGAAATGAGTTTCAAGTTACCTATTTATTCGCGCATCTAAATTTCACCAGGACCCTTTTAAAAGCATAGAAGTAAACTATTCCATTCCGACCCAAGTTCACCCGACTCAACCTCCACCCTAAGACCACCCTCACCCAGCTAGACCCGACCCATGGCCACCTAGACCCACCCACATCCGACCCACGGCCCAATCTCACCTAGATTATTCCGACCCAAATTATTCTGACCCAGGTTGGGTCAACTCACACCCACCCAGTCATCTAGTTTGACACCACTAGCCCTAATTTTGACCTATTAAAAAACATGAATTATCCCCACCTAACATGCTATTGTCAAACAATGACTGAAAATCTTTCCACAGAAAAACTTTTAGTTGTCTATTAGGGTCACCGTCATTATATACTCTAGGTTTTGGAAGTGTGATCGCAGGATTATTGCAGTTGCCCTTTCAAATTTACTTTGATGGTGGTACAATTGGTAGAGCTGACTTTCGATCTTTGACTTTCCTACAATCTTTGTATCTTCTTAATCTAATTAATTGGCTTTTACAGATGTACTGCTTCGTAACGCTCCAACCATGATCATCATTGCAAACATCTGAACTTTCATCTGAAATCCATTTACTAGCCAATGAATGAGATAGAAAAAAGAATTGTGCTTATGATACAATCAATAACTAACTAATAAAATAAGGTGTTGTTTGGTTGACATTGTTTAACATAGGAAATTAGAATTTCTAGCAATTGGAATTTTTAGTGTTGTTTGGTTGACAAATTTAAGAGAACTAAATAGTCCTATGAAGTTCCACTTCACACAAAATGGAGGAAATTACTTACCTAGGGGGACCTAGGTAAATGGAAATTCCCATAGGAATTTTCATTTCCCATGAATCACCAAACAACATTTAGCAATTCCCATGAATCACCAAACAACATTTAGCAATTCCTAGGAAATACAATTACATGGGCAAATAAATTTTCATGGAATTTGTAATCCCTACATTCAACCAATCAAGTACTAATATATTTCAAGCTACCAAAAATAACAACATACCAAACATCGAATCATGATTAATTCGTACTAATTAAGATTTCTCTATTGAAGTAGATCAAAATCAAAGAAAAGTTATCAAACAGAATATAGTTAAGATGAATTAATAGTAGTCCAAATCTTAAATACTAATTAATTGACTTAGGTTTAATTAATTGACGTCTACCTTTCTTAATCCCTCCTTTCTTGTTTTTCCATGGACTTATTTGGGGCGCCGCCAAAGCCAGTACCACTATTCCTATCGACGGTCCTCCATTACCTTTCTCATCTTCCATTGTTGTCTTCTTCCTCTTTGCTAGAGGCTCTTCGACCTCGAATCCAAGATTCAATTTTTTAGAATTCAAACATGGTTTCTTCTCAAATTCGCGCTCGTAGAAATACCTTGCATAACAATTATTAAGATATCTCAATACTTTTTCTTCGCCCCTGAAATATAACATAGATTCATCCATATTTGAACCATATTTCTTCTGTAATCTTTCCTCAAACAAAGTACTTGTGGAGCAAGTAATATGATCCTCTGATAATTCCTCATCAACCAATAACCCTAAACTTGAATTCTCCCAATTTACGCGTGATTTATTCTCAAATTTATCATCAGTCGAATCGCTTGTAGAACAATTACTACATTGATCAACAAAGTTTTATTCTTCTCCAGAAAACCTAAATATCTCAGAGAGAGTGTTGTTAGACTCATTCGTTGAACCACTTATCGAGTTACCGACATTTTCTTCATCTCCCAGGTTTAAGAACATGTCACACCAGTGCGACTTATCGTCGATTCGAGTTTCTTCGTCGTCGAAAAGTGCATGAATTTCTTACCAGAACTTGAAAATTTTTATTTCTGGGTTCCATTGCTCTATATTAATAGGACTATTCCCTATTATTTCACTGAAATTGTCATTAAGTTCTGCAGTAAATTGATCAATGTAATCAAATTCTTCTATGTAATCTTGAGATTCGATGAAGCTTAATGGAGGTTGAGATAATGCCATAGCTGACAACTAGTAATAAGAAGAAGAGAAAAATTAGAGAGAAGCTTTTGAGTTTTGAGGGTTGGATACAAGAAATAGGCCACGATAGTGAGAGAATTATTTGTTAATTTTCTTTTTCTTGTTGAGAAGATGTGTTTTAAAATAAAAAATTGGTTGACCACTAAATTTGTTTACTTGGTGGAGCTGGCGAAGTGCATAGTTGCAAATTGCAATTCTAGTTTCTTTCTATTATATGTTGGACCGTTTGGACCGAAAATCATCAACGGAGTTGTTAATATTTTTTTTTTGTTACAATTTCTTTTTGGATGTATATTTGCAATGTTTTTCATCTTTACTTTTTTTCTCACACAATTACAATAGAATATATATGATTTCAATTATTCCACTATTACGAGTTCATTAAGAATTGGAGTTGGTTCAAGTGTGGAGCTTTCTCATCTTTTCTAGTAAAGTCTAGAATTCGATTCCTACCTCAAGCATTTGTTTGGCTTGTAAGGGGATTTTGGGTGGGGGCTGTATGCAAAAGGAGTCCAGATGATTTCTTCTTACCTTAAAAAAACTACTACGAGTTCATTTATCATATATCCGGGTGTACCATTTTGGGGTCGCAACTTCTCCAAAGCAAAGCTCAAGTTATGCGAATTATAATCCCCTCTTTTTGAATTACCTCAGCTAAGTTCATAACTTCATATTATTCTTCCAATTTATGGATTTCGTTCCAGTCTGTTGATTGGATTAAAGGATTATTTTTTCTTCCATTCAAATTCAAATTGGGATCCCTAGCTAGGGTTTTAATTAGGGTTATTAATGTTATTTCGGTTGTTGGTTTGATTTGGGTTTTTATTCATTCCTTGGTGCGAATCAATCTCCTTCTTTGAGTGTTCATGTTTTTTCGGTGCTCATTAATCGCAATTTGGTGGGTGTCGTTGTGCATAGTTGCCTATTGTTCTTTCTTCAATAAAGTCCAAGGGTGTTCAGCTATTGGGAAGGTACTTTTTAGTATCTTCCTTTTTTTGTCAGATTTCAAACTTATCATGTCCATTGCAGAGGTATGGTATGTTTCACATCTGATCTGATATTTTGTTCAAGTAAGAGTTTGAAACAGGTTATAATCCATTTATCCAATAATTTTAGAATCTTATTCAAGCCTTTTCGGTATTATAAAATGTTAAATTCATTCATTTCTTTCAAGAACTTCTTATTTTATGTTATTCTAGGCCCCAAAAGCTATTGGAATGGAGAAGAATGTTTTTCTCTTTCTTTACCTATGGAAGGCTTCCGCTATTTCTTATGCCAAATCTATGTCGTTAAGGAAAATGTCACTAAGCACTTGCAAATAATTATTGAATTTGTGTGGTACTTATTATTGCATTCTCTTTCAGAAGTTTATGTGGATGTTTATAAAGTTTGAAAAGCTTGCTATACGAAAATATTTTTTCATGCTCTCTATCTATGGTTGTTTTATGAAAAATTCAAAGGTTTTTGATATATTCATAAAAATGGAAGCTCTGAGGGAAAACAAGATCCTCATAAGGGGTATCCTATTTTACTTTTCTTGCATCTTAAAGTATTTTGTCATTCTCCTTCGTTGGAATTGGTTAATAATCTGCTCTTTATCTGTGGTTGTTTTAGCTACCAATTATAGTTATTTAAATCTGTCAATCTCTGATTTTGGATTGGCTATCCATGTAATTGCAAACTCAGCGAAATCCAATTTAGACTACAGAAGTTATTCGATTGGATTTTGTTGGTTAAGCAAAGTTTTTTCTATTTCATAAAAACTCCAATTTTGGCTACAAAAGTTATTGGATTGGAGATCTTTTTAGTCCATTCTTCAGTATCTATTGCCATATTCCAGCTATATTGTGCTAAAAGAAGTCTTATTAGATAAACATTGTCGTTTTGTTAAGAGGCTTAATTTCCTCATACATAATTTCTTATGAAAACAACTTTTAGTGAATTTTACTTTTAAGTCTCTATATGACTATAAAAATTGTCTCTCAGTATACAACTCTTAAAGTAGCTCTTGATAACTCTTTTATCGGGTGGTGGCACTCTATAAGAGTTTTTTTTTTCTCTTTATTATTATCTATACAATACAGTATTATATTCAATGCAAAGTGGGTATCAAGGATCTTAATTACCAAAATCTTTCTAAAGAAAATTTTTGTAATTGGTGCAGATTATTTAGCTTAGAGTGTAGCTTGTTTATTAGTTCTTCCATTACTATTTGGTTCATGTGGAAGCAAAGGCTAGTTGATTTACTTCCTCTATTATTTTATCTCTCAGCTATACAATTGTTATCTTGTGCTTCTATGTCGGTAAATACTTTAGAATGCTATGGTATTTTTTTATTTTTATATTGATGTAAGAGAAGATGTCAAGAATGAGTTTGGTTCAGCCTTTTTGTGTATTCAAAGCTTAGTCCTATCTCCCATCATCCAAGCAAGTAATGGTTATTATTTTTTGGAATGTTGGAGGGTGTAAGAGAAAATTTGCTCTGGAAGAGGTTAAAGATTTTTGCAAATATTAACTTATCTTTTGTAATTATCTTCATTTATGCTCCTCCTCATCAAAACAAAAAGTTTGATTTTCTGGATAGAACTTATTTCTTTCTTGAAAATTTTTAATTGCTCGTTTGTTATTTTAGTTGATTTTAATGAGTTAGGTTCCCAATCGGACAAATTTGGAGGAGCTGGATTTAAATTCTCTCGCTTAGAGTATATGAACAAGCTTAAGTCTTCAATAGACTGTGTAGAAGTTCCTTTTATAGGTCCTTCTTTTACTTGGCTTAAAAAAAGTATGGTCCAAATAATATTTTAGAGAGAATTGACAAAGAAGTAGCAAATATGAATTGGCTTGCCTCATTCCCAAATGCTAAACTACGACATTATGATTTTACTTCTTCAGATCATTTCCAAGTCTCTTGAACTTCTAGTGCTCCTAAATGTAGGAAAGCTCCCATATTTTAGATTTGAAAAAAATGTGGACTTCTCGAAAAGATTTTGATATATTAGTTAAAAACTCTTGGCCAACTAAATTCCAACGTTGTTCATTACATGTATTGTCTTACTAGAAACTTTTTAAAGATAGAGATAAACATTGGAATAAAACAAGATTTGGTAATATCTTTAGACAATTACGGGAAGTAGAGAAAAAACTTAAGAGTATACAAGCTAAGTTAATTTCAAATGAAAATTGTCCTATTCCTTATAGCATCCCAAAAGAATTTTTTTGTCTAAACAAGCCCAACTCCTTAATTATAAAGAGCATTATTGAAAACAAAAAGCTAAATCAAATCATATAAAACTTGGGGATGCTAACACGAAATATTATCATGCTATAGCTTCAATTATGCGAAATCGTAATCAAATTACTCTTAATAATGATTAGCAAGATAATCTCATAACTCACCCCCAACTTAATTGAAGATAACATAACTGATGCTGTTATTCAATGATTTAAGTCAAATTCTCTTTGCTCATTTGATTTGAATTCAGATTTCTTACTATTAACTTCAATTACATCTGAGGCAGATAATAATTTTTTATCTGCTGGAATTGATATAGAAGAAGTTAAAAGTGCAATTTATGATCTAGCTCTAGATAAAACTCGTGGTCTGAATGGTTTTTTGATCTAGCTCCATATAAAACTCGTGGTCCGAATGGTTTTCCTCCTTTTCTCTTCCAAAAATATTGGAAATTAGTTGGTAACTCCATCTTTCTTACTGTAAAAGCCTTTTTTTTAATTCTAGAAAGCTTCTCAAAGAAATTAATCATACATTCATCACGCTTATTCCCAAAATTGAGTCTCATTCTTCTGCAAATCAATTCCGTCTTATTAGTCTCTATTTGACTATATACAAAATGATCTCTAAACTTTTAGCTAATAGACTCAAAATCATTTCTGCCCGATTAGTCTCTTCAAGGTGCTTTTATCCCCAAAAGACTTATTCTGGATAATATCCTTCTCGCACATGAAGTTTTTCATTCATTTAAAAATAAAGGGGGTATAGAAGGATGGTAGATTTAAAGCTAGACATGAAAAAAGCTTATGATCGATTAGAAAGGAACATTATTTTTGCTACATTCGAAAAGTTAGAATTTTGTTCTAAATGGATAAATTGGTTAAATAAATGCATCACCAACGTTTCTTTTTCAGTTTTAGTTAATGGTATCCCTAGGGATTCTTTTCTCCCTCTAGATGAATTCGTCAAGGAGATCCCTTATCTCCATATATTTTCATTTTGTGTGTTGAAATATTAGCTCGTCAATTATATCAAGCTAGCACAACTTGCAGTAAATCTATAGGGGTTAAGCTAGGCCACTCTAGGATTTAAATTCCTTTTCTGACGTTTGCAGATGACACAATTATTTTTGCCAAAGCGTTTTCAGAAAGTTGTCACACAATTAAAAACATTCTAGATAAATATTGTTCGATGTTGGATCAATCAGTTAACTTCCATAAATCAGCTTTTCAATGTACTAAAAATATTTCTTCTCAACTTTCTATCTCTTTTAGAAATATTCTCCAGATGGAAGAATTTTATTCATTAGGAAAGTATTTAGGATGTCCTATTATTAATTCAAAAGTTATAAATTCCACTTTCAGAGAAATTCAAGAAAAAGTTACTTTCCAATTGACAAAGTGGAAGGCTAACTCTCTTTCTCAGGCAGGTCAAACTATTCTTATTCAAGCCAATCTTGCTATGAAAGTAAATTATCAATTGCAATGTTTTTCTATGCCAAGTTCTATCCTATCTTCTTTGTATAAAAGCTACAGGAACTTTTTATGGAATAAAGATCCAAACAGTAAATCTCCAAATCTTATTGGGTGGAAAAGAATTTGTAAACCCAAAAAAAGGGGGGATTAAGTGTGAGAAAAGAAAAAGTTAACAATATTGCCATTCAGTTTAAATTTTTAAGGAAAATTATTGATGCTCAGAATAATCTATGGGTTAATTTAGTTAAAAGGAAGTATCTCAAGGGTGAGAGCCTCTTTGCTTATAAAACTAATAGCTAATGTTTCTTGGCAATGGAAGAAACTCTGATGTATCATATTTATATATAGTTTTTAGGTGTATTTAGGTTGTATTTTAGAGCATTTAGATTCATATTTAGGTTCAATATTGCATTATATTCTTAAGTAATGCTATTCTACTCCTATTTGGTATGTTTTCGTGTTTTTGATGAATTTCGGTTAATGAATAAATATTTCGAGTATAATTAGCTAAACTTGACGATTAGAAGCATTGGGAAGGAAGACACACTGCATAAGGAACACTGAAGTATAATTAGTACGAGTTTGAGCAAAAACAAAGCGGAAAATCATTAGAAGAAATGTGAAAAAGGACTAACGTCAACTCTTCTGACCATAACTTTTGAAGCTATTACGAGAATTGAATAATTCCAATATATTTGGAAACTAGATTTGAAGAGCTTCCAACGATAGGTGGCACGCCCCGAGAAGACTTATAGTCAAGGAGTTATGCCTTTTTGAAATTGTGATTGTTTCTGCTGGAATATGCTACCGTACGCGCATATCACTATTTCGCCAATTTAATGAATATTTCGATTTTTCTTATCTTGTAACTTACTTTCCTAGTCATATGAGGTTACTTAGGCTATGTTGGGGAACATAAGATGAAATAGAGCTGAAACTGATAAGGTAGCTGAAAGGAGCTCAACTAATAAGGTACCTAAAAATTTCAGCACCTTAAATTGAGATGCTATTTGATAGCAACTCAATTTCAGTCAATTTTTTCAACTTATATTTTATTTAAGCTCTTACCCCAAACACAACTATTTATTTTAGGTGACTTAAACTTTTAGCACCTACTCATTTAAGGTGAGTTAAATGTGTTGTCAGACAGAACCTTAATATTATTTAGATTAGGAACCCTAATTTCTCCTCACTCTCTCACGTTATTTTTCATAGTTTAATTTTCTTCTTCTTTTCTTCTCTAGCTTTTTAGTTGCAAACCCTAGTTTTATTCTTATCCATCAATTCATGAGTTTGATTAGTTTCTTCATTGATTTATTTAATTATGTTTACCTTTGTAGATTTAGATTTTATTCTTTATTTCATGATTGAGTAGTTTTTATTTCTAGGCTTTGGGAATCCGTGTTTATATGCTATGAATCTTGATTGATGTTATTGATGGTTTGATTTTTCATTGATATCTCTAATTGATTAGTGTTTTTATTATTAATCTTGCAACCTAACCAATATCTTGCTAATAAGAGTTAGAATCACTAGTAGAATAATCGTATATTGCTGCGGTTTTTAAAGGGCATATTGCTGCGAATTTCGCACCGCCGCAACTCAAGGCGCAGTAATAGGTAAAAAAAACCTATTGCTACGGTTAGAAAATCGCAGCAATAGGTCTGACTTATTGCTGCGGTTGTCGCCCAAAACCGCAGCAATAGGTTGCACATGAGAAGCTTAAACAAGTCAACTTATTGTTGCGGTTGTTGTCCGAAACCGCAGCAACAGGTACAGGTAATTTTTTTAAAAAAAATTATGTTAAATTTAAGTGATAAAAGACTATATTTTAAAAAGTTCTTCATTCATAAAAGAGTTGAGTAAATAATATCTATTCACATAAATTTATTTCACTATATACAACAACGATTATGACTTGAGTAATATACAATAACTCTAGTTACATAATTTTCTGGTTGCCAAGCGTGCAAAGTGAAACATAATTACAAAATTCATAAAAGATTTGAGTATTTCACTATTATACAACAAAGATTCTGAATACCCTAGTCCCTATACTTGGTGTAAGGATCATCAAAATCCTTCATAATTTTTTGGTTGCCAAACCTGCAAAGTAACCCAAAATGTTCATGAGAACAACAAACCCTTATGATTATAAAAAAAATCAAATTTTACTAAGTAAAAATAACCGGCCTAATTTTCAAACAAGTAGATGCATTACAAAATCAATAAAACAAAAATGACAAACAAGTTTAAAATCATATCTAAAAATTTTCTGAAAAATTGAAATAAGAAAATGGATAAAAAATCAATCGTGAAATGAAATTTTCTACAAAATTATAATCAAGAACACCAAAAATCAGAGTAACCCAACATGTTCATCAAAATCCTTAATAATTTTTTGGTTGCCAAACCTGTAAAGTAACCCAACATGTTCATGAGAACAACAAACCCTTATGATTATAAAAAAAATCAAATTTTACTAAGTAAAAATAACCGGCCTAATTTTCAAACAAGTAGATGCATTACAAAATCAATAAAACAAAAATGACAAACAAGTTTAAAATTAGATCTAAAAATTTTCCAAAAAATCAAAATAACAAAATGGATAAAAAAATCAACCGTGAAACGAAATTTTCTACGAAATTAAAATCAAGAACACCAAAAATCAGATCTAGAAATTTTTTAAAAAATCGAAATCATGCACATAAAAAAATCAGATCTAGAAATTTTCAACAAAATCAAAATCATGAACACAAAAGAAGTCAAAGATACGAAGAATCAGGGAGCACTTGTTGAATCACGGCGGTGAGGTGCATATGACGGCGAGCGCGAGGTGGGACAACGACCCTATGCGACGGCGACGGCCCGATGCGGCGGCGAACTCGAGCGGATGCGTTCTTGTGATACGAGATGCGGCCCGACTTTAGGATGTTTTGTTTCAGCCCAATTGGGTGCTTAGAGAAGCGGCTGGTGGTGCTGCAAATGTGCAATGGTGGTGAGAGGATAAGAGTGGTGTGAGAAGATAGAGGGTGAGAGGATGAGAGTGGTGAGTAGGGGTGTTAATGAGTCAGGGTGGCTCGCAAACCATTCGGGTTCGGCTCGGTCAAAGCTCAGCTCGAGAGGGCTCGATTCGAGTTCGGGATAGGCTTGAGACCTTCACGAGTCGAGCCTGAGCCTAATAGAGTTCGGCTCGAAAGCTTGCAAACAGGTTCGATAAATTTTAAATTACTATCTAATCCAACTTGGACCTTAAATAGTATATATTCCACTAAAGTCCCACATTGGTTAAAAAAATAAACGCATATCTTATTTTAGTTATTACTCCTAGATTCCTAGTCCATACCTCTACTTAGAGTTTAATTTTGTCCCACCTTAATTGGGAAACAAAACTTACATTCTAGTTTCTTCACAAAAAGAATGAAGACTATTTTAAAATATTTGATTATTTAAGTATTGAACTACTTAAAAATTGATTATTTAACCCTTTAAACGTTGAAGTTAGCTGTTTTTTTTACACACAAAGCATGAAATTATATTAACTTAACCCAAAATACAAGCATCTAACTATTTCCCAGCCATAGAAGAAAGAGATTCCCGCCATTGAATTTACAAATTCTTGTAGATACCCCTCAAAAATAAAAGTTATTATAGATAATAACGTCATTGTTGAAGCAACTTACACTCTAGTTTCTTCTTTATTTATTTTTTGGAATTTGTTTGCCATACAAAACTTGATGTCCCACATTGACATTTTAGTAATACTAGGAGGGATATCAAGTTATAAAAGCATATGTAGAGTGAGTTTGTTTATCTTTAACAAAACATGAAGTCCCACATTGAAATCTTAGTATTGCTAAGAGGGAAACCAAGTTATAAAAGCATGGGTAGGATGAGTCTGTATTCTTTAACAAACCATGGAGTCCCACATTGAAATATTAACAATGCTAAGAAGGAAACCAAGTTATAAAATCATATGATGGGTGAGTGAACAAGCTCACCTACTTTCTTGGGCATACTTTGGCCTATATGGTTCGGCCTAACCGCCTAAGTGTAGCTTTAATTATTGATTTGGACCTATGCTGTAACACCCCGTAATTTTCACTCTTTATTTTTGGTGTTTGTTTACATTAAAATGATATTTTTCGTAAAAATAAATAATTTATTATTTAGATTATTTTGGAACGTGTTGTGAAAATGTGTATATATATTTATATGTTGTGATATATTTATATGTATATTTATTTTAAGTTGTTAGTTATTTATTTTAAAGGTTATATTAATTTCGTTATTTGTTTAGGCGTTTAGGATGTAGTTTTGTCGCGTAGCATTTTTGTAACGTTGTTGGACCGACTTGGGTGATGAAATGTTGCATCGCATGTGGCGTGTTAATGTGTTTATTATATTTATATTTATAATATAATTTATTAGAATTATTTTCATTATTAAGTATTTTCAAAGTTTAGGCACGATTTAGGAATTAATCGATTTATCGTGTAGCGGGCTTTTGATGCGTGGACCCTTGTTGATTTGGGCCGAAATTTTTGTTGGTGTGTTGGGCTTGACAGCCGGCCAAGGTGAAGGAGAAGGAGAGCTCCTCTTCTTTCTTTTCTTTTAATTTTCCTTGTATTCTTTTAGGCTTTCAGAACTCCCATAACCCCCTAATTATTCCCCTTAATTAAACCCCTTTAATCCAACCTTTATCACTTCAAATTCTGATTAAAAAATCGGAACTCCTTGCTGCCACACTCTATGATTTTCGGCCATCACCATCTTCCACAATCTCTCAAAATTCTTTACTTTCTACTTCTTATTAATTGTTCGTGAATTGTTCTTGTTGCCTTTTTCTTATACTTGGTGCTTGGAATTTGAAGAAGAAGAGGATCACACGCCTATATTGGGATTTTCCAGGAATATTCAGCTCGCCTCCGACGATCCAGGTAACTAGTAGTTGTCTTAGAACCATAGTGGTTAGGGTATTATTCGGTATTAGATTACTACGCTAGGAATTATTTAAAATACTCTTTGAACGAAATTATTGATGAAATTTTACACGAGTATACTTGATACATGCTATGTTAATACTGTGTAGAGAAAAATAATTTTCCCATGATTTTTAGTATTTATTTGATTTAATTGGTGTTTTGTGCATTTTTGGCTAAATTGCATAATAATTATTGAACGAATGTTAAAATTGATGAAATTAATTTTCTTAGATCATGTTACATGCGTAGTATGTATTCCATGCTTTATAATAATTTTTTCCTACAGTTTACTATTTTATTTAATTGATATATCTGTTTATGTTATTTCGTTTCTGTCAGTATATAAATCAGGAAAATTATTTATAGAGGCCGAAAAATTTATTTCTTTAAATAGTATGTGTTTCCGTGAGTTTTTACATGTTATGTGAACTTTTTGGTAAATTTTGGGCGTCTGTTTATATTTTTAATTATTATATTGGCTTTATTGAGTAATCTGTATATTAACTGTTAAAAATACTTTTGGAGTCCGAAAATTATAAATAAAAATTGTACCATGTCAGTAGAGCCATTAGGGTCGTATGATAATTTTTGTGCGATTTTACTGCTGTAACTTATTAGTTTAATAATTATTATGGTGTTTTTGTGGTGAAATTGAAGATACGCTTTTAAATCATTTGAGGGCTTGTAAGTCAGAAATAATTCATAATTTATTATATTCTGGGTTGCTGATTTTCAGTAGTATGCAGTTTGTATCATTGGGTAACCATATGTTTATGTTTGATTTATGAAAGAAAATGATTAATTGTTACTACTCTTTTATTGATTAAGATTTAGAATTAATTGGTGATGTATTTTTGTTTGAGGTGTGGTTGCTGTAAAAATTAGTATAATATCATGATGATGTTTAGAGATGTTCAAGTGTTTATTTTGGGAGGTATCTGTTGAGAAATCGCAAGTAATTTAGTTTGAGGAATTATGAAGGTTTTGATGAACTGTGGGTATAAGGCCGGGTGGCATCCCTTTTTGATGAATATTTTAGATGAATGATACTTGGATTATATGCATGATTGTATTTTGAGATAAGAACATCCGGTGGGATAGATGTAGTCCCCGGTGAAGAACATGCCAACCACCTGGTTTGCGAACTAGGGGTACACCTGGGTTAATTGTTGTCGTCCGAGAGGTCAGGGAGTTCTGCGTGTTCTACCCTGCATCGGGAGTTTGGCCATTCTTAGACACAGGCAGTGGGAACGTAAGCCCATAGACTGACCTGGAGATTGCGATCTGACAAACCTTAGGAAGTGATTTGCGAATCACTGGCGTTCGGTTTCTGACTCAATAACTTGTTGTAGTTTTGATTTATTATTATTTATATATTCTAGAATTGTTTCACTCACTATATCCTGTTTACTTATTTTTGATGATCACTTGTTTTACCTCTGAGCTTTATGATTTTTATGTGCATGCTATTGATGTAATGATTGCATGATTTTCCTTTCTTAATAATCTACTTCTGAATCGTGCTTTGATTGCTATTGTTCTGGGAGAACTGCTAGTTACTCTCCACTGACTGTGGAATTATTTAATATATATCCTTGCAGATGGAAATGATTGCTAGACTTGTGACTGCTTGGGCTAGCAGAGTGAGAGTTTGTAGTGAGAAGAAGCTCTTAGTACTGTTTTTGGTAGATGAAATCTATGTTGACCATAGGGAGACTTACTTTTGGATAGCTTTCAAGGACGTTTAGTTATATTTAAGTTTTATCGGGAGACTTGCATGTCTCATAGTATTTTGGTTTTGATCATATGATACAATCTGGGATATTTCTTTTACTTTAGAACTATTATGTTTTTGGATATTAGTTCTCATTTGAAGCTATGGAACTTGGTTTGAAGAATTATCTTTAAATATTGTTTTAGAGTAGCATAACCGTCCCGACGTTATTTCCGCTAACGTCTTTTTAGTATTTCTTGATTAGACTTTGTTAGTATCTTAGTAGTAGAAGGACGGGGTGTTACAGTTGGTATCAGAGCAAAATGCTCCTAAACTCTGAAAAAAAGTTGCTAATGATTCTTTAGAATTATTAGTTAGCCATAGGATATAAAATTTGTTTAGAATTAAGTTTAGTTGTTTCACTATAATGAGTGTGATGGGTAGAGTAAGTAAAAGGAAGCCTTATGGGAATGTGGTGTGCTCCATGCTTATGGAGCATATGTTATATGTATAGTTACTTGTATTATTGGTGGAATTAGTCTACCAAGTTTGTTAATCTTATTTGCAGGGCCTCTTACATGTAATTTATTTTCTCTTTTATCAGAGTGCGCAGTGAAAGCGAAGTAATTTATAGTCTTCTCGGTTTAGTTGTGTGTTTAATTTGTTTTGTGTTTTGCAATTTAAAAATAAGCTTTAATTTTATTTTAATATAGTCAGGTGTGTTGCATGGCATTTATTTTATTTGCTAGTTGCTTGATAGTATATGTTATTATGTGAGACAGTATATACTTTCTGTTCTTTTTCAATTAAGTGTTGTTTTTTTTATGTGAGTACTACGAATCTGTTTTATTATTTACAAAACTTTCTAGTTTGAATTTATATTCCAAATTATATTTTAGATCTTTGAACTTAATAAATTTTATACTTATGTTACAGTTCTTTTCTGACTTTCAAATTTTGTTATTGTTAATATTTTGACATACTCTTTTGAAAAACGTTTAATTTCAATTGTTTTATAATGGTTTGGAAAAAGAAAGGGGTTATGAAATTGTCTTTCAAGATATTCTTCAAATTTCTCTTACCGTTTTTGACCATCTATATTTATAAATATTTTCCTTTTAATATTTTTATTTTTCATGCCAATCCTTATTTAGCCTTTAATTATGGTAATAAGTTTTGTAGTCTTTGAAAATAAAGGTACTTTAATGAGTTGTCTTGGTGTTAGATTGAAATGTAGACGCAAACTATTTTGTTTTAAAGATTAGCATTCAACAACTTTTACTTTACTTACTAATTTACTTTTCTTATTGGTATTATTTTCAAACTCAAATGTGGGAAAGGATTTTGTTTACTATTTGTTGTTTCTTGTTTACATATTTAGTGCTTTCTCATTTCATAGCAAACTTTTAGTTGTTTTCATTACTTCTTATTTAATTCTCTGATTTTGACTGATCTGTTTTATATATTTTTTTTAAAACGAAATTTATATACTCAGTCTAAATTTTAAACTTGTTTGAGTTGATATTAAGTCATAATGGGTGATTCCTTTGACTTGTATGTCAATTTGATAAGTCTAAATTTTAAACTTGTTTGAGTTGATATTGAGTCATAATGGGTGATTTATGTGACTTGTATGTCAATTTGATAAGTTGACACATTTTATCTGTTTTGATTTAATTTCCTTTTTCAGTTGATATTAAGTTTATATTGGGTGATTCCAGTAAACTTTAATGTCGATTTGATAAGTTGGCTTTCAAATATTGTTTTGTTGATATTAGATTGTAGTGGGTGGTTCCATGCACATTTGTGTCGACTTGGTAAATTTTATAATTGTTGTTAATAATTTATTACTTTATCGCCTATTTATTATTAGTGTTTCGTCGTTGTGAAATCTATTTTAAAGTTTTCAATTTCTTTTGAACTTTAAATTTCATATATATGCTTAGGAGGCGTACGCTCTTATAACATATGTCATGACTTGTGTTCGTAAGTGCTACTTTAATTAAGCAGCTAGCTACTCTTTATTAAAGTGTTCTTATCTCTTTAAGTGGAGTATAAGCTCGTGTGGTTACCTCTATTTAAATTGATTTGGCTATCCATTTACGAACTTTTTCTTCTTCGTTTCTTTTCTAAAAATATTTATGTATGGTCGGATTTATTCTTTTATAATTTTACGTAAATATTTATTCCTGCTTCTTTTACAAAATTACCTATAGTTTATTGTGCAAAAGTTTTTACCTTAAACTTTCTAATACTTGTCTTTGGTTCTTTCACATTTTATAAAATGATTGTTGTTACCGTGCTTCTTTACTGTACAACTCTTTTGGTCTTCTAAAATAAAATATATATTATTTGAGTTATCAAATTTTTATACCTGCAAAGTTGTTTAATTCTTAACTAAAATCCATCGATTTCTATTTTCTTAATGTTCTTTATCTAGAGTATTTTCTTTTGTATCTTGGTCGTTTTGAAGTTTCGAGGACGAAACTCTTTTAAGGGGGAGTGATTGTAACACCCCGTAATTTTCACTCTTTATTTTTGGTGTTTGTTTACATTAAAATGATATTTTTCGTAAAAATAAATAATTTATTATTTAGATTATTTTGGAACGTGTTGTAAAAATGTGTATATATATTTATATGTTGTGATATATTTATATGTATATTAATTTTTAGTTGTTAGTTATTTATTTTAAAGGTTATATTAATTTCGTTGTTTGTTTAGGCGTTTAGGATGTAGTTTTGTCGCGTAGCATTTTTGTAACGTTGTTGGACCGACTTGGGTGATGAAATGTTGCATCGCATGTGGCGTGTTAATGTGTTTATTATATTTATATTTATAATATAATTTATTAGAATTATTTTCATTATTAAGTATTTTCAAAGTTTAGGCGCGATTTAGGAATTAATCGATTTATCGCGTAGCGGGCTTTTGATGCGTGGACCCTTGTTGATTTGGGCCGAAATTTTTGTTGGTGTGTTGGGCTTGACAGCCGGCCAAGGTGAAGGAGAAGGAGAGCTCCTCTTCTTTCTTTTCTTTTTATTTTCCTTGTGACTCTTTGTAGCTTTGTAACTCCCATAACCCCCTAATTATTCCCCTTAATTAAACCCCTTTAATCCAACCTTTATCACTTCAAATTCTGATTAAAAAATCAGAACTCCTTGCTGCCACACTCTATGATTTTCGGCCATCACCATCTTCCACAATCTCTCAAAATTCTTTACTTTCTACTTCTTGTTAATTGTTCGTGAATTGTTCTTGTTGCCTTTTTCTTATACTTGGTGCTTGGAATTTGAAGAAGAAGAGGATCACACGCCTATATTGGGATTTTCTAGGAATATTCAGCTCGCCTCCGACGATCCAGGTAACTAGTAGTTGTCTTAGAACCATAGTGGTTAGGGTATTATTCGGTATTAGATTACTACGCTAGGAATTATTTAAAATACTCTTTGAACGAAATTATTGATGAAATTTGACACGAGTATACTTGATACATGCTATGTTAATACTGTGTAGAGAAAAATAATTTTCGCATGATTTTTAGTATTTATTTGATTTAATTGGTGTTTTGTGCGTTTTTGGCTAAATTGCATAATAATTATTGAACGAATGTTAAAATTGATTAAATTAATTTTCTTAGATCATGTTACATGCGTAGTATGTATTCCATGCTTTAGAATAATTTTTTCCTACAGTTTACTATTTTATTTAATTGATATATCTTAGACCTGATCAAACACCGGGCCGGCTGTTTATGTTATTTCGTTTCTGTCAGTATATAAATCATCAAAATTATTTATAGAGGCTGAAAAATTTATTTCTTTAAATAGTATGTGTTTCCATGAATTTCTACATGTTATGTAAACTTTTTGGTAAATTTTGGGCGTCTGTTTATATTTTTAATTATTATATTGGCTTTATTGAGTAATCTGTATATTAACTGTTAAAAATACTTTTGGAGTCCGAAGATTATAAATAAAAATTGTACCATGTCAGTAGAGCCATTAGGGTCGTATGATAATTTTTGTGCGATTTTACTGCTGTAACTTATTAGTTTAATAATTATTATGGTGTTTTTGTGGTGAAATTGAAGATACACTTTTAAATCATTTGAGGGCTTGTAAGTCAGAAATAATTCATAATTTATTATATTCTGGGTTGCTGATTTTCAGTAGTATGCAGTTTGTATCATTGGGTAACCATATGTTTATGTTTGATTTATGAAAGAAAATGATTAATTGTTACTACTCTTTTATTGATTAAGATTTAGAATTAATTGGTGATGTATTTTTGTTTGAGGTGTGGTTGCTGTAAAAATTAGTATAATATCATGATGATGTTTAGAGATGTTCAAGTGTTTATTTTGGGAGGTATCTGTTGAGAAATCGCAAGTAATTTAGTTTGAGGAATTATGAAGAACTGTTTTGATGAACTGTGGGTATAAGACCGGGTGGCATCCCTTTTTGATGAATATTTTAGATGAATGATACTTGGATTATATGCATGATTGTATTTTGAGATAAGAACATCCGGTGGGATAGATGTAGTCCCCGGTGAAGAACATGCCAACCACCTGGTTTGCGAACTAGGGGTACACCTGGGTTAATTGTTGTCGTCCGAGAGGTCAGGGAGTTCTGCGTGTTCTACCCTGCATCGGGAGTTTGGCCATTCTTAGACACAGGCAGTGGGGAACGTAAGCCCATAGACTGACCTGGAGATTGCGATCTGACAAACCTTAGGAAGTGATTTGCGAATCACTGGCGTTCGGTTTCTGACTCAATAACTTGTTGTAGTTTTGATTTATTATTATTTATATATTCTAGAATTGTTTCACTCACTATATCCTGTTTACTTATTTTTGATGATCACTTGTTTTACCTCTGAGCTTTATGATTTTTATGTGCATGCTATTGATGTAATGATTGCATGATTTTCCTTTCTTAATAATCTACTTCTGAATCGTGCTTTGATTGCTATTGTTCTGGGAGAACTGCTAGTTACTCTCCACTGACTGTGGAATTATTTAATATATATCCTTGCAGATGGAAATGATTGCTAGACTTGTGACTGCTTGGGCTAGCAGAGTGAGAGTTTGTAGTGAGAAGAAGCTCTTATTACTGTTTTTGGTAGATGAAATCTATGTTGACCATAGGGAGACTTACTTTTGGATAGCTTTCAAGGACGTTTAGTTATATTTAAGTTTTATCGGGAGACTTGCATGTCTCATAGTATTTTGGTTTTGATCATATGATACAATCTGGAATATTTCTTTTACTTTAGAACTATTATGTTTTTGGATATTAGTTCTCATTTGAAGCAATGGAACTTGGTTTGAAGAATTATCTTTAAATATTGTTTTAAAGTAGCATAACCGTCCCGACGTTATTTCCGCTAACGTCTTTTTAGTATTTCTTGATTAGACTTTGTTAGTATCTTAGTAGAAGAAGGACGGGGTGTTACATATGCAGTTGGGCCAAAGCCCAACTTTTTAAAATTAGGTTTTGAGCCCAGCTTGGACTTTGTCCTCTCGAGCTCGAGCCGAGCCCAAATATTTGAGGCTCGTCGAGCTTCGAGCTCGAGCCGAGCATGACTTCAATTGTTTTCGACCCGAGCAGAGCCGAGCCTAAGCATGTTCGGTCTCGGTTCGGCTCATTAACACCCCTAGTGGTGAGTGAAGATGCGAGAGAGGCGAGTGCAGAAGAACTGATGAACGAAGATGATGTAGGAGAGAGGAAGCAGTTGAACTGATGAAGGAGTGAGGAGAGAGAGGAAGGAGTTGAACTGTTGAAGGAGTATAGAGAGAGACCGAAGGAATGAGAGAACGGTGCAATGGGTTTAAAAAGAAACCCTAGCTGGGTGGGTGCCTCCTATAATTAATTTAAAAAGCATATTGCTGCCTTTTTTGTAGGAACCGCAGCAATAGGTTCAAATATTTTTATATAACTAATAATTTAATCTATTGTTGTGGTTCTTGGAAAAAACCGCAGCAATAGATATCGTCAGACATGGTCAACATACACTGTTTGAAATGTTACCGTTGAGGTATATATTGCTGCAATTTCCACCCAAAACCGCAGCAATAGATTGAATTTCGATTTTTTTTTCTTATTTTGACGCGGTTTATTGCTGCGTATGGTAAAACTGCTGCAATTCACAATTATTCTACTAGTGAATTGAAAGATCGACTTTAGAGGCTTACCTACAATTAGCAAATCTAATTATGTTAGCGATCGTACTGCATATGTTGATTTGAGAGCGTTAAGACCCGACCGTAGGATTAACCTATGCTCTAGGTATTTGATTAATTAAACTATTGATGATATTTTGATAGATTATATATATGAATATGGTGAACCACTATCCTAGATCTTTTTAGTTTGACTTTCGTATTTCATTAGTTTAGAATTAATTATCATATTTCTGATCTTGTTTAGGTTTCCTATTCTTTAGAAGTTAGAATAAAACGACCATTTATCTGTGGATTGGACCCTACTTACCCTACTACATTGTTAGAAGGTGTTGTAGGAATTATTTTTGCCAGGTGTACGACAACCTATCAAACTCATGGTCTAAAGATCCATATTTAAGAAGGGCTTAGGTGATAAGTCGGGAAACTGGAAAGACATCTCATTTTGGTTTGATAATTGGGCTTTTCAATATCCAATTAGTGACTGTTATCAGTCGTCTTTGGATACTGATCATTTGAAAGTAAGTCGTTTTATTCTTCATTCAGACCAATGGAATGTTTCTCTATTAGCATCTTTTGTTCCTCTGAATGTAGTTTCTATTATTTCAAGGATTTTCATCCCTTCCAATTCTAGTCATGATAAAATATTTTGGGGTTTGTCGACAGATGGTGGGGTTGCTCTTCTCCAAGGTTCCGATTCTTCGGGCATTCCTAAAGTAAAATTTTGTTGGATCTAGAATTTAGATATACCACCTAAAATGAAAATATTTATGTGGAAACTCTGTCTGGATGGTTTTCCTACAAAGAAAAGATTAGAATTTAGCCATGTTTTCCTTCTTTAGAGTGTGTTTTTTGTAATCATCTTTCGAAGGAGGCAAATCACCTTTTTTCAATGTCCCTTTACCCTAGACGTTTTTTCAAAGATGGCTTCTCATATAAAGTGGTCAGGGATCCCTTCATTCCCCCTTAATGATAAATTTGTAGATAATTCTATCAATTGTAAAAATTTAGTTGGTATTAAGGATATTGAATTGATTGCTATATCATGGTGGTTTATTTGATTTACGAGGAATAATATTGTTTTCCTATTGAGGAGTCCTATTCTCCGACAAAAACTTTAGCTTTAATCAGTTCCTTTATTCACAATCTGGATAAGTATTTGGTTGATGACATCTTGCCCCTTCTAGTCCAAAAGCTAAAGTCCCAACTATTAAGGGGAATCGCGATTCAGCTTGTTTGGGGGCCCCCTTCTCCTGAATACTATAAGTTAAATTTTGATGGTTCAAAATTAGATAATGGTCAGACTTCTTTTGGTTTTGGTTTTGTTATTAGAAATGGTTAGGTAATTTGGTTCTAAGTGGTGCTAAAGCCATAAATCCTCATTTCTCTATTCTTTTCAGCTGAAGCTTGGGATTTAAGGGGAGGTATTAGGGGAGCTCTTTTAATGGGTAGTAGTCGTTTAATCATTGAGGGGGATAACCTAGCGGTAATTCAATCAAAAAACTTTGGTAGATTCCTTAGATTATTAATGCTCTTATTTCTGATGCAAGTGAAGATCTAAAGAAGTTTGAAGATATTCAAATTCGGCATGTGGTATCGAGAAGCGAATCAGGCAGCGGGTTGGATGGCGTATAAGGGTCATTATTCCTCCACCCTTTCTTATTGGTTCGGGTCTCCAGTTCAATTTTTTTCTGTAATCGTCCTTAAGGAAACTTTAGGTTGACCCTCCTCTTGGAACTCACCCTAGTTTGTTCTTTCCTTACCAAAAAATAAATTCCATTGATCCCAATTTATGTGATTAAAGTAATTGTTTTTACATGTTCAAAATTCATAAAACATTGACACTATTTTTCTCAATAATATATAAGGAAAAAGTATCATGTAGCCATTATTAGTGGTCAAATAGGTACCTTAGAAGTTGGGATAGAGTTGATATATCAATATGACAATATATAATAATTATTATTATATATACTAGCCTTATATGCACGCTATGCATACGAAATCGTCATTGAAATTAAATTAATTGCGTAATTACATCTAGTATTCATTAATAGACCATTTATTTGCAAAGTTTTCCTAAAAAAACATATTCATAGTGCAACAATGTAATAACAAAGAATTTGGGAATCTCCTGCTACTGGGGTTATTAAGATGAATGTTGATGCTTCGTCAGCTGTCGAAGGTTGGGTGGGGTTTGGCATTGTAGCTCGTGATTCCCATGGCAGTATCCTCTTTTCAGCTACGCGACGAACTAGAGCCTACTGGACTCCGGAACTTGTTGAGGCAAAAGCAATCTACATGGCTTTGCGATTGGGTAAGAGATATGGGCAACACGAGATTATTCTCGAGTCGGATTGTCAAATGGTCATCAATCGCCTCTCAAAGAATGCAATTTATCTTTCTGATCTAGATACTATTATTCATGATATTATATCTGCTAGTATGTTTTTCTCTTCCATTGTTTGGTCGCATGTAAAACGTGATGGAAACTTCGTTGCTGATTGATGTGTTTTGAAATAGTACCGCAAGTGCACAGTGTCTGTTGTTAGCAGATTCTCAAAAACTTGATGGGTTTTAAAATAGTACCGCAAGTGCACGGTGTTTGTTGTTAGCAGATACTTAAAAAATACGGGTCGATCCATAGGGAGAGGAATTCTACAGATTAATGCTCAATTACAAAACTATTCAGATAGAAAAGTTGTTGACTGGTTTATAATTAAGCTAAAATAAACTAAATCACAAGAGATGGAAATTTATCAAATAATTAAAGGTCTAGGGCGTTCGATCGGTCCACCATGCTTATACCAATCAGGAGGGTTCAGAAAACTAATAATACTTAGGTATATGGTCGAGCAATCAAAGTAGGCGTTAATCCTATGGTCGGGTCTTAATACTCTCAAGGCAACATATGCAGCATGGTCACATCACATAATTAGACTCACTAGTGTGTTGTAGGCCTCTAAAAGTAGGATCTTGATCAATGCAAACAATTATTAGCCAAAAACGATTCATGAAATTGTACATTAACATAAATCGCAGAATAAAAATGAATCACACTAGAATTGCTCTAACCACAACCTAAATATTAGAGGAATCAAGAACAATAAATCATGGCATAAACATGGCTTCCCTCACTAAGCCCTAGAGATGAATCTAATCACTCATGGCAAAGAAAACACAAACAATAACTATTGAAATACTCATACTTGAATCAATTAAAAATAATAAGAGATAAATACTTGAAACTAAATAAGAACTATGAAAGAGACAATTACCAATTGAAAGGAAAAATGAAGAACTTGAATTGAACTTGAAATAATCTCCAATGTGCAATAATTAGGGCTAAAGAGTGAAAACTAGAGTTCAGAGAAACTAAAGAATGTAAAATAAAAATCAGCGAAAAGGTCCTTGCCAAAATATTTTACAAGGCTATTTATACTAACTCCTAAAAAAGAACAAAAAAGGAAATAAAAAAGTCCAGGATTTCAGCTTCCGGGTCAACCGCCAGATCGGGCGGTAGGCGCCCGATGCCATCGAGCGGGCTTCTAGCATTGTGGTTCTTCAGCAGGCGTGGGCGAGCAGGGCGCCTGATCAAACCGGGAGGGTACGCCCGATCGGGCGCCATCAATGAATTGCGAACGGGCGAGTTACGCCCGATCATGCCTGAGAGAATTGGCGTTTGGAGAAAATTGGCCGCCCGATCGAGCGGTGGTCGCCCGACCAGATCGGGCTGCCCTTTAAATGGAGTTTTCTTGGCCTTTGACGCCAAGTCTTCAAATCTCTTCACACCCAAAGGCTTTGGGAAATAGCTTCGGGTCTCGGGAATTCATACACGTGCCTCCTAACTCTTTCCAATCCATAATGGCATCAAGAATAGCAGAAAATAGGGAAATAACTCCCTAAAACCTGAAAACTATCATAAAACACAAAACCACAACTAGATGGAAGATGTTAGTATAAAATAGCTCCTAATAGCACTATTAGCACGTATTTCAACAAAGAAGCGGGGAGAAAAGTAGATATAAAACTATAACATCAAATTCCCCCAAGCTAAACCTTTGCTTGTCATCAATCAAAGCATGACATGAACATGAATATAATTGCTTCACCCCTTTAGATATGAAAACAGAGATCAAAATTTTTCAAAGCTCAAGATCATTTAAGCAGGTAAAATTCACGTTCAACTGTTCAGATCACTCTAACCATCAATTGCTCAAACAAGTAATCAGATGCGGCTGCCTTACGTGACATGCAAATCTCGAAAAGGTGCTCACCAGAGTGTCATTCCTCTCAATTTTTTTTGCAGGCATAAAATGTGCCCGAAAACTCACCAACCCAACCATAATAACCCTTCCCACTCACACTCTCATGTGTTTAGAAAGGTATCATGTCACTCATCCTATTCAGGTCGACTTAAGTAGCGAAAGCACATCTTTAACTTTGGCAATTTGACTCCGTATCAATTCAACAAACAAAGAACACATGCTCGAGAGGTCTTTTATGGGTTATAATGGGGCTTGGGTTAATGTAGGGAAAACATTTAGGGAATGTGATGGTAAATCCAAGAAAGGGGAGCAATTAACACTAATAATTAAGACCAAGTGAGGTCTAAAACAACTCCCAAGACATTAACACACATCCAAAACATCATTCCACTATGGGAGATCACCCAACAAACAACAAACTTTTGTTTTCAGCTCATTTTCTCATGATGTATATATTTTTTTCTTCTTCTTTTCTTTTTAGAACAATGTGAATGAAAGAAAAAGGAACAAATGCACTTTTTCAACTTTTCACACTTTTATGCTTTCCTTTGAACTAACAAATACACTTCTTTTCTTTCTTTTTCTTTTTCTTCAAACCTTTGAACTCGCAATTAATATTTTTCCAACGAACCACCAACATCAACTTATCATCACAATGCCATCCTAAGCTAATGTTCCCCCAAGCTAGGCTTGGGATAGTAATCAAACATAGAGCTCAAGGCTTGTAATGTGGTTTAGTAACCAGAAAAGTCATTAGGCTCAGCGGGGCTAGAGTGGAGAAAGAATCATGAAAATCAAATACAAGGCTTAAGAAACATTTCAAAGGAACGCCTCTATCACAGCATATGAAAAATGATGCCAAATGTCAACAAGTACCTTGCCAAAGCCAAGATCGAAACGCTAAAGAGGAACTAACACACAAGAATATACTGGAAATAAATCCATGGGCAATAATGAATCCTCACAAGTTAACCAGTTCAAGCATGCAGTGAAAGTAAGTGCGTTATCATCAAAACCCAATCAAGGTCAAAGCAGTTAAAGGTTAAATTCCAGCATCACAATCTCAAGTGCCCAGCTATCCAAATAAAGAGCTAAATTTTACTTTCAAAGAACATTACGGGGCATAGGGAAGCAATCAATCCAATCCAGTCAAATCGTATTTTTGGCGTTTTTTCAGCAATATATTTTTTCTCTTTTTTTTTTAAAGCAATGAAACTAAACTAACTACACTAGAAAGCAATTAAATAGAGGAGAGTACTTAAAGATCCTCCCCCAAGCTGAACTTGGCAATGGCCTCATTGCAGCAAGGGAAAGGAGAAAGAACAGGGTCGTCAAAAGCCCAAGGAAGCATCAGTATCATCCTCCATGTCCTGGGCACCACTGGTCCCTGGAACATTGTAGTTGGGGTTCCAAGTATACCAGGAGGGGTGGGGGCCTTCCTCCGAAATCCGATGAGTCCTACAATACTCATCGTACATGGGGTACAAGGCCAAGTGTTGATCAGTCTGCAAGGTAGTAACCTACTGGCTAAGTGCAGTCATGCCATGCTCCAACCTCTGTGGGGTGCTCATCATCCCCTAAAAATCAAAATCACCAGCATACGGGGAAGGGGAGCAAAAGAGGAAGGACCAGCGTCATCATCAGGAGGCGGGCGCCTACTGTATGTGCGTTGGGGTACCTCAGGAGTGGGGGTGGGGAAATCCTGGCCCAGGATGGGGAGATGGTAATGCGCCTGCCTAGGCCGCAAGCGAGCCAGGAGATCAGGAAGAATGATGGAACGCTGGGAGCCTATAAACCACTGATAACGACCCGGCCCAGCTCGCTCAATCCAATGAAGAGAGTCAACATAAGTAGCATCTATGAGGGTGGGGCCGGGGACTGGGGCATAGCGGGATTCGTCAAAACCCGCTATCTGTCGGGCAAAGAGGGTGATAAGCCCACCATTGACTATGGGGCGGGAAGAGAAAGTGCCATCAGCGGCGTTTGGGGAAGGTGTTAGCAATCCACTCAAACTGAAGAGCATCCTGATGAGGGATATTATATTGAAATGCTTTTTCTTTTCCCCTAGACAAGTAGCTACCTATTCGATAAAGCTCGTCCCCCCGCAAGTTGTTTCCCTCATCCCGCCCAAACAAAGTCTAGCCCATGAATCGTTGCCAAATTTTGAAGATAGGATGGTGAATGTAAGTGGCCTTACAATGTTGCAAGTTGACTGGGACCTTACTACCCATAATGCTAAATAACATGAACCATGATTATACCCATCCGGATGACCAACGTCCCCCCTATTGGCGATTCTTAAAATTTTAGCAAATTGGGGTAGGGAAAGACAAAAGTCCCGGTTAAGCAATCTATAGGAAACATAAGAAATAGGACCAGACCTAGGCTTAGTAACTTCAAAGCTACTATAAAATTCAAGCACTAGGCTCTTATAGGTATTCACATGAACATTATAGAGGGCTTCCATGCCAATTATCTTCATGAAACTTTTAAAATCATTAGCAATTCCCAAACTATTTAAAAATTCAAGATCTAGAAAGCGAGTAGGGAGTACCTCACGACCTTTCAGTCGTTGGAAATTCTCCTTTTGCATACTTGAAAACAGGGGCGAAGCCAGACTTTGGCAAGGGCAGGGGCCAAGCAATTTATATGGTATGAGATTCGATTCGAAACGGGGTACAAATTTGGGCACGTGATATGCTACCTCAATGAATTCGGTTATATATATAGTATGTATATTTTTTAAATACTAATAACATGTACTATGTAGAGCAATTCTAGAATTTGTCTAACATTTTTTATTACTCATTTGTGACGTTGGTTGGTGGAGACAAGAAAGCCATAACTACCCACTTATATTATAGATTGATAAAACTCATCTTGACCTTACTGAGAAAAAAAAAGACATATAAGAATAACTCCTTCTGCCTTCAATTAGGTTTTTTGAAAAAAAAGTGTCTTAAGAGGGTATATCTATGCTGTTTATATACTTCTAAATAGTGAGAAATAATAAGAAGAAAAAAAAGAAGAGCATAGTATAGTACCTCTGCACATGCAAGGATGAAGGGAGACTTACTAAACATTGACAGAGATGAAATGATGATTGATGAATAGTAAATTAGTAAATAGTACAGCTAGAGGAGAAGAGGGTAGAGTAAATTAGTACAGCTAGAGTGGTTGGAAGTCTAAAGGTCTTTCATCTTTGAAACTTTACGTAAGGTAGTAAACAATGTGAGGGGCCAGTATGCCAATTTACTAGCATTTTAAAATTTTTTAGGCCCCTTATATATTTATAGATATGGTAGGCTTCTATTGCTTCGCCCCTGCCTGAAAACCACCTCAGGAAAATCTTCATCCGGTGTGATTTACGGTGGTGGTGGTGGTGGCGCCCTAGCCCTTGAAGATTGCCCACGTTGAGATCTTCGTGATTCTGGCATGGATGCCCTTTGAAGCTTTTGGTGAAACCCAATAAATAAGAGAAGTGGAAAGATGAAGGATGAGATGGGATGGAGATGAAGGGTGAGATGGGATGGAGAAGAAAGGTGGGGAAAGTGGTGAGAGAAAAAGTAAAGGGTGAAGAAAGGAGGGGATTTCTTGAAGGTGGGAGGTATTTTAATGGAGTTAATAGGTGAAGGATGAGAGGATGGAGGAAGAAGATGAAGTGGGAGGTTAGTGTTTTGAGAGAATTTTGAGAGGAGAGAGAGTGAGAAGTGGGAGAATCGAAAGATGAATGAAGGAGAAAAAGAAAGGGGCCCGATAAATTCTCGCGGAAATCGCCCAGATGCCTAATCGGGCGGGGTCTCCCGGTCTGATCGGACGTGCGAAGTTTGATTTGTGGGCTTCTGAAAATTATTGCGGGCCCAATCGGGCAGGGAACGCCCGACTTGATTGGGCGAAGGCAATTCCTTGGCAGTTTTTCGGAAAATTTTGAAGGACAGGATGCCCGACCTTATCGAACGAAGGTCTTTTTTCAGCTTTTTGTTCTTTCAACCAGGTTTTGTCACGGGCCCGACCTGGTGGGGTTTGCCCGACCAGATCGGGCTGTCTAGGAAAGTGCGTTTTAGTGCTTGCTTTGGTCTCATTTTCGCTCAGAGCAACTCATGGCTCACGGAAACTAACTACCCTGCACAAAATAGGCTTCAAATGGAAATTAGTACCTCTCACTCACTCACTAAAAAAAAACTAAGAAGAAAAGAAAGAGAAAAGATAAAAATCAAAGTGAAAGGAAGAAAAGATACGGGTTACGTTGCCTCCCGCAAAACGCTGGTTTATGAAGATCGCGCACGACCATGTTACCTCATCACTTATGTCTCAGAAAGAGTAGATTCGAAGCGAATCTCCTCTACAAGGCCTATGACAGCACCCTCATGGTACAACTTCAAACGCTGCCCATTCACCTTGAACTTCTCACCTCCATTCTTAGAAATTTCAACTGCTCCATGTGGCTTGACATCAGTCACCACGAATGGCCCCGACCATCGAGATTTATGTTTTCCAGGAAAAATGACTCAACCTCGAATTGAATAGTAATACCTTGTCACCCACATGAAAGTCCCTCTTTTCTATTATCTTATCATGAAACTTCTTCGTTTCCTCCTTATGGAGCTTGTGATTCTCATAAGCTTCCAACCTAAGCTCATCCAGTTCATTCAATTGAAGATGTCGTGCCTCACCTACAGCTTGTAGGTCCAAGTTAATTTCTTTAGTAGCCCATGCAGATAGATACTCCATTTTAACTGGTAGATGGCAAGCTTTGCCATACACCATCCGATATGGAGTTGTTCCTAAAGGGGTCTTAAATGCAGTGCGCATAGCCCAAAGAGTATCATCAAGCTTGAAGGACCAATCTTTCCTTGCTTTGGTGACTACTTTCTCCAAAATCCTCTTAATTTGTCTATTGGATACCTCTACTTGGCCATTGGTCTGTGGGTGATAAGCCAAGCCAACCTTGTGAGTGACCTCATGTTTTTTCAACAAAGCCTTGAAGGTGCTCTTATGGAAGTGGGAGCCTCCATCACTGATGACCATTCTAGGCACACCAAAACGGGAAAAAATTATTTTCTTGAACATTTTCATCACTACTTGAGAGTCATTGGTTGGTGATGATATGGCTTCAACCCATTTTGTTACATAATCAACACCTACTAAAATGTGCCTGTTTCCACAAGAGATAGGGAATGGTCCCATAAAATCGATTCCCTAGACATCAAAAGGTTCAACCTCCAAAATACCTGTCTGTGGCATTTCCTGCCTCTTAGAAATATTACCGGTCCTTTGGTAGGCATCACAAGACACACAAAAGGCGCGAGCATCCTTGAAAATTATAGGCCCGTAAAATCCACTCTGAATGACTCTACGAGCTATGGCTTGGGAGCCTAGGTGACCACTAGAGGGCATGCTATGACAATGTTGTAGCACTCCCTCAATTTCCCAATCTGCAACACATCTACGACACATCCCGTCAGCACATTTTTTATATAAAAAGGGATCCTCCCAGAAATACCTTTTAGCATCATGATAGAACTTTTTGCGCTGCTGATATGTAAGATCAGAAAGATGAGATCCACCAACACAGTAATTAGCAAAATCAACATACCAAGGGGATTAGGTAGGCACAACAAGGAGATGATCATCAGGAAAAGAATCATCTATAGGGCCATCTGAGCTCGACTCAAACCTCAAACGAGAGAGATGATATGCAACAACGTTCTCAGCACCTTTCTTATCCCGTATCTCGAGATCAAACTCTAGAAGAAGAAGAATCCATCTAATGAGTCTCAGCTTCGCCTCTTTCTTGGTCAATAAATACTTGAGGACGGCATGATCAGTGTGAATAATGACTTTCGAACCAATGAGATAGGTTCGAAACTTATCAAGGGAATAAACAATCGCAAGGAGCTCCTTCTCAATAGTAGCATAATTCATTTGAGCTCCATCCAAGGTTTTACTTGCATAGTAGATGGCATGCAACACCTTATTCTTCCTTTGACCAAGCATTGCTCCCACAACATAGTCACTAGCATCACACATAATCTCGAACGGTAAATCCCAGTCCGGAGGTTGTATGATTAGAGCAGTTATCAATGCTTTGTTAATCCTGTCAAAGGACTCCAAACAAGCATCAGTAAAATCAAAAGTGGTATCCTTAAGCAATAATTGAGTCAGGGGTTTCGCGACTTTAGAAAAATCTTTTATAAAACGACGATAGAAACCCGCATGACCAAGAAAACTCCTCACTCCCTTGACATTCACGGGAGGGGGAAGTTTCTCAATCACCTTAATTTTTGCTCGGTCAACTTGGATGCCACGTTCAGAAACAAGATGACCAAGTACCACTCCTTCATTGACCATGAAGTGGCACTTTTCCCAATTCAAGACCAAATTAACATCACAACAACGCTTAAGGACCTTAGATTGATTATGCAAACACATGTCAATGTCAGAACCATAGACACTAAAATCATCCATGAATACCTCCATGATATTCTCAATAAAATCTGAAAATATGGCCATCATACATCTTTGAAATGTGGCAGGGGCGTTACACAAACCAAAAGGCATTCGACGGTAAGCAAAAGTGCCATAAGGACATGTGAACGTCATCTTCTCCTGGTCTTCGGGATGAATAGGAATCTGAAAGAAACCAGAATATCCATCTAAATAACAAAAAAAGTTATAATTTGCTAATCTCTTAAGCATTTGATCAATAAAAGGGAGGGGGAAGTGATCCTTCAAGGTGGCCATATTCAACCTGCGATAATCAATACACATACGCCACCCCCACCCCGTGACAACACGAGTAGGAATAAGCCCATCCTTATCGTTCTTAACAACTGTTGTCCCCCCCCCTTTCTTAGGAACGACTTGTACCGGGCTCACTCACTTAGAATCAGGAATGGGGTAGATGATGCCCGCGTCAAGTAGTTTCATTACCTCTTTTTTCACCACCTCCTGCATGGTTGTATACAAGGACGGTGGTTTTCTTCTAGATTTATTCTATGCATACCAAAGTCAGGGCTAATGCCCGTGAGATCGTCAATGTTATGCCCAATAGCTTTCTTATGCATGCGAAGCACAGTGAGAAGCTTTAAAAGCTGGCTATCATCGAGTTTAACACTCACTATCACAGGACAATTCTCATTATCATCAAAAAATGTATATCTAAGGTGAGAGGGTAATGGTTTTCATTCTACCTTCTTTACATGTGGATCGGAAGTGGAACAAGTGGTTTGCATTACCTCAAAACCTTCGGCCTCATCAGTGTCAAAGCCATCCAAAGTAGTTACCTCATCATCACCTGCTCCTTTTGAGGTTCCAAAAGTAAGAATAGCCTCCAACGGATCATCTAACAAGGCTCAAGGAGCATCATATCCAGCAACCTCCTCTATGTCATCAATCCTGCAACAAGTGTTCTCAAGCATAAGAGACTTTAGAGCATTAGAAAGCTTAAAAGTCACATTATCATCACCAACACTCAAAGTAAAAGAACCAGACTTGACATCAATCACAGCAGTAGCAGTACATAATACCCAAGATGATGGGGATTTGACTATCCTCTTCCATATCTAGTATTACAAAATCAACGGGAATATATAATTTTCCAACCCGAACAGGTACATCCTTTAAAATACCCAAAGGATATTTCACAGAACAATCTGCCATCTGCAAAGTAATCTGTGTGCACTTTAAGACTCCCATGTTCAGTTTATTACAGATAGATAAAGGCATAACAAATACATTAGCTTCTAGATCACATAAAGCCTTATCAATAAATAAAGCACCTACATGATAAGGGATAGAAAAACTACCAGGATCCTTGAGTTTTGGTGGGATTTTATTCTGCAATACAGCACTGCAATCTTTAGTTAGAGCAACTCTATTTAGACCACCAAAATCCTTCTTCTTAGTGATCATATCGTTCAAAAACTTAGCATACACATGTACTTGAGAAATTAAATCAGTAAAAGGAACTGTTACCTCAAGGTTCTTGACCATGGCCAAGAACTTACCAAGTTGTTGATCAACCTTTAATTTTTGCATCCTGTGGGGAAAAGGTAGTGGTGTTGTAGGAGAATCAGTATCCTTCTCCTTTTGCTTCCTTGTTTCATCCACCTTCCCTTGCTCAATGTCAGTTTTTGAGCTATCCTCACCTTCATTTTCATCCACTACATCATTCTAGACTAGAGGTGGTGAATCATCAGTAGGCATAAGTGGAGCATCATACTATGTACCGCTTCGAAGAGTGACGGCATTAGCAGTTTCTTTGGGAATTGCTTGCCCCGGTAGATGACCTGGTTGCCTCTGCACATTATTTTCGGCCACCTGAGCAAGTTGAGCCTCTAAATGTTTGGTACTGTTCTTCAACTCCTTGATGCTCTCTTCATGACTCTTCTGCATAGAAACCATCATGTTCATCAGATTAGACATGGTAGGCTCTTGAGAGCTGGCATTCTGAGAAGCTTACTGTTGATAGCCTTGGCGTGAAGGCCTATTGAAACTAGGAGGGGGATTTTGAGGAGCCCCTTGGTAATATTGTTGTTTAGCAACATGTTGTGGTGGGTTTTGATGAGGTGGTTGGTAGGATGTTTGTGGCATATGTTGAGGGTTCTGAACATTATTGTTTTTGTAGGAAAAGTTAGGATGATCCCTCCAACCTGGGTTGAATGTGTTGGAGTATGGGTTGTGTGGAGGTCTCTGCTGAAAAGCATTTGCATGCTCCATCTGATTCGGGTCATGTTGATTATAGGAACAATCATAACCAAAGTGGCCTTGAACAACACACACCTCACAGTAAGACGAGGTAATAGGAGCCATGGAAGACATCGCATTAATACTCATAGGAGGATTATTAGACTGTTAAGGTTTAAGTGAATCCACCTTCATGCTCAACTGGGCAACTTGTGCAGACAACATGGCATATGCATCAGCATCCAACTTTTTCTTTGTAATAGTCATGGAAGAACTATGATCATTTGCTGCTAAGTTGGCCAGAAAACTGTACCCTTCATCCACCTCCTTGTCTAGGAAAACACCCCCTACAGACGAATCAATTGTACTCTTGATATGGGGTTGTAGACCATTGTAGAATGCTTGGGTGATGAATCACTTGTCAAGATCGTGGTGTGGGCATTCTCTCTGCATGTCCTTAAACCTATTCCATGCTTCCTTCAATGTCTCATCAGGTTCTTGTTGGAAGGTAGCAAGCTTGTGTCGAATTTCTACAGTCTTGGTAGGAGGGTAGTATTCTTTCAGGAATGCATCAGAAATAGCACTCCATTCAGTTGTTGTGACATCATTGAGCCATTTTTTAGCTTTGTCTTTCAAAGAGAACTCAAACACCATGACCTTCAACTAATTAGGAGTGACCCCTTGATGCTTAACGGTACGACAAAGTTGTTGAAACCGTTGTAAATGATTTGCAGGGTCTTCAGATGGATGCCCTCCAAACTGGTTCTATTGGATCATATGAATGAGGGCAGGCTTGATCTCAAAATTGACCGCTTGTATGTCAGGCATAATAGGGCCTGTGGGAACATTGCCAAGGGAAGGTATCCCATAAGACTTCAATGACTTAGGAGGCATGATTGATTCTGTTGGTTCTTCCATGGATTTTCCCTGATTAGTAGACTGTTGCTTCTTTTGTTGCTTTTTGAGCTGCCGGAGGGTTTTCTCAAGATCAGGATCAGTTGGAATTGGTGTACCTGTTCTTTTAAACCTGGGCATAAAAGAAACAAAGAAAAAGTGAGATTGCCTCAATTGGAACTTGAAGTTCCAATGAGACAGTAGGAATAGTTTAAATAATTAATCAAAAAGCTATAGTACTAGTCGTCTCCCCGGTAACGACGCCAAAAACTTGATGGGTTTTAAAATAGCACAGCAAGTGCACGGGTGTCTGTTGTTAGCAGATACTCAAAAAATTGATGGGTTTTAACATAGTCCCGCAAGTGCACGTTGTCTGTTGTTAGCAGATACTTAGCAACAACGGGTCGATCCACAGGGAGAGGAATTCTATAGATTAATGCTCAAATACTTAACTATTCAGATAGAAAAGTTGTTGACTGATTAATAACTAAGCTAAAATAAACTAAATCACAAGAGATGGAAATTTATCAAATAATTAAAGGACTAGGGCGTTCGATCGGTCCACCATGCTTATACCAATCAGGAGGGTTCAGAAAACTAATAATACTTAGGTATAGGCTCGAGCAATTAGAGTAGGTGTTAATCCTATGGTCGGGTCTTAACACTCTCAAGGTAACATATATAGTATGGTCACATCACATAATCAGACTCACTAGTGTGTTCTAGGCCTCTAAAAGTAGGATATTGATCAATGCAAACAATTATTAGCCAGAAACGAATCATGAAATTGTACATTAACATAAATCACAGAATAAAAATAAACCACACTAGAATTACTCTAACCACAACCTAAATATTAGAGAATCAAGAACAGTAAATCATGGCATAAACTTGGCTTCCCTCACTAAGCCCTAGAGATGAATCTACTCACTCATGGCAAAGAAAACACAAACAATAACTATTGAAATACTCATACTTGAATCAATTAAAAATATTAAGAGACAAATACTTGAAAGTAAATAAGAACTATGAAAGAGACAATTACCAATTCAAAGGAAAAATGAAGAACTTGAATTAAACTTGAAATAATCTCCAATGTGCAATAATTAGGGCAAAAGAGAGAAAACTAGAGTTCAGAGAAACTAATGAATGTAAAATAAAAATCAGCCAAAAGGTCCTTGCCAAATATTTTACAAGGCTATTTATACTAACTCCTAAAAAAGAACAAAAAAGGAAATAAAAAAGTCCGAAATTCACCTTCCGAGTCAACCGCCCGATCGGGTGGCAGGCACTCGATGCCATCGGGTTGGCTTCTAGCATTGTGGTTCTTCAGCGGGCGTGGGCGAGCGGGGCACCCGATCGGGCGCCATCAGCGAATTGTGAACAGGCGAGTTACGCCAGATCGTACCCGAGAGAATTGGCGTTTGTAGAAAATTAGCCGCCCGACCAGATCGAGCGGCCCGTCAAATGGAGCTTTCTTGGCCTTTGACGCCATGTCTTCAAATCTCTTCACACCCGAAGGATTTGGGAAGTAGCCTTAGGCCTCGGGAATTCATACACATGCCTCCTGACTCTCTCCAATCCATTGTGGCACAAGTATAGCAGAAAATAGGGAAATAATTCCCTAAAACCTGAAAACTATCATAAAACACAAAACCACAACTAGATGGAAGATGCTAGTATAAAATAGCTCCTAAAAGCACTATTAGCACGCATTTCAATAAAGAAGCGGGGATAAATGTAGATATAAAAATATAACATCACTGATCACTTAGTTAAGCTAGTCCCGCTTGGTACTGAACAAGTTTGGGAGAACCATTATCCTATGGAAGTGGCTCCTTATGTACTCATCGATAATTTGTCCCTGAATTAATACTAGATAGCTTTTTCCCCTCAAACAAAAAATGTAATAGTAAAGAGAGTAAATGAAAACCTAATATATTGTGTTTTAATTGCGTAATTTGCCTTCATGGTGCTTGCTTAACCACATGTACTCCTCTGCCCAGTCGACATGCAACACATAGCTAACATCATAAGAATGATCTGGATTAAACTCTCCAATCGGTGGAGTTAAGATCCAAGAAAGGGCTTTGTATCCAAGTTTTGAGAATATTTTTTCCATGATTCGAGTACGTCCATTTGGCTACATTAACACAAACATTTGTCGGATATATTCCCAAGACTCGACATTTGGCATGTATGTTTAATGCCAGCCCTACATTTTTTTAGCAAAGTGCATTTATTTTAATTATACTATGAACATAATACACATAATAGCTAAGAATCTTAATATAGTATGGAAGATATTGAAAATTATTAAACATATAGAATCACTCCATAATTTATAATTAATCAAATTACTCTATAAATACGATTCTTAAGAAAATATGGAAAATAATTGAAATCGTGAATCATATATGATCTTTCCAATAATATTTGTTTCAAGCAATTAGTGTATTACTCTCTTTGAGTCCATTTAATCTACACATTTTCTTTTTTGGTCTGTTTCTTTTTAATCTACACACTTTTACTTTTTCTATTCTTGGTAACATGTCTCATCTATTTTTTTTTCTCTTTTTCCACCCATGTCATCTACTTTTTAATATTCTAACCCACTTTTTGGTTTCTCTCTCATACTTTTGTACTTATTCCTTGATTATCCCTCAAAGTGAAGTGAGTAAACTAAGAAACGGAGGGAGTATTAATTATTTCTAACTATCATTATATTTATTATTGTTGTTCAACAAAAATATTTATATATTATTGTATAACACAATTTGAATCCGTGTGTGCTACGAGTAACGAGTGTAATATATTAATAAAACCCGTGGGCAAAAATTGTTGCTCGTTGTATGCCATAATCCCCTTTTCGAATAGCATTATATCCACATCAATTTCATATATTAAAAAATGTATATTTTCAATGTGAAATTTCTAACCCACAACCTTAAGTATAAAAGAAAAAGATATTTATCACCACTCTATTACACTCTTATTGCTTCTTTTGATTGACATCAATAATGATATTATGAATTTATTACGAACATTAAAAGTTAACTTATAAACTACGTTTTTCCTTCTTTCTACTAACATCTTTTCATATCAACTGACATTAGTTATCTTGAACTACTAAAACTTAACATACCGAAAATCTTTGGCATTCCTCGGACCAAAAATCAAGTGAGTTTAAAAAAAATGGTGGGATAAAAGTTAATGCTAATCATTTTCATGATACTCTTACGGCTAGGAGTGTAAATGATGCAAATGAGCTTGAGTTTGGCTATGCTCGACTCAAACTCGAAAACTGGAACTGAAACTCGACATGACTCAAAAACTTACAAGATTAAAAAATCAAACTCGACTTGAACTCAAAATTCAAAACTCGAGATCGACTAAAGCTCGAAAACGGGTAAAGTCCGGCTCGGCTCGAGCACGAAGCTCATCAAGCACGAAAATTTTAGCGCGATTGGAGCTCGAGAAAACAAACTGCAAGCTCAGCTCGACTCGAGCTTGGGTTGACTGAAGGCTCGACTCGAACTTGGGTTTACTCAAGACTCAACTCGAGCTCGAGTTAATCCATGTACCTTTAGTTAGGTATTTGGAGTAACCATTTATAGAGAAAAAAGAGCGATAATTTTAGCTCGATTGGAGCTCGAGAAAACAAACTACAAGCTCAGCTCGACTCAAACTTGGGTCGACTCAAACTTGGGTTGACTCAAGGGTCGACTCGAGCTCGAGTCAATCCATGTACCTTGAGTTAGGTATTTGGAGTATCCTTTTATAGAGAAAAAAAAGTTTGTGCTCCATTATCCAACCAATTTGGGACTTTGTGAATTAACCTTTTAAAGGAAAAAAAATAGGCTTTAATTCCATCTAATGATTAAATAGTTTTTTCTTCCATTTATAAAGAACATAGGCCTAACTTTTGTTTCCCAACCAATGTGGGACAAATTCAGTTCAAAGAATAAGTATAGCTAGAGACTCTAGAGTATTAATTAACATTTTATAGAGAAAAAAAAAGGCTATTGTTGACACTATAAAGCAATGCGGGACATTTAATATTTTACATAAAAAATCTTTTTTAATAATTTTTGAGCTTTTGAGGCAAGCCAAGGATAGCTCAGGCTTGGCTCATTAAAATCACGAGCTTGACTCGAGCAGAGCTTTGACCGAGTCAAACTCAAATAGTTCACGAGCAATCTTGGCTCATTAACACTAATCTTTAGCATTACTATTATGTTATGTTGCATTTTCTAGAATCATATTGTTGTCTTCTTTTAAAAAGATAACCATCTCCTAAAGACAAAATATGACTAAAGTCCACCATGAATATATTATCTGTGTAAGTTTTAATTTTATTTCATGGATTAGATTCTTTGAAAAACTTTATGTAAATTTTTTCGAGTTTCTCGCGAACTTTTCGAGTTGAGTAGGGAGTAGCTCAATTCGACTCCTTAGTCTTCCGGTCGAGCCAACTCGAGTTGAATTTTGATCGAGTTTTAACCGAGTAACTCACGAGCTGTCTCATCTCACTTGCATACTTACAACCCGTTTGATAATTAGTAATAAATGATTATATCGTTAATAAAATGACAAGTTGTATTCTATAGAAATTGTCTTGTCAATGTTCATTTATCGTAATATGCTTGTCCCTCTCAAACTTGTGATTTACATATAGAATCTTAATAACGTCCAATCTTCCATACCATTTTAGTCACGGTATTGAGTGGGTAATTTTTTTTTAAAATATATATATATATCGCATATATATATGGGGATGAGATTTCATTATCATTGTTAAGAGTAAGATATTTTCCTTATCAATTAGATACAATTTCATTACCATTACCAATCTTAGCTTTAGTATCGCCAACACAGACCTTTATTGTATTTCATAACAAAAGTATTAAAATATCAGCTCCTCTAACACTGGCTAACTTGTAAAAAGAACTTAAATCGAAATATCATACGTTATGCTAAAAATTAAATTCCTCATTTATTACATAAAATTAATCTAAGTCTTGTACACAGCCTCTGAGCTGGTGTGCTCTGCAGGCTAGTAGCCTAGCAGTGGTTGATCTTCGGACCAATTATCTTTCCTAATAAAAAAAAAATTAATCTAAGAATCTGGCGCTTCTCATCAAACAAACTCTTATACTGTATAAAGTATTACTTACTCTCTATATATTGTATAAGCACAACGGCCGTTAATTGATTAACAAACAATAATTACCAATTTTCGTTTGACTTAACTCATAAATTTTTAATAATAGTATATAGTAAACTACGATATGTATGAGGGGGCAACTACGAGTGTGCGGACTACGGTGGGGAGGACAGAAGAGTTTCCTATTACGATCGGAGTGCATCAAGGTTCTGCATTTAGTCCCTTTCTCTTTGCCCTAGTCATGGACGAACTAACGAGGTCAATTCAAGATGATATACCATGGTGTATGATGTTTGCGGATGATATTGTGTTGATTGATGAGACAAAGGAAGGTATTGAGAGAAAGTAGGAATTGTGGAGACATACATTAGAAGCCCGGGGTTTTAGATTGAGCAGAAGTAAGACGGAGTATATGGAGTGCAAGTTCAGTGGGGTTACAAGCAGCGAGGCGAGGGCGGTCACTTTGGATAGCAAAGTGGTTCAAGGATCGAACGTCTTCCGTTACCTAGGATCCATTTTCCCAAAGGATGGAGAACTGGATGGAGACGTGACTCATAGAATTAACGCGGGTTGGTTAAAGTGGAAAAGCGCCACCGGATTCCTTTGTGATTCCGGCATTCCCCAAAGCTTGAAGGGAAAGTTCTACCGTACGGCAATTAGGCCTGCTTTGTTATATGGCACCGAATGTTGGGCGGTGAAACAATGCCACGTTCATAAGATGAACGTGGCGGAGATGCGTATGTTGTGGTGGATGTGTGGCCACACAAGGAAGGACCGATTAAGAAATGAAGTGATCCGGGAAAAAGTTGGAGTTGCATCCATTGAAGAAAAGATGAGGGAGAATCGGTTAAGATGGTTTGGTCATGTGAAAAGGAGATCAGGTGATGCAACGGTGAGAAGAATTGAAGAGTGGAGGAGTAACCAAATTGTAAGGGGTAGGGGAAGACCTAAGATGACTTGGATGAAGGTAATTGAAAGTGATATGAGGTTACTTGGGATTGAGGAGAGCATGACGTTGGATAGAAGTGCGTGGAGGGGCAGTATCCATGTAGAGGAAGGGGTGTGATTACTGCATTTATTTGTTTTTCTCAATTGTGTTGCTATTAAAACCTTTTGTTGAAAACCTCTTTTAAAACTTGTTGGTGTAAACCTTGCTTTAAAAAAAAAAACTTCTTTAAAAATTCTAAAAAAAAAAAAAACTTTTTTATCACTCTTGTCGATGCCATCTCCTCTGGTAACGGTTTCAGTTGACGATTCATGTTAGCCGACCCCAAATCACTTTGGGAATAAGGCTTAGTTGTTGTTGTTGTTTGTAGTATATAGTAAACTACTTTGACGTTTGAATGCAAGTTAAGAATTATGTCCCTGCATGAACCAGCTGGTCATTTTGCTCTAATTGTAGGCAACACCTTATCAATAAGTTTGCATCTGATGACCTTCTTAGAAATGTTTTGCATCATTTCAAGTCAGGGGTTCTTGCTGTTCTATTGACTGACCATCTTTGAGCTTCACTATATTTGTGAAAGGAAATATTATCCAACTTATGCTAAGCCTGTCGGAAACATTGCCTTTGGAATAAACTTCTTACTCTGACATGATCTGTAAGATTCATCTTCCCATGGGAATAACAAAAAAATTTGGTGTTTGGTGGCTCATATAGAACCATTTTTCATCATTGCGAATAACATTATACATGAAAATTTTGGAGTTGTGTGAATTGTGTCAGGTATGATTTGTAGCGAAATGTGTTCTAATGTCCAACTTTGTGCATGATTCGCCTTTAATTTAATGCTGTTAAAACGAGCCATTGATGATTCACCTATGGTCTCTGCCATGCATAAACATTTGCTATAGTAGAAACTACTTTGTAAATGTTGTTAAATTTTAAAATATATATAAACAAAATAGTTGCAAGAAGTACTTAAATTATAAATCAATCGATTGAAATTCAATATTTTATGCAACTATAGTAGATAGTTTATTTAATACAGCTTGTACAACAGTAAATAAACAGATAGAGAAGGAGAATAGTTACAGTGTTACACGACAAGCAGCACAAGGCATGTGAGAATGGAAGGAAGAAAAGACTAAAAAGCACTAGCACTCAAACACAGTCAGCGAAGAACACATAACTCCATTATCTTACGAACTTGATGGTGTTTAGGCAAGGACTGAAGGAAGGCCCACCAGTGTGGCACGGTTGCATCATTTGTCAAGCAACTTCAGGACTTATCATCTAGCCATGATCAGTATAAAATGGTTGTATGATTCGTCGAGCACGTTCATCCAGTTTGAAGTATGGGTGTTGATGAGTGGGAAATCAAGTGAGGATCATTTACGCCTTAGAGTTTGGGAGATGCTGGGAGGTCGGAGAAGACGAGAGGAGGAAGGAAATAAGGCCATAAGGGACGGAGGAGACTTGTTGATAAGAGGATACGAAGACAAAAAAGGCACAACTAGTAATGATTTCAGTAATTGGACAGACCTTGGCGAAAGAGAAGGGGCATTGAAGAATCCAATTTCCCTTCCTCTTTAAACTAGAACACAACTCTTTTCCCTCTTACCATGGTTGTTTAAACGAGGTAGTATATAATGCTTAAAACATTTAACTACAGGTACGTTCTCCTAACCTAAACTTTGACCTTATTATATCTAATTAGACCTGAACACACCTGATATAACCTTATCTTCACACCTTATTGGACCGAATTGAGTTCAATAAGACTTAATCAGACTAGAAACTTACTTTTTTAAGGTGAATAAAACATACCTAACATAGAAGTACGTATTACAACGATAAATAGTACTCTAGTAAAAATTAATAAGTACATGAATAAACAACATAGAGGAAGAGAAACATCCATTTGAAAAAGTGCATTTACTAAGTAAAACACTCCATATGTGTCACAAACTCATTCACAAACTCATTAGTCGTGACCATATGTAAAAAATTTGCAATACAATGTTGGTTTCTAGGAGCCATGACGGAGAATAAATGATTAGTGTGTTTGGGAGGGTACTTATGATTGGAAAAAATCTCATTAGAATGAAATATCATAAGACTCCCAGTTCCTCAATCTTATATAACACTGTTAACCTTCCAAATTCGGGAGCATAATAGTCAAGCAAAACGAAAATTCTGACATCTGCACAGTTCTGAAACAGTCAAATTGTTGATAAAATCTAAAACAGACCAATTTTTTAAACAAGCTGCTATAAGATACTAGGGCGCATAGTCCATCTGAACTTATCTAAACTAAATTTATGACTTGACGAGCCCAGTTTTTTCACTTATATCTGAACTTCTTTTTTCAACGTGAAGTAAACATGCCCTTAGAACAAGATGCATTGTGAAGCTCTCAAGACACAGAAGCGTGTAATAACAAAACCAACTTAACACTTTTTATAACACTGACAGATAGTACACTCAATAAAGAAGCTAATCAAACTACAAATGGAAGAAATTTTTGCAGTCTTCACCATCTTTGACTTGCACATAATCAAATTGTTGCATTTGTTGCCTATACAGATGTCCATAACCACTGCAAGCTACCTTTAATAGTAGTCCTGTACATACACAATAACAAAACAACAATTCGAACTAGGGTATTGGAAATCAAGGAATTAGAGTAATTTGTAGTCTTACGCTAAGCTTAAATTCAACGAACTTTCTTCACACGCTTGACTGGTCTTACAATATCCTTTCTTGAATCTTCGAATGATTTGATTTCATTATTGGTCTGGGTTTGATGTTAAGGAAATTAGGTAGAGAACAAAAAAAAAATTCCTATTCACAACCCAAAGAGTACTAATATGAAAATAAATCTTCCCATTTTAAACAAAGAAACAAGCTCTCTTGTTTTGTTTTAGATTACAAAGATTTTGTGCACTGTATTATACATTAAATAGGGCTTACAGTATGAACATTATGGAAGAATCATGCACCAACTTTGGTTAACTTCAACAGAAAAGTAGCCAACATCTATAGAAACAATCCCCCAACACAAACTACATCAACAATAAGGGCATAATATCTGTGGTCCATTTTGCATATAATATTGACTTATAATAAGATGAAAACAAGAGTAGAAACTATGGTAAATTGCTAGAAACTATATGAGAAGGATTTTCCCCCCCTCCAAAATAGGACGAACTCAGAATTCTCGTTGGTCTATGAAGTATGTTACTAAAATATTTTAGAGTCATTTCCTGCAGATGCTCGTTTAATTTTTCGATCAATTTCGAAATGATTTCTTGAAGGACAAAATTTATTACTGCCTTCCATATTCAACCCCCATATCTTAAACATCATTGGTTTTACTGTGACCAAAAATTTAACCTGTTTTGACTACTTTGTAGTTATATGACTATATCTCTATGACAACAAGAGTTTATGTCCATAACACGATTAGGAGCCTAAACTTAATCCAGAAAAACAAACCAAAGGAAGATAACCAGGATGGACTTTGTGGAAGTAATATACAAATGCAGCTGCAGAGGTGCTACCTTTTGAACTCTTGACTCTTGTATTACTTTTCTTCACCAAGTTTTGGCCTCAATATTTGAGTAGAAAAATAATATCCCCTCTGGTAAAATTAATCCAACAGCGGACATGATAATGAATTATTTAGGTAATTTTGAGGAAGAAGCCACATATCAATGTCCATGGTAATGTTTGTCCATCACTAACTACCATTTTTCTTCAAAAAAATTCGCTACTATTCATTATCGGTTTAGAGGTGGTATTAGGTTGTGAATCGTAATGGGACTTTAAGAAAGAAAAATAACATACTTTTGAGGATGAAGTTCCATTACTATGGGCTATTAGAATAATACTTTCTTTATACAATGGGGTGGAAGGGTGTTCTAACTTTTAGAATGAATAGCATCATTCCTATCTCTGCAATCCACAATGTATACAAGTATACAACTCCATCCACAACTTTTTTTCCATCCAGAGTCCATAACTTCTCCAAGCCACCACCTTCCATGCCCATCCTTACAAAGACACTAACTGTACTCTCTTAATTTGTGACACTTTCACCTCCACGCATTTAAAAAGTACTATCATTTCTCTATTTTTGGAAAAACAGGCCAAAATCATTAGAAGCACAAAGGCAAACAGGTGTGTACTTATTTATAGGATAAAAGGTGTAAGAGATTCACTCAAAAATCCCAATCCCTCACATATAAAGACCATAACATATAATAGTTATCTCTCACGAGAGTTTCATAAACTATAAGGCCAACTAAATCCAATCTAATTTCTCATATCTGCCAATTAAACAACACATTTTGATGAGAGAGGAAAGAGGGACATAATTCCAATTTCTGCACAAGCAGCCATTCCTTGCTACGAGCAGAATATTGTGCATTAAGGACAAGAGTCTCTAATTTCTATAATCAGATGGAATTATGGAAACGACACATAATGTTTGGGTACATGAATTACAGCGCAGCCCAAATTCAATTCCCTGGGCTTTCAGAAATGAAGTGTTGTGATAACTATAAAGTAAATAGAGGAGGCAAATAAAATCCAAAGGAAAAGATTTGGAAGAAAAGAGAAAAAGCAACCATGACCCGTCGGGGTGAAATGGTTATTGATCTGAAATTTCACTCTCTGAAATGAAGGTTAGCAGCCGCTGCCACTGGACAACAAACATGTTTGATACATGTAATGAGATACCTTGAATGCATGCTACCCAAAGGTTCTTTGTAAACAGAGAATTGCGATGTTAAGAGAACCCAATAGCAAGTCACTAAAAGTATAGTGTGGAAGTATCCTTGACTAAATAAACTATTGACTAGTATTGGTAAGTCAATATATCTTATCACTCGATCAAATACACTTAAACAGATGCAGAAGAAGAAAGTGTACATTGAGTTAACATGTGAAAAGATCTGCTACATGAAAAGATACTTCGGCAACAATGTAGTTTAAGGACACATGGAGTTATTTATATTACCTCTTCCCATCTTCGCTGAAGTTCAAAAAGTTCATGGCAGTAGCCTAGGCACTCTGCATGATAAGCAGCAGCCAAATCTTTAATCAAGGCCTTCCGTCTGATGATACCAATCACTTTGAAACACAAAACAGGAAACAAAAAAAAACAGTTAACACAAATGGGAAGACTTCGAATGACTGAGCACCTAACAGCCAAATAAAAGAAAACATAAGGAGACAGCATAACAAGTTAATACATGTGACCCAGAAGAATTTCTCAGAGATTCTTTTTTCGCGGTGTGTTCAGCAGAATGCAGAGGCTGAGTTAGATATCAAACAAAAAGTCCAGAGGCAAGACAGCAACAACAAGAGAGTTACAATGATTTACATTTGCTCGCTACAATTCCTATACCAAAGAAAGATGATAGTGAAAGGAAGTATGTTCCCTTTGCAATACAAAAGACTCATCGTATTAAACTGTGTATAGGGTAAGCGGTATAAAACGGAGGCAATAACAATGAGATCAAATGTAATCTGCAAGCTACATCCTCCAAAATATAATCTCATTTCCAAATATGTGAATTTCTTCACAATTTTTTCATTCCCACTCAATATCACATCTAAAGTGCTAATGGATAGACAAACCCTATGACAAAATCATAAAGAAAAACACATGTTTGGGGACAGATTCTCATTACCACAGAAAATGACACAGTTTTTTCTTACAAAAATACACTAAAATTCATTACCATCACCGCAACGTATTATCAAGTGAGCCGTAAGGGTAATACACGATGATGATTCACATAAAACTATTACATGTCACCCTACATTCCACAATTACTTGTAGAGGTACCATACATTCCACAACAGCAATTAGAAGCTATTATGAAATCCATTTACTAAATCAATAACTTGCATAGTATATATATATGATTTCCAATAACTAAGGCAATTCAAGACCCATAATTTGGCTCGTTTGAAATTCCTACTTTTAACAAAATTCAACCTTGAAACCTTGCTATCACCATAAAATCACTGAATTTGTAAAAAAAACCCTCTTCTAAATTCGGACGATACCCTATGTTCTTTATGCATTGAATCGAAATATAAAAAAAGCACTAATTCCAAGTGGAGTCTAAATTGAAACACTTCAGCAATCAGTAAACAAGAAATTGAAGAAAAATAATAGGGACAAACAAAAAGCTTATGGAATTAAGAGATTTGATACATATGTTTGAAACAAGAAAGAGGTGACCCTGAACAAGCACCAAAACATTGAATTAATTAAAATCAGGAGAGAGAAAAGATACTTCGACTGGGATCGAACTTGGGACCATCGGGTAAAGGGTCTAATTGCGGTTGCGGAGACGCGGGTAGCTCTGGCGGAGGCGGAGGCGGAGGTGGAGGTGGAGGCGGAAGCGGAGCTGTTTCGTCTTCCACCATATTTGGATTATTTGACGGTATTTTGACCTGCTAACAACGGTTATGCCCAAAAACTTTGATTTAATATTCAATTTAACTACCAGCCAGTGGCGGATCCAGGAATTAAAAAATGGTTGGTCACACTAACGAAAATCAACAATACGATAATGACCAATACATTAAAAAAAATCATAAAAGTTTCCAAAAGCAAAATATTCATATTACAACCAAATAGTACTTAGAAAATATTACAATTTTCTTGAGGTGGTGAAAGATTTGGGGGAGGAGAAGGTGGAGGAGATGGAGGATGAAATGGTGGAGATGGAGGAGGTGGATTTTGAATGGGAGTTCTTTTAGTAAAAAAAACTTGAAATATCCCTCGTATTTTTCCTTTTCATTCTGAAAATTAAATTAATAATTTGAATGAGTCGATTGAAAATGCTAACACAATACAATCAAGTACATCATACATGATACATCATTCAAAATAATGATTTCTAAATCACAATTTGTCATCCTAACCCAATTTCTAAATCACACGTCACAAGTCACAACTCACAACTCACAACACAATCATTCTACTATCATTCTATCAATTTGTCATTCTAATTCCTAACCTTAGTAACATAATTCCTAAATCACAAATTCACAATACAATCATTTGTCAATTTGGCATCCTAATGTAATTCCTAAATCACAACACAATCGTGATTTCAATTTTCAACAATAAACACATTACAAATGACAAATCAATTTTCTACTTCAATTGAATCATCTAACAATCATCCAACACTCAATGTCTCAATCATTAGAACATTTGAACAATTGTAAAAATCAATTTTCTACTCCCAAGTCCCATTGAATCATTCAACACTTGAACATGACCACTAATGACTGACCGGAATATATTGTAAAAATGCAGCAGCAAATAAACAGCAAGTATCTATTCATTCCAACACCCAATCATTTGAACAATTGTAAAAATCAATTTTCAACAACAAGTCAACAATGATTCAATGAAGAACAATATTGAAGAAGTGATTAAGTGAAGATTCAGATTTAAGAAGGTCGAATTAGAACTTATAAGTTAGAAGAATACCTCAAGTGAAGTCTGGCTCCGCCGCGCCGCTGCAAAAGCCCCCTGCCGGCCTCCCGACGAACAAGAAATGATGAAGTGAAGACGAAGAGTGACCTGCCGGCCTCCCGACGAACAAGAAACGAGTCACGACTGACGACGATTGAACGAAGAGTCGAAGACCTTCAGATCTGAACTCACGACTCACGAGTGGGCGAGTGGCGAACAAGAAACGAGTGAACGAAAGTTATGGTTCAACAAGAAAAGCCGTTGAAGATGACTGGACTGGCGAGTCGGCGGATTGAAGATGACTGGGTCGTCGCCTCGTCGGATTCGCCAATTCGAGAAGGAGAAAGTGAGAGAAAGAGTTAGGGTTTAGGGTTTGCGTGAGTGTGAGAGAAAAAAAGCGCTGAAATGAATTTTTTTTTTTTCCAAAAATATTGGTTGGTCACGTGACCACCTGTGACCACGCGTACCTCCGCCACTGCTACCAGCTTACCTTATAGTCGTAAATTGTTATGTATACAAAACCTTTTTCGTTTCTTTTTGTTTTTATCTTGGCCTTTCCTTCCGGTCCGGGTAAACTCATTTCGGTTTTACACGCTTTTCCGAAGTGAGGCAAAATCAAAATTGAATCTGATCCATACTTTGAAAACCGTTTTTCATCAATTACTCTCAGCTTTGACGAGATACACCAGGGACCCTCATTTGGGAAATGCATCAAATATCCTTAAGGTTTGACTGAATTGCACCAAATGCCATTAATGATAAACGGCGTTAGACTGTCGTTAGTGCATCTTTCTATGCACCATATATCCTTGATGTTAAAGATAAATATACGAGAATGGTAATAATGGCTAGTTTTTAAAAAAAAAAATCAAAACTAGCCGTTGGGAGATCTTTGTGGGGGTTATTTAAACAACCTCAATAGGAATTGTGAAGTAATGTAATAAAATGTATCTAAATTTTTAGAAATAAAATGTCACTTGTATGATTCACCAAAAAACAGTAGCCCTACACAGTAAAAAAAATTCAGTACCTAAGTACTGTATGTGTTCACAACATACCAAAAAAAATGATCATGTGTTTCTCCTAGTAATTAACCCATAATGATCCAGTTAAAGTGTTGCAAAAATTACACACTAGTGGAAAAAAGGTCATCCACTACGGTCATAATGGGGCTTACTGCTCCATAAATGGACCGGCGCGGATAGCGTAGCAGCAGATAGGAAAAAACTGATCCGGTTCACAACTGGATCAGTAAACCATTAACTGATCCGATTTGGGTACAAAATCGGATCAGTTACATTAGTCAGCCTGATCCGGTTTTGTACACAAACCGCATCAGTTTCCCTTTTAAATTAAAAAAAAAATTGTTCGTGAAGTGAACCTGCACAGCTTTTCAACTCCAAATTTACAAACATTACAAAATTTGCAACGAAACATCAACACAAATCTCACAATCAAATTACAAACATTCCAAAATTAAGAATAACAATAAAATTTCAAAATAATATATTACTAAATTACTTATACAATATCATTAATTACATATGAATTAAAAAAATAGATAAAAAATTACAATAATGAAAAATTAATTTACAACCCTAAACCCTAAAAAAACGAAAAAAAAAACGAAATTGCATCTAAACTAAAAATATGACATGAAATTGATACATGAACTAGAGAACGAAAAAAATAATAACAAAAGGGTTCGTGTGTTAAGGAATTAGAGAACGAAAATATATATATTTTTAATTAGAGAATATCTTCGTTCTCTACTTTCACGAAAAAAAATTAGATATGGAATTAGAGAACGAAAAAAAAATAAAGAAATTATGGAACAGATCTTGAGAGAATGAGAATGAACGAGCGAAAATCAGATCTGGAATTAGAGAACGAAAAAAAAAGAAATTATGGAACATATCTTGAGAAAACAAAAATGAAGGAGCGAAAATCAGATCTGGAAACGCGTGGCTGGTGCAGAGATGGTTGTTCGTGTGTTACCGCCGAAAATGACTCCGATGTTCGATGCCGCCGCTGATTCCGATGAAACGTGAAGTGGGTTGGTGATTGCAGATAATGTCACTGGAGTTGAGGACAACGAAGGCGGATTGATGACGACTTCATATCTGGAACTTCGAGTAAGAGTGGTGGTCGTGGTTGGTGTAGCGACGATAGGAGAGAAGACAGACTCAGATGATGATGAAAGCGGTTTTGTGAGATGAGAGGGGAACGAATGAGGTTAGGGAAGAGAGAGGGTGAGTGTTAGGGTGAGCGGGAAGAGAGAATAGGGTTTGTACTTTGTAGCGTGTGAGGGAAGAGAGAATAGGGTTTGTAGGGTGAGAAATCCGGTTTGTGCTTTTAAAAGAAGCCAATCAAGTGGGCTTTGGGCCAAGCTAATTTGGGCCACGTGATTTTGTCTAATTTACTGATCCGGTTTGAAAAATGACCGGATCAGTTAATTTTAACTTATATGGTTTAAAAAATATCCGGATCAATTAATTTTAACTGATCCGGTTTGATAAATGACCGGATCAGTTAATATTAACTAATCCGGTCATTTTTCAGACTAAATCACTTATCTTGTGTCATATAAGGTTTTTTTCCACTAGTGACATGACAAGGTAAAATATCAAATTAAAGTAAAAAAAAAAACCACTGAAATTAAAGGATAAGCTTCATGGGTTGTTCTTGCTCTTCTTAGTTTTGGTTGCACCCTTAGCTGTTGGTGCAGCTCGTTTCTTTCCTTTTTGTGAGCTGTTGCTAGGCACATATGTAGGTTGTTTTTGTGATGTTGATGAAGGAATTATGTCGTCGACTCTATTGCAATTACTAAATATAATATGGATCATATTATGGAGATAATAATTCATTTAATTGGGTCGTCTTTACGTCTTGCTAGAGAATACTATAGACCTTTCAGTTAGTAAATAATAAACCCAAAGCCCACTTAAATGGATCCTACAAGGTCACACATTAAACAATTTTGGATCAACAAAAGAAAACCTTGGAGCCCATAGAGGACTCTAGGGTGGCTGGCCAAGAGGGAGTAGTAGGAGAGGATTGTTAACCTAATTATTTCTATAATTAGTTGAGTCATCAGAAAATAAAGAAATACTGGATCTCTCAATATTTTCTCTCTCCTCTTTCTCTCTCTCACAAAAGTCACGTAATATTTACTCCAAGAAAAGAAGAGTCCTTCTTCCTTCCAACTAGCATTGGTGGAGTGTTGATCCGGATTGGTGGACCAAGTAGAGGAATCACATTTGAGGTTCTTTCTCAGAGATCTTGACGAGCTTTGTGGAATTCACGCATCAAAGGTTATTTCTAAACTATTATGTGATCCTTAATTGTATATGTATGAGATCCTATTTTAAATGCTTATGAATTAGATTCATGAAATTCCGCTTATAGTACTTATAATCCAACAGTGGTATCAGTTTTAGCCTCTTGCATATAGTTTTTTTGTCATTATAATATGATTTATTTTGATGTGTTCATGGCTAATTTTAGTTTGATTAAGGGGAGGAATTGAATTATGGATTGAACTATTTAATTGAATTAATTAAATAGAGATTTAATTTGCTTAATTTCTCAATAAATGGCCGAATTTTTTTTAAATAAATTCGACCTAATTTTTTCGAAATTCGAAATTAAGATAATGAATGGCCGAAAATTTTGAAAATTAAAAACCCTAATTTTCGAATATTTTGGAAATTATATTCATATTGTTAATCTAATTTTTTTCATATTTAATTTGTTTATGTATGAAAATTAATTCATGTGAAAAGAGTTTTATATGAATTAGATATTAATTTATGTGAATAACCCTAAAATTAATTAAAATGGAGATTTATGTTAATTTCAAATATTATATTCATATAATTAATCTAATTTTTCATATTTAAAAATTATTTATGTATGAAAATTAATTCATGTGATAAGTGTTTTATATGAATTAGAGATTGATCATATGAATAGCCCTAAAATTAATTTAAATGGAGATTTAAATTAATTTTGCAAGAAGTTGTAAATTTAATTTCATTCCCACAAAACAAAAAAAAAGAAAGAAGGGGGGAAGGGGAGCAGCCACAGCTGGGTGGCAAAACCATCGCTTGGTGGGCCGCGGTGGCTGCTGCGATGGTCAAATGGGCGGGGCAGGCGGCTCGAGGCAGCAGCAGCGTGGCTGGGCAGCCACAGGTTTTGCTGCTGCCCAGCCACGGTAGTTTCAATTTTTTTTTTTTTTTTTTGTAAAACAGAATTTTGAGAATGTTAAACAAATTTCCAATTAAATTATTGTGACTAGGTCTAAAATAATTCCATTTGGATCTTTAATCTAATTAAAATTAGTAGGCTAGACCACTAGATTTACTAGCATAAAATCTTTTAGGTTGTTAGCTTAAATATTTTATCCTCTTGCTTTAATTAAGAATATTTTATATTTTGATTATTGATAAGTATAATATGTGATATTATTATGTGGCATTTTATATTTGATGTAATTGCTATAATGACTAGTATGGCTCAAAATTAAAGTTAGAAAATACGATCTGCGAATGGTGATATATTTTTGTAATTTAAATACGATATGTGTATCATTAAGTATTCTTGTAATTTATTTTAGAAATTATTTAAATTATTTTGATCCTTATGTAATCCAAAGACGAGCCCAAGAAGAGAAGACCCATGACTAAGGTGGATGGAGATCCATGAAGAGTCCAAGGAGGTGCCCAATCAAGAAGCTTAATTAGTTCTTAGGATTAGGGGCCATACTAGCTCATATTTAATTCTTTGCATTTTATTATTATTTAAAATTCTTATAACTTTATTGTATGTTGGTTATCAATGCGCTAGAGTTCACTAATTCATAACAACATAATATACTTAGGTCCCGCAAATATTAACGTTAGCTTTTCCAAACATAAAGTACTTATTAATCCCTTAATTAATAGTAATAGGTCATGCCTCCGCAGGGCATTTTCATTAATTTTGGGAGATAAGGAGAAATTGCGAACTCTACTACTTAGTTTGGTTATCCTTAACAAAATCAGCAAAAGCGTTTTGGATTTTGAAGCAAGAGATAGTTAAGCATGCGATGTTTTCCTATCTAAACAAGAATTATAAGATGTTATATTTAGTAAAAGAGTTTACTTACCTTGAGAATGTAACTATAAGATAAGGCCTCCGTCTGCTTAGTGTTGCATGTTGATAGGATCTTGTATTCACTTATTCAAATTGGAACATTAAAATTGAATAGAGTGACCAACCTAGAAACCTTTATATGTTTTTAGGTTCTTTTTTAAACATAAAATTGAACTTTGCTCTTGTTTTCTGTCCGTAGATACTATGACTAACAACAACAACAACATCAACTCTATTTTCAACATTCGTCCTTTCCTTGAGAAGGATAGGCTGAATGGAGAAAACTTCATTAATTGGAAAAGAACCCTAAGACTCGTTCTGAGGTCTGATGGTCGAGAGGATGTCTTAGAAACCCCACTTCCAGTGATAACTGATGAATCAACTGACGCAGACACACGTTGTGCTAAGCAGGCTAATGATAGGTCTGTACTAATCACTTGTTTGATGGTGGCAGCCATGGAACCGGACCTCCAAAAGAGGTTCGAAACCAAGGATGCTTACACAATCATGCAAGAGCTAAGGGCCATGTAGAAACAGGCCCGAATTGAGAGGTATGAGACCAATAAGGAGATTCTGGAATGTCACATGAAGTCGGGTCAAGCTGTTGGCCCCCATGTTTTCAAAATGATGGGTCTTTTTGAGAGCATGGAACGACTTGGGTTCCCTTATAGGGAAGAATTGGCTACTGACATCATTCTCCATTCATTGCCTGATAACTTAAATCAGTTCAGGATGACTTTTAACATGAATGAGTCTGAAAAGACATTACTAGAGTTGCATGGGTTGCTAGTCAATTATGAGAGGAACATTCCCCAAGAACCAAAGAAAGAAGTTTTGATGGTTCAAAAGGGAAAGAGTTTCAAGAAGAAATGGGCAGGAAAGAAGGACAAAGGCAAGCAAGTTGCCATTGTTTCTGAAAAACCTAAGTCAACCGCCAAGCTAAAAGCAACCACGGAAAGCAAGTGCTTCCACTGTCAAAAGATAGGACACTGGAAGAGGAACTGCCCTCAATACTTGGAAGAAAAGAAGTCGGGTGCTTCCACTTCAGGTATATATGTTATAGAAATTAATTTGACTTCTAATTCTTTATGAGTATTAGATACCGGTTGTGGTTCTCACATAGTTTGATGTGCATGGACTAAAAAGAAGCATAACACTAGCAAAGGGCGAGGTAGAGCTACGCGTTGGAAATGGAGCAAGAGTTGCTGCACTTGTCGTAGGCAGTTACAGTCTACATTTGCCGTCTGGATTAATTATAGAACTTAATAATTGTTATTTCGTTCCGTTAATTACTAAGAACATTATTTCAGTTTCAGTTTTGGATGATGAAGGTTTTTGTTTTGAAATAAAGAACAGTTGTTGTTCCATTTCCTACAATAACATGTTCTATGCTAGTGCAAAATTGATTAATGGCTTATATGTGCTTGATAGGTCAGTACAGGTCTATAACATAGATAGCAAGAAACAAAAGTCGAATGATTTAAACCTAACCTATATTTGGCATTGTCGAATGGGTCATATAAACCAAAAGCGCATCCAAAAGTTACAACAGGATGGAATCCTTCCATCATTTGATTAAGAATCATTTGATGTATGTGAATCATGCTTGATGGGGAAAATGACAAAATCGTCATTTAATGGAAAGGGTGAAAAGGCCGGTGACCTCTTGAGCCTCATACATACAGATGTTTATGGACCTATGAGCACAAAGGCAATAGGTGGGTTTAGTTACTTCATTACCTTCACTGATGATCTAAGTAGATATGGGTATGTCTACCTAATGAAACATAAGTCAGAATCTTTTGACAAATTCAAAGAGTTCCAAAATGAGGTACAAAATCAACTTGATAAGATAATAAAAGCATTGCGATCCGATCGTGGTGGCGAATATTTGAGCCAAGAATTCGATGATCATTTGAAGGATTGTGGAATACTTCACAATTGACTCCACCATGAACTCCATAGTTAAATGGTGTGTCTGAAATGAGGAATCATACCTTATTGGATATGGTTCGATCAATGATGAGTCTTGTTTATCTTCCGATTTCTTTTTGGGGATATGCTCTCGAAACGGCTGCACACACACTAAATAGGAGCCCGTCAAAGGCTGTAGAAATGACTCCATATGAGATGTGGAATGGAAAGATTCCAACCTTGTCTTTTCTTAGAATATGGGGATGTGAGGTCTTTGTAAAGCATTTACTATCAGACAAACTTGCACCCGAATCAGATAAACGTCTCTTTGTGGGATACCCAAAGGAGACAAGGGGTTATTACTTCTATAATCGTCAAGAGAACAAGGTATTTGTTGCTCGTGATAGTGTCTTTCTAGAAAAGCAATTTGTTTCTAGAAAGGCAAGTAGGAATAAAATAATTCTCGAAGAACTTCGAGATAAGCAACAACTGGATGTGGTTCACCCCATGTCAGAGACGGCCCGACGAGACGAAAGTCAAGTTCAGGAGATGACGTATTCAACACGTGAACCTTCTACCGTCCCACTTGAATCTAATTCAAGCGAAAATCTTCAAAATGTTGAAGAGAACATTTCTATTGATGATCAGGCCCCGTGTAGGTTATGTAGTCCGAGGATTCCAAACAAGAAACTGGTTAATTTCCTGTTAACTAAAAACTCTGAAATCATGATTTTGGAAAATTCAGAACCTACTACCTACAGATAAGTTTTGACGAGCCCAGACTCTAAGAAATGGCTTGAGGCCATGAAATCCGAATTAGTCTCCATGTCTGAGAATGAAGTTTGGACCCTAGTCGACTTGCCTGATGGGGTCAACCGTATTGGATGCAAGTGGATGTTCAAATTGAAAATAGACAAAAATGGAAACGTCTATGTCTATAAAGCAAGACTGGTTGAAAAAGGATTCAGGCAAATTCATGGTATAGACTATGATGAGACCTTTTCTCCAGTAGCAATGCTTAAATCAATTCAGATACTTTTAGCTATTGCTGCACATTACGATTACAAAATTTGGCAGATGGATGTCAAAACCGCATTCTTGAATGGGTTCTTGAATGAGGATGTGTATATGACACAGTCCGAGGGTTTTGAGGATCCAGAAAATCCTAAAAGGGTTTACAAGATTCAAAGATCCATTTTTAGATTGAAGCAAGCATCTCGGAGCTAGAATCTTCGGTTTGATGAGGCAATCAAACAGGTTGGTTTTCTCAAAAGTGAAGAAGAATCTTGTGTCTACAAGAAATTCAGTGGGAGCAGCTTAGTCTTGTTGGTTTTGTATGTAGATGACATACTGCTCATGGGAAATGACATACCAATGCTTGAGTCAGTCAAGGAATGGTTGAAAAGTTGTTTCTCCATGAAAGACCTTGGAGAGGCTGAGTACATATTGGGAATCAAAAGCCATAGAGATAGGTCTCGAGGATGATTGGACTAAGTCAAGAAACTTAAATTGATAAAGTTCTTGCAAGGTTCAACATGGAAAACTCGAAGAGAGGATTCAATTCCATATAACATGGCATATCGCTTAGCAAGAGTCAGTGCCCGACTAAGCCTGATGAGTTGAAGCGGATGAGTAGCGTACCTTATGCTTCCGCTATAGGATCTATCATGTATGCCATGATAAGTACTCGACCATATGTTACATATGCCTTGAGCATTTGTAGTAGGTTCCAAGCAAATCCAGGAGAAGCACAATGGACTGCAGCTAAAAGCATCCTTAAGTACTTGAGAAGAACTAAAGGCATGTTTTTAGTCTATGGAGGAGAAAGTGAGTTGGTTGTTAATGGTTATACTGATGTGAGCTTCTAAACCGACAGAGATGATAATCGCTCTCAGTTAATCAGTTAAGGTACATCTTTAGTCTAAATGGAGGAGCAGTGAGCTGGAAGAGTTCAGAGCAAAGCACTGTAGCAGACTCTACGACAGAATCAGAATATTTAGCTGTGAGCGGTTGAAGCAGCTGCGAGCGGTTGAAGCAGCTACGGAAGCAGTTTGGATAAAGAAGTTCTTGACAGATCTAGATGTCATACCTAGTGCTCTAGAGGGGATTGAGTTGTTCTGTGATAATAATGGCGCTATTTTACAAGCAAAAGTACCGAGATCACATAACAAATCCAAGCATGTAATGAGGAAATATCACCTTATTCGTGTGATAGTTGACAGGAAGGATCTCAAGATTTGCAAAGTTCACACGAATGAGAATGTGGCTGATCCACTTACTAAACCTCTACCTCAACCCAAGCATGAAAGTCACGCTAGGGCTATAGGGTTGAAGCAATTGTTAGAGTGGCTTTAGATTGTATTATGTTTAGAGAAACTTGTTACAATGTAAAGACATGGTTTTGCTGTTTTATGTTTATTTAAAATGAAATATTATCTTATTTAATCTTGGTTTAATATTAAACAAAATGTCCAAAATTATTTTTTGAATTCAATGGTTTTATCAAATATGTGATTTGATGAATGAAACACCATAAGTGAACTGAATTCATAGAATATTAGAGTTCCTACGAGTCAATAAATTGGACATAAATGACCTATTAAAGGATTAGCATGTAGAATTGATTGATAGCGTCGTTTCATAGGCTATGGGAACATAGGGATGTTTAGTCAATCATATGGATATGTATAGTTGACACATAATCGAACAGACCTACTTAGCAGTTTCTATAACTTCGTAATTATATTAATTAGTGGATTCCGAAGACATGAGTGGAACGCTACTTGGCTTAATGATTGGTATGACTTTGATGCTATCAAACGTCATGCCGTAAAAGGGGACTATAAAGGCAGCATTCGGGTTGTGCTAAAAGTTGAGTGAGAGTTTTGGTTGCCACAAGATTGAAAAGTCCTCCTATATGAGATAGGATGGATGTCTTGGCCCTTTGGAGAGTGAAAATTGTAAAATGCATGGCCGTGCTCAAATGGATTATAAGATGATCATTTGTTTGTCAATTCGAACTCGGATTTCAAGGAATAATTTGAAGACTAGTATGAAAGACATAGAGATATGGTCATACTATCAAATTAGATACTGAGAGAATTAAGGAATTTGAATATTGCACACTCGTCTCCGACAAGTGGGAGATTGAAGGAATTATGTCCTCGACTTTATTGCAATTACTAAATATAATATGGATCATATTATGGAGATAATGATTCATTTAATTGGGTCGTCTTTACGTCTTGCTAGAGAATGCTATAGACCTTTGGGTTAGTAAATAATAAACCCAAATCCCACTTAAATGGATCCTACAAGGTCACACATTAAACAATTTTGGATCAACAAAAGAAAACCTAGAGCCCATAGAGGACTCTAGGGTGGCTGGCCAAGATGGAGTAGTAGGAGAGGATTCTTAACCTAATTATTCCTATAATTAGTTGAGTAATCAGAAAATAAAGAAATACTGGATCTCCCAATATTTTCTCTCTCCTCTTTCTCTCTCTCACAAAAGTCACGCCTTCTTCCTTCCAACTAGCATTGGTGGAGTGTTGATCCGGATCGGTGGACCTAATAGAGGATTCACATTTGAGGTTCTTTCTCCGAGATCTTGACGAGCTTTGTGGAATTCACGCATCAAAGGTTATTTTTAAAGTATTATGTGGCTTTCAATGTCAAGGAGACGAAAACAATGACGGAGTTGATGCAAACTCTATCAAATATGTATGAGAAGCCCTCGGCAATTAACAAGGTGTATTTGATGCGTCGGTTGTTCAATTTTGAGATGGTTAATGGAAGTTTGGCTGCCGAATACATAAATGAGTTCGATTCGATTATTAGCCAATTGTCTTCGGTTGATATCAAGTTTGAGGATGAAGTGAGAGCATTGATTTTGATGTATTCTTTGCTTAGTCATGGGACACGGTGGTTTGCGCCATTAGCAACTCTTTTGGGAAGGAGAAGTTGGTTTGTGATAATGTGAGGGACCCTATCTTGAGTGAGATCATTCATAGAAAGGCGTCTGGTGAATCATTGAGTGGAGCTTATCATAGTGGCAATAGGGGAAGGGGAAGACAACAAAAGAGCAACGCAAAGCATGAATGATCGAAGTCTAGGGGGTGAAGTAAATCAAAGGGTGGTGCTCATCTTGTGTGTTGGGGTTGCGGTGTGAAGGGGCACACTAAATGAGAGTGTCCCAATCCTAAGAAGAAGGGTAGTGAAAATCATAAGAATCGGGATGATGCAAGTTCACCGGTTAGTGTTGCATCCGATTAAATTGGTGATGCTTTGATCTTGAGTGTTGATAGCCCAAATGAGTCTTGGATCCTTGATTTGGGAGCTTCATTTTATTCCTCTCCATGCAAGGAGCTATTTCGCAACTTCAAGGGTGGGAAGTTGGGGAAGGTTTATCTAGCCGATGATGAACTTTTGGATATTATGGGGAAAGGGGAAGTTATGATCAAGACTTCAAGTGGGAGCCCATGGAAACTTCGAGATGTTAGGTTTATACTTAAGTTGAAAAGGAATTTGATTTCGGTGGGTCAATTGGACTCATGTGGTTTTAGAACCATATTTGGTGAAGGTGTTTGGAAGGTGTCCAAAGGAGCTATGGTGGTGGCTCGTGGCTCTAAAATCGGCACTTTATACACTATCATAGGGTGTTAAATTTTGATTGCTACAACCATGGAATGTGACACCAAGCTATGGCATACTAGGCTTGGGCACATGAGTGAGAAAGGGATGAAGATTCTAGCTTCTGAGGGTAAGTTGTCAGGCTTGAAATCAATCGACATGGAATTTTGTGAGAGTTGTGTGTTTGGGAAGCAAAAGAAAGTGTTCTTCACAAAAACCAAGAAGTCTTTGAAAGATGAGAAGCTAGAACTAGTGCACATGGACGTATGGAGACCTTCCCCCATCAATTCCCTTAGCGACTCACGGTATTTTATGACCTTCATTGATGAGTTTAGTCGAAAAGTATTGATTTACTTCATGAAGCACAAGTCTGAGGTGTATGAAATCTTTAAGGTTTGGAAGGCGGAAGTTGAGAATCAATCGGACAAGAAGATAAAGACTATCAAGTCCGATAATGGAGGTGTGTATGAATTGGAAGCTTACAAGAAACTTTGTTAAGAGCATGGCATTGTTTTGGTGAGGACTATTTCGGGGAAACCTCGCCAAAATGGTGTAGCAGAGAGAATGAATCGAACATTTCTTGAGAGGCCAAGGAGCATGAGGTTCAACGCGGGTCTTCCTAGGTGCTTTTGGGTCGATATCGTGAGCACCGCGACATACTTGATCAATCGGGGACTTAGTGTTCCCTTGGAATTCAAGATTCCAGAGGATAGAGTGGTAAAGAGGTATGTCTTTCACACTTGAAAAATTTTGGTTGCGTTGCCTATGCTCAATCCGAAAAGCGTGATAAGCTTGACACAAAGGCCATAAAATGCTATGTCATAGGATATGGTTGTGAAAAATATGGGTATCGTAATTGGGATCCTACGAATCGTGTGATTAGACATTGTGATGTATAAGGATAACTTTGGTGGAGATTCCATTGAGAGAGGATGGATTGGGGAAGAGCAGGAAATTATTGGGGTAGATGATGTTCAAGCTCCTCAACATGATGTTCAAACTCCCAATGAATCTAGTGATTTGGAGGATGATCCTTTTTATGACATACATGATGAGGTTTAAGGTGAGCCAAGTACTCCACAAGCTAGCTCCACTCCTCAAGTGAGGAGATCTTCAAGGTCAATCAAGCCACTAGAACAATATTCTCCCTCATTGCACTATTTGTTGTTGATCGCTGCGGGTGATTCGGAGTATATGCTGAAGCAATGAAGTCTAGTGAATTGTTTAAATGGGAGTAAGCCATGAAAGATGAGATTGACTCATTGGTCAAGAACAAGACTTGGGTGTTGTGTGAACTACCCAAGGGAAAGGGAGCACTATTGAACAAGTGGATCTTTCGAGAGAAGGATGAAATGGATGGCACTATCCGTTTCAAGGCAAGGCTTGTGGTAAAGGGGTTTTCACAAATAGAAGGGGTTGATTATCAAGAGATTTTTGCTCCGGTTGTGAAGCTAACCATTATTAGAATCTTGTTGGCAATTGTGGCTTCCGAAAATCTTTTCTTGAGCAAATAGATGTGAAAATGATGTTTTTGCATGAGGATTTGGAAGAGGATCTCTATATTAAGGAACCGGAAGGGTTTCAAGTTCCGAGTAAAGAGAACTTGGTGTGCAAGATTGTGAGGAGCGTATATGGCTTGAAGCAAGCTCCCAGGCAATGGTACAAGAATTTTGACATGTTCATGCTAGGAAATGGCTTTGGCATAAGAGACTTGGACATGTAAGTTTGTCATTGTTGAATAAATTGAGGTCTCAAGACTTGGTCATTGGCTTGCCAAACATCAAGTTTGAATAGACCAGATCTGTGATGGATGTGCTAAGTCTAAGCATGTCAGGTCTTCCTTTCAGCCGAAGAATGTGGTAAGTACTTCTAGACCCTTTAAACTAATCCACATGGATGACGCGCTCGTTGTTAACACGTCAAAGATACCTAAACTAAACAGGTTATGAAGGTTGCATTATTTTGTAATAATTGAAAAGTTGGTTTATTAAAAATTAATCTGTGAAAGGTTGTATTATTAGAATCAATTATTCCTTTTTTATATATATGCTCATGGATACATGTTTTTTTTATGGTTAGGAGTTGGGAGCAGTCAAGACATGAAGCACCTAATGGTCGTTTTGGACTTGGAAATTGAAGATGGCTTGGCGGATTATTAAGATTAATCTATAGTGATGGTGTTGTGATTTATCCCTTTTTTAGGGGGGTGTTGTGATTTATTTTTATCACAGTGTGTTAAGATTTTTGTTATGAATTCTGCTGGTAGAATGTAATTAGTTGGAATTCTTTTGTACCTAGATTTAAGATGTACATATCTTATTATTTAATAAAAGAGTATAGAATAATTTATTCAGAATTCTTTGGAATTGTACTTCCCTGCTGATAATAGTGCTTATAAGAAGGTGATGCATATGGCAGACTTATAATTTTGAATATTAAGTTTATGCATCGCCTATAATTTTTGAATATAGAGTTTATGCGTCGCCTAGAATTGAGTTTATGCGTCGCCTGTTTGGATTCACGCGTCGGCTGTTTGTGTTTATGTGTCGCCTCTTTTAAAAGAGGTGACGTATAAAGTGAGTTTATGTGTCATGCCATTTGAAAGAGGCGACGCATAAAGTATGTATATGCGTCGCATTATAGGCGACTTGATAGCTTCACCCCTATTGTGTCGGTACCTGTAGAGTCGCCTCATAAGCGTCGCGTAAGGGCTATTTGAGGCAACTCTATAGGGTATTTTTGTAGTAGTGAGACCAGTACTGCAGGTCTTGAAGCCACCTTATCTCTAGTAAAGCAGATCAGTGAACGTAATGCAATGATGCAACAGATGCTTAGTTCTGTCACTCAGTTGTGCACTGTCTTTGGGGAACAGCAAAAGAGATTGGATGCTCGTGTGTCCAAGACTAAAAAGAAGTTGAAAGATGCTCCTGCTACCCAAGCATCTTCATCACAGTCTACTTCTGAGGATAGGGCTTCTCTAGCAAAGTCTAATCAGGCAGAGGCAAAAGAGCAAGCTGATGATGATGAGGGTTAAGGCAATGAGACTGAGGATGGCTCTGCTGAATGATAATTTGCTTCCCTTTCCCATATCTTTATAACTGCTCTCTAATATCTAACTCCTTCTGGTTTCCCTCTCCTAAATTACAAAACATTGTTTCTTGTGTAATTTGGTTTGTGACTGGTTTGTTTTGAATAAGTAGGGTTATGACTTTGGATTATGATCTGCATGAATAATGTTAGTCACAACATCTCTAGATTGTTTGTTTGAGCTAATTAACTAGATATCTTTTAATGCTTAACTTAATTAGAAGTTTCCTACTGTTTTTCATGTTCGGATCTGGTTATATTGTTTTACATGCATATTTGATTTTTGATATCTCAAAAGGGAGAAAAGACATGAATTGGTGAAGAGTTTGTCTAACTCCTTGAAAAAAGGGGAAGATTCTTCTAATAAGCTGTTATGTCTAGACTAAGTCTTGAGAGAGTACTTAGAGCTTTTGAAACCAGTCTGTCAGCTTGAACTGCTTCTTTGATTTTGACAGATTACGTAAGTATGATGCTTGCAGGTTCTTTGTTCCTTGTGAAAAGGAATGTGTGTTGAGATATGAAGACTTGCACGTGTTGATAAGTTCCTTGTGGTAAGGACTTTCTTAAAGTTTTTTCCTAACTAATTGATGCTTTCTGAGGAACTTCTGTGTTTGTCATCATCAAAAAGGGGGAATTTATTGTCTTCCTTAGCTTGTGTATTGAATGATGACAAACTAATCCTTTGTCATGTTCTATACGATATATGCATGTGTGTGTCTAACCATGTTTTTGCAATAAATGGATTGTGAAAGGCTCAAGTTCAAGAATGCTCCCAAGACAATCAAATGAAGACATTGGAGCAAGAGTCATTTAAAGATATCATGAAGATTGTAATACTTAGTGATTAGGTCTTTATAATGTTAAATTTTGTGCAAATCTTAAACTAGTTTTAGGTGTACTATAAGGTATGCAAAGAAGTGAGTGTTTGCAATGTACTCAAGAGGGGGGGTGAATTGAGTACTTAAAAGAATTGGTGACAAATTCAAACTTGAAAGTAATAATGAACACACCAAACGTAACGAGGTTCTGTAACACCCCAGAATTTCAAAGCGGAAAAGAAAGAAATAATAATAGTATTAATAGGACGATGGCGGAAACATCGTCTTCTGGGAATGTCACTACTACAAGAAACGCGTTTAAATAACTAAGTAATAAACCAACATAAGTAAATAGTATAAATAAATTAAATTAATTAGAGTAATATCTAAAAGAGAAAACTGACTCTTAAACTAATTAAAAGTCTAGGCCTAAAACATCTAGCTTTTTAATGCTCACAACTCAACCCGAGCCCAAAACCAAAGAAGATTCCCATCAACATAACCTGCAAAATATACAACAAACATCCACAATCAGTGGGGAGTAACTAGCAGTTCTCCCAGAACAAAAGAAATCAAAGCATGATTCAGACATAGATTAATAAGAAAGGAAATAATAAAGTCAAGTCAACCACAATATGCATCCACTTTCATATAACTCACAAGTAACGTAAATGAATAATAAATAGCGAGTGAGTTGGATAAAAATAAATAAATCATCTCAAGATTACTTTTAGAAAAATAAAAGTATAGGTAAAACAAGTTATCGAGTCAGAAACCGAACGCCAGTGAATCGCAATTCACTTCCTAAGGTTTGTCAGATCGCAATCTCCATGTCAGTCTATGGGCTTACGTTCCCCACTGCCTGTGTCTAAGAATGGCCAAACTCCCGATGCAGGGTAGAACACGCAGAACTCCCTGACCTCTCGGACGACAACAATTAACCCAGGTGTACCCCTAGTTCGCAAACCAGGTGGTTGGCATGTTCTTCACCGGGGACTACATCTATCCCACCGGATATTCTTATCTCAAAATAAAATCATAAATATCATCAAAGTATCATTCATCTTAAAATATTCATCAAAAAGGGATGCCACCCGGCCTTATACCCATAATTCATCAAAACAACTCTTCATAATTCCTCAAAATTAATAACTTACAAACTTTCAACAAATGTCTCCCACAATAAACACTTGAACATCTCTAAACATCAACAATGATAATAAACTAGTTTTTACAGCACCAACAATTCAATCAAAAATACATCACCAATTAACTCCAAAGCTTATTCAATAAAAGAATAGTAACAATTAATCATTTTCTTTCATAAACCAAACATAAACATAAGGATACCCAATAATACTTACTGCAACCTACTGAACATCAGCAACCAAGAACATAATATATTACAAATTATTTCTGATTAACAAGCTCTCAAATAATTTAAAAGAGTATCCTCAATTTCACAACAAAAAACCCAATAATAATTGTTAAACTAATAAGTTCGAGCATTAAAATCACACAAAAATTATCATACGACCCTAATGGCTCTAATGACATGGTAAAATTTTTATTTATAATTTTCGGACTCCAAAAGTATTTTTAAACGTTAATATACAGATTACTCAATAAAGCCAATATAATAATTAAAAATAAAAATAAACGCCCAAAAATTACCACAAATTTAAATAACATGCATAAACTCACGAAAATACATAATATACAAATAAATTAATTTTTCGGTCTCCAGAAATAATTTTCATGATTTATATACTGACAGAAATGAAATTTGCAAAAATAGATATATCAATTAAATAAACCGGTAAACAGTAGACAAAAATTATTCTAAGGCATGAAATACATACTACACATATAACATGATCCACGAAAAATAATTTCAGCAATTTTAACATTCGTCTAATAATTATTATGCAAATAAGCCAAAAACGCACAAAACACCAATTAAATCAAATAAATACTAAAAATCAGACGAAAATTATTTTTCTTTATACAGTATTCACACATCATGCATCAAGTATATTCATGTCAAATTTCGTCAATAATTTCATTCAAAAAGTATTTTAAATATTCCTAGCGTAATAATCTAATACCGAATAATACCCTAATCACTATTGTTATAAGATAACTACTAGTTACCTGGAACGTCGGGAGGAGAGCTGAGTCTAAATAGATAGTTAAGAGTTACGCATACAATACAATTCCTCTTCTAACCCCAAAGCAAACCGAACGAGAATTGTAGCAATAAGTCACTAGGTGTTTTCTTCTTGAACTTTGAAAACCTTATTTCGCACTGCTCTGTTCCGACCATGATTCCCGGTGATCGAAGACTCGGATTCTACATCTCTCCGGTCAAAGTTAATAACAAGATGTTATAAACGTTCTGTCCAAATTTGAAGACGATCCAACGGTTAGATCTCCGGCTAAGGTTATTTTCGTGAAGGTGTGACAGGAAAAACCGGGTTGAATCTTTCTCTTCTTTTCCTCTTCCTTTTCTCTCTTTCTTTTCTTGAAAATGGCGTGGGTTAAATGAGAATGATGCTGAACTTCTCTTAATAAAAATCAGAATTTTATGTCAAGGAAAAATGAAGGGTTTAGGAGGATGTTAATGAGGGATTAAATGAGCGGTTACAAGAGATCCAAAGGTTAGCTTAATAAGCACCAAAACTTTTCATCCTCCGCTCCATAATTGCTGATTTTCGGCCAGCATGACACGCCACATGCGATGCAACATTTCATCACCCAAGTCGGTCCAACAACGTTACAAAAATGCTACGCGACAAAACTGCATCCTAAACGCCTAAATAAATAACGAACTAATATAACCTTTAAAATACTTAACTATAAGCTTTAAATAAATATATCACAACATATAAAAATATAAACACATTTTCACAACACGTTCCAAAATAATGTAAATAATAAATTATTCATTTTTATGAAAAAAAAATATCATTTTAATGTAGACAAACGCCAAAAATAAAGGGTGAAAATTACGGGGTGTTACAGGTTCAGCCAAACAAGGTCCTACATCCTCCTACGTAAGTTTTCTTATTAATCAACTCTGAAAAATATGAATACTCTCGTACTCTCATGTTTCCCTTACTCCAGGGAAACAACACACCCCACACTAACTCTAGTGTGCTACTTCGCACTTGAATTCACAAGCACTCGCAAATGAACTCACAAACCCAATCTCTAACCCTTTTGTTAGTGATTCAATACAATCAGTTTCTCTTAACTCACGCATTTTTACAAAGTAAACAAAGAGTAATATGATGCTCTATGAGAGGCATACTCTATTTTAGGAAATTGTTTTAGATGTTCTCTATGTGAAGGCTCTCGAAAATACTCAATAAAATCCGGGAAAGCATCAAAGGTGAAGGAGAATCATTTCAATATTTATAGACCTAAGTCTAAACTTTGAGCGTGCCCTAACTCAAGATATCAAAGATATGATAATCCTAAGTTATGGAAAGTATATCTTGAACAATATTTTTCTAGGAGGAAAGATATTATCCAAGATATACACACGCTTTAAGGCAAGTAAATACTGAATAATGATTCTAAAGGCTCAATCACCCGGTAAATAAACAGGTACCAAGACCTGTTACCCTACTTAGTAGTGTTCTAAATATGTAACCAACTAGTTCCGTATTCAAAACCCTACTCTTTCACACCTAAGAACAATACAAACAGTTCCTCGAGAAATATCATACGCAAATATTACATGAAGACCTAAGATGAATCAATTAAAGAATCCTAAACTATCTTCATACACTTCAATGCTTGAAGCTTCCCTTGAATCAACAATGAAGAACTTTGTCTTTGCCTCGAACAACTTCAAGAGGGCTTCTTAGCTTCAAGTCTTGGAATAACCTGTTTTCTACACAAGAACACATCATAGCATAACAAATATTCATTCGACTGTTTCATTATACAGTCAGGAATAGTTGGATACTCAGCTGTTTCCTAACAGCCTAGAACCACTTGTAATAACAATTGTTCCCGGCAGCTGTTTATCATCATTCAAAACCTAGGGGACTCAACAAATTCTCCCTTTTTTATGATGATATACTTTTTGAAGTTTCCTGCAACCAACAAGTTAGCAAACACATATAACTTCAACCAAAGCTCAAATAACTCATTAAGGGAGCTTATTACTTGACACAAGACTCACAGGGTGAAACAGTTAACTATTTCAACTGTTTCCTAAGACCCTTTTTTTTTAATAACTACAAAACTAAACTAGGATTGACTCAATCTATACTAGACTTAGGCGCTTCAACTTCAAACTCATTTTCCCCCTGTTGGCATCATTAAAAAGTACTCAGAGACAGATCCATTGCACATAAGTTATCACCTAATTCAAAAATAGTAGCATCAACTAGCAATCAAGTCATCATGTTGCAAGAAATCAAGTTAGTCACACAACTCACAATCCATAACCAAACACATATTATCCAAATACAAACCAGCAAAGTTAAACGGGAACCCAAATTACATAAGATAATGTTTTGTAATAATTAAGGGGGGGGGAACAATAATGCAAATGCAGTTTATCAAAATGGGGTGGGGGGAAACAACTTAAAATAGCAATCACTCATTGTCACCCTCTTCTTCTTCTCTTTCTTCCTCTCCATCTGAGGCATCATCATCGCTACAAGAAAAGGCCATATCAACGACGACTTAAAGCCGTCGCTGATAAAAAAAACAGTCGCTTATAACATCAACGACGGTCAATGGTCGCTGATTTAGGAATCAACGACCGTATGGCCGTCGGTACCAATATCAACGACAGTTTTCTTACTCATCAACGATTGTTCTGAATACCAACGTTGATAATATGTCACCTACTGTTTAGAGCTATCGCTGAAACAACGACGGTTCTAAACAGACGTAAATTCAATGACGGTTTAAAACAGTCATTGTATCAACGAAGGTTTAAAACAGTGTCGTTCAGTTAACGTCTGTTTAGAACCGTCGCTAATATTCACCAGCTGTCGTTGCCTTTTAAATCCGTGGCAGCATTACTTTCTCTTACAACGACTGTTTAGCCGTTGTTTTTTTTTTAAAATTACCTTAATTCAAATAATAATGTTCCAAATTATAATTAAACATGTACCTGCACGGCTGCACCTAAATATACTACACTAAACCTGTTCCTCCATCGCATTCAATATTTTCAACTACAAAAGTATGCAATTTGAATATATATTACAATTTACTTAGATACTTATATAATTACATGAAATAGAATAAAATTATGTACACAAAATAGATCCCGGTGTCGGAAAATAAAGTAGAAATCGGGTTCTACAAAAATATATATCGACAAATCTAGAAACTTATAAGCTAGATGCCGATAAATATAGACACTAAATGTCTATAGTTAGACAAACTACCTACATTAAATATATGTACGCAACATAGATCCCGGTGTCGGGAAAAAAAGTAAAAGTCGGGCTCCAAAAAAATATACCGACACATCTAGAAACAAAGCTAGATGCCGATAAATATAGACACTAAATGCATATAGTTAGACTAACTATATAGAAACTATAAGTTAGTTACCAAGTTGCCAAAACCAAACAAACTACCCCTCAAGCTGAGAAGAAATGGAAGGCTCATATGGTTGTGAAGAGCCATCTCCTCGCCCAGATGAAGAGTTGAAGTACAAATGATCTCCCTGACCCAACCCCTGTACTTTTCCTCTGTTCCTCCCACCAACTGTCTCCCAATACAACAGATCAGGGTCCGGCTGTGATCCCTGAGTGGTACAATCATCCAGCTTCTTGTTGTATGTCTCCTGCGTTTGGTCAAATAATGTACTCATATTCAAGCATTTTCAAGTAAAAACTACTATGTGACACACCAAACAAACTATATTTGCGTTGCTTGGTTCTAACATGCCTATATTTTGTATTTTCAATCAAAACTACCATTAAACATATGAAACAAAGTATATATATGATGTTTGAGGTGTTTATAATTTAAACTAACTTCAAACTACTCAAATTCATTCATTTTCAAGTAAAAAGGCCAAAAATGGGCTAAAATGGCCTATATTTGGTTCTAACAAGCTTATATTTTGTATTTTCAATCAAAACTACTATTAAACACATGAAACAAAGTACATATATAATATTTGAGGTGTTTATAACTTAAAATAACTTCAAACTACTCATATGCATTCATTTTTAAGTAAAATGGCCTAAAATGGCCTAAAATGGCCTAAAATGGGCTAAAATGGCCTTTATTTGGTTCTAACATGCCTATATTTTGTATTTTCAATCAAAACTACTATTAAACACATGAAATAAAAAAATATATATGATATTTGAGGTGTTTATAACTTAAACTAACTTCAAACTACTCATATTCATTCATTTCCAAGTAAAAAGACAAAAAATGGGCTAAAATGGCCTATATTTGGTTCTAACATGCCTATATTTTGTATTTTCAATCAAAACTACTATTAGACACATGAAACAAATTATATATATGATGTTTGAGGTGTTTATAACTTAAACTAACTTCAAACTACTCAAATTCATTCATTATCAAGTAAAAAAGCCAAAAAAAGTTTCTCAAATTCTACACAATAAATTTTGAAATATAAAGAAAAGGAAAGCGCTCTCTCGAACAACCTAGACCCTCGGCGATTTCCCTGTCCCCTAAATCCTCGCTGCCTTCCGCTCGGGTTCGCCAGCCCCGGAGACGCTCCGGAGCTCCTCCGGTGGTCGTCGAACCCTCCTCGTTCTCCTTCTGGCTTCTGTTCGACTTTCTCGGCCGGTTGGTTGCTGCTTTGCTCGTTCGTGTTTGGCTGGCGCCTCGTTTGGGTTCGCTGGTCGGCAGCTTCCCCTCCTCCCCTGGTGGTGTGTGAGATCACCCCTCGTTCTGTGTTGGGCTTCCCCTTCCCCCTCCCCTAGTGTGTTATCGGGCTTCCCCATCCCCTTCCCCTGGTTGTCGTGTTTGTTGGGCTCCCCTATCCCTTTCCCCTTGGTTTTGGTTGGTTTTTTGGGCTTCCCCTCCCCATTCCCTGGTTGTTGTGTTGGGCTTCCCTCTCCCTTTCCCTGTTAGTGGTGTTCTGTTGGGGATTTCTCGTCTGGATGCCTGGTTGCTTCGCGGGGTGGTCTTGGTGTGTCGGCGCAATTGATTGGTTCCGGTGTTTAGTTGTTTTTTGTTTTCTTTAATAAGACCCACTTCTATGGTGTTCTTCCCCTGTCTAGGGTGGTTTCGGGGGCTTTTCTCGGTGGGATTGGTGTTTTCGTTGGCTTTTGGTGTCTCTAGTTTGTATAAGTGTGCTGTATTTCCTTGGGTGATGGTCATACCTCATCTCGATGGTGGTGGATTCTTGGGTGCGGTTCCCATGGTTCGATCTCGATTGTTCTTCTGCAGCTATATCACGATGATAGGCTTCCTCGTTCCAAGCTGCTTGGTTCAGTGATTTCAAGAGGACTATTCTGTAGTGTCTTTTCTGGCTCATTGTCGTCTGCTTGAAGACCTGTTTAGATTTAGCCGTGTTGAATTGTATCTTGGTTTCATTATCATTTGTAGATGTCGTATGGCTTTCATTTAATGAAATTTCCTTTCCTTTCAAAAAAAAAAAAGAAGTAAAAAAGCCAAAAATGGGATAAAATGGCCTATATTTGGTTCTAACATGCTTATATTTTGTATTTTCAATTAAAACTACTATTAAACACATGAAACAAAGTATATATATGATCTTTGAGGTGTTTATAACTTAAACTAACTTCAAACTACTCATATTCATTCATTTTCAAGTAAAATGGCCAAAAATGGGCTAAAATGGCCTATATTTGATTCTAACATGCCTATATTTTGTATTTTCAATCAAAACTACTATTAAACACATGAAACAAAGTGTATATATGATGTTTGAGGTGTTAATAACTTAAACTAACTTCAAACTACTCAAATTCATTTATTTTCAAGTAAAAAGGCCAAAAATGGGCTAAAATGACCTATATTTGGTTCTAACATGCTTATATTTTGTATTTTCAATCAAAACTACTATTAAACACATGAAACAAAGTATATATATATATATATATATATATATATATATATATATATATATATATATATATATATATATATATATATATATATATATATATGATATTTGAGGTGTTTATAACTTAAAATAACTTCAAACTACTCATATTCATTAATTTTCAAGTAAAATGGCAAAAAATGGGCTAAAATGGCCTATATTTGGTTCTAACATGCCTATATTTTGTATTTTCAATCAAAACTACTATTAAACACATGAAGCAAAGTATATATATGATTTTGGAGGTGTTTATAACTTAAACTAACTTCAAACTACTCATATTCATTCATTTTCAAGTAAAATGACCTAAAATGGGCTAAAATGGCCTATATTTGGTTCTAACATGTCTATATTTTGTATTTTCCATCAAAACTACTATTAAACAAATGAAACAAAGTACATATATGATGTTTGAGGTTTTTGTAACTTAAACTAACTTCAAACTACTCATATTCGTTCATTTTCAAGTAAAATGACCAAAAATGGGCTAAAATGACTTATATTTGGTTCTAACATGCCTATATTTTGTATTTTCAATCAAAAATACTATTAAACACATGAAAAAAGGTATATATATGATGTTTGAGGTGTTTATAACTTAAACTAACTTCAAACTACTCATATTCATTCATTTTTCAAGTAAAATGGGCTAAAATGGCATATATTTTGTTCTAACATGTTTATATTTTGTATTTTCAATCAAAACTACTATTAAATACATCAAACAAAATATATATGTGATGTTTGAGGTGTTTATAGCTTAAACTAACTTCAAACTACTCATATTCATTCATTTCGGAGTAAAATGGCCTAGATTTGCTTAAATATATGTTTAAAAGTATGTACCGAGATTTGCTTTGCTTTCTTGTTTGCTGGAATTTCTGCTTTTTCAGGAACAGTCTTAAAATGAGTCTTCAAGAACAACTCGGGAGCGTTAGGGAGTACTCCTCCTCTACTCTTTGCCTATACACATTGTTGAATAAAGGCTTTGTTTTTTACTTAAACCGAAAATGTCATGTAATTTAAACTAAGTAGTAGATATGGAATATTTTTACCATCTATCTAGCATGTTGTGCCGCTGAAATAGAACCCTGAAAGTGTGACGGCTCAATTGGATTAGACAGGGAGCCACCTCTTCGGTTCTTCTTCGCCTTTTTAGATTTTTCCAGAAACGTGAGGTCTTGACTTTTCTTCTTCATAGCTTCATAGATGGTCTCCCCCAACCATTTTGGTCTTACTTTGGCTTGGTTCAGCGCCTAGTATCGCAAGTCTCTCAGACGATATGCAGCTTTCATCTTGTAAGCCTTCTTCACTTGGTCATCTAACTCAGGAGCCCATTCGTAAAGACCCTTTAATCAAACATTAAACCAAGTTATTAATAAACTAATATAATCAATTTCATTCTTCAAAATTCGATTCATACATACTGTGAAGGAGTTCCACCAATGCGTCTTTGTGGCATTGTCTACCTCGCTGTAATTGAACCAAGGTTATCGAAAATGGCCCTGGAACATGTTAGTGATGGACCCACTAACCTTGTTATCATCAAACTTGAATTGAAAACCAAACTAACACGTGAGTTGTGAATATCATTTGATACTAATATCATGAAGCATATATTAGCTTACAAACTTACCACAATCCAGCAGGGCTTAAAACCTTTTTTTTTGCACGGTTCGACCCTTCACCTTCCTCCATTATACTTACGTGGTTAACAAAGTCAAGTGCCTGTGAATCATCTCCCTGTGTCTCTAATATAGGGATCTGCCTTTCTTGTGGTTCTGGTGACTGAAAAAGCTCCATGGGAATCAAATTCCCACGACATTGGCTTCTACCTAAGCCATCTCGACCTCCGCGCCCCTTAGGATTAGACATGATTACCTAAAAAAACAACAAATATATAAATCATGGTGGATAAGATTAATCGTTAGTCTAGCATCACTACCAGTAATGTCATGAAAATTAAATAAAGCATGTAGCAGTATCATAAATGGAAATGTCATAACAAGTAATCTTCAACATATTATTACAAAAGTCACAGATTTTAATTAAAATGTTGTCCTTAATACAAGCTATGATATACTTAAACAAATTAAAGTGAATTCCCATCCTCACTTAGTTCATCATCACTATCGTCATCCCAAAAACCATCATCATCATCAACATCATCCTCGCTTTCTCCAGACTCGAAACTAGACTCTTCTTGATCATCACCCGAGGGGACTTCGAACAAAATATCTTCATCATCTACTTGAACACAGTCGACATCATTACCCCCTTCATAATCGGGAATATCATTTGGATCACAAAGAGTTGGAGTCCCAGCACTTGTCTCCTGAAGGAAGTCGAAGTCAACGGGAGCATTAATCACAAACTTGCCTTTGTCCTAAACACAACCCACCATTGAGCACGATCTCTTTTCAAGCTTGGGTACGGTGCGAAGTATACTTAGCTAACCTGGTATGATAGCATAAAGGGATCAAACTTGGGGTATTTCTTGGTGTGGTTAACTTCAACTAGCTTATATTAATCGATGTTCATTCCCCTGACATTGTCCATCCAATTGCACTTGAACACAACAGTGCTATATTGCCTAAGGACACCAGTAAACTTCAATTCTATAACATCATCTAGAATCCCAAAGAAATCACTCCCTCCATCATTAGACACGCACACTCCATAATTCATGGTGGACTTATGTTTGCTTGATCCTTGTGTTTGGAAATTGTATCCGTTAACATAGTATCCATTCCAAGTACGAACTAATGTCGAAGGACCCATTGCCAAAGCAAACAGTACATCATCATTTGGTTTGTCTTGAATAACCTATTGAAATTCATTCATACGTTAAATACAGCTTTGTATCAAGCGAGATTTAATAGTCAAACAAACTCACTTTCAATCTAAACCAATCAAGGTATTCTGCTTCATGTTGCACCCACACATCTTCTGTACGTAGAGTAGGTCGAATTTGAAGAATGTGGTCCTCGAAATCCCTTACCATCATAACAATTGCTAATGTCTAAATTAAAAATAACATTTAAATTTATAAATAGTATGATTAATAACAAGTGTTTTACTTCTCAAATTCTTGTAAGTTGCCTATATTTGCTAACACATATAGGTGTGCACGTTGTAGTTCCACTTTAGTTAAACATCATGTTCCACCTGCATTTGACGGTCGACCACAATTAACCCTAAATAGCTCTGGGACAGTTTCGTCGAGCATCCCATCAACTTCATCATTTACATTACGACCTAATTCTCGTGTCTTAGTATCCACTCCTTGCTGAAAGTAGTAGGAACAGAAGTTTGCAATCTCTTCACACAAGTACGCATTACAAGTAGAACCCTCCACACGAGCCTTGTTATCAATTTTGCGTTTCAAATGATTAAGGAACCTAATAAGGTGGTTATGAAAAGAGTTACACAATTGCGAAGAACAATAAAAAAAAGGATATATGAAAATGAAGGATAAGGTACCTTTCAAAGGGGTACATCCAACGATATTGCACGGGACCACATAGCCTAGCTTCACGTGGAAGGTGATCTAGTAAGTGTTCCATGGAATTGAAGAATGATGGTGGAAAAATCTTTACGAGTTTACAAAGGATCTCGGCTATGTCCTTTTTCCAATCTTTCCATGTCACTTACTGTGATGGTGAAGCAACACAAATCACGGAAAAAGAGGTTGATCTCTGTAACAGCTTTCCACACATGAACCGAAAGCAACTCCTTTAATGCAATCGGCAATAATCTTTCCATGAAGACATGACAGTCATGGCTTTTCATACTGTGCAGCTTACCGGACTGCATGTCCACACATCTTATTAAGTCGGAAGCATAACAATCGGGAAATTTCAAATCTCTGACCCACTTGCATAATACTTTCCTTTGGGACTTGTCCAGTGCGAAAGGTGCTTTTGGTGGAGTTTCTTTTCCGTTCGCATCCTTGGTAACATGAAGTTGAGGCCTTTTACACAATTTAGCAATGTCTTTTCTAGATGCAACTGTGTCTGATGTCTGTTTTTTCACATCCATAATTGTGTAAATGAGTTAGTCGAAGAAGTTTTTCTCAATGTGCATGACGTCAAGGTTGTGACGAAGATGCAGAGTTTTCCAATATGGGAGCTCTCAATGACAGCTTTGTTTGAACCACTCTTTTTTCAACTTTTTCAAAGTGTTAAGTGCTTCTGGCCCATCTGTAGCCTTTGGCAAGTCCTTAACACATGACCACAACCCTTCCCCAGACATGATGTGTGGTGGAGACCCTTTTTCAACCTTATTTCTACAAAAAGCTACTTTGTTGTTACGAAAAAGACGATCTAGAGGTAGGAATTGACAACGACAATCAAACCAAGAAACTTTACCCCCATGGTCGAGCCAAAAAGCTTTGGATTTGTCCAAACAATAAGGACATGTCTTTTTCCCAGCGGTAGACCAGTCAGATAGCATACCGTAGGCAGGAAAATCACTTATTGTCCAAAGAATGGTGGCACGCATATTGAAATTTTGTTTCCTAGAAATGTCATAAGTTGTTGCTCCAACATCCCATAATTGCTTCAATTCCTCGATTAAGGGTTGCATGTACACATCCAAGTTTCCCTTCGGATTTTTAGGACCAGGAACGAGCAACGAAAGGAACATAAAGGGTTTTTTCATGCACATCGATGGCGGCAAGTTGTACGGGGTTAAGATGACCGGCCAACATGAATATTGACCCCCAAATTTTCCATGTGGACCAAACCCATTGGTACACAAACTGAGCCGAACATTCCTAGGCTCAGATGCAAATTCGTCAAAGGATATATCCAAATGCTTCCAAGCTTCACTGTCGCTAGGTGAGCCATTTTATCTTCGACTCTTGGATTTTTGGCATGCCATGTCATTTCTTCAGCAACATTCTTTGTTGCATACAACCTCTGCAATCTCGGTGTGATTGGGATAAAAATTAGAACTTTCATTGGAACTAAAGACTCCTTAGAAGTCCTCTTGTATCTGTCGTTATCGCACACTCTACATTTGTGCAAGTGTGCATCAGTTCTCCAAAATAACATACAACCTTTGGGGTACGCATGAATCTTCTCGTGGGGAAGCTCTAATCCCTCCAAGATCTTCTTCGTATCGTAAAATGTGTTACTCATGTTGTTGTTGTCAGGTATTGCTTCTTTCATTAATGAAGCAAACGCATCAACACACCTATGTGGCAAATTTTACTCACACTTCAAAGATACTATTCTAGATGTCATTTCTAACACAGACATGGAGCTCCCTTCGTAAAACGGTTCCACATAAGCCTTTAATAGGTCAAGAAACACCTTTGCTTGTGGATTAGGCTCCTCCTCCATTCCACTAGGCTCTTCAACATTGGACGGTTCCGGGTTATCCCCAGGAGCATCGAAAACCATTTCACGATATGGATTAGATAGCTCTTGTGCGGATTGAGGTAACTCTTCACCATGAGAATACCAACCGTAGTAATAAGGTATAAATCCCTTGCTATACAATTGCACTTTAACCGTGTCTGCGTCATGCATACGTCTGTTCTTGCATTTTGGACACGGCATCTAACTTCATCCTTACCTGGGTTTTCGGGATTTGCTTTGCAAAAGTCAATGAATTCATCAACCCCCCTCAAGAACTCGGGCCTCAAGTTACGCCCACTGTCATATCTATCATACATCCACCAACGCTCCTTCCGTTTCATGGTAACCAATTCTACAATTCTAAATCATTTCAATCACAATACTCATTAACAACCAACATACGTACAATTAAAACATTTGTGTGAAATGCATATAGATTTAAAATGATGTCCAGAGGTTCTTATCACTCCAACCTATTTCAATGAATTTGGACTACCATAAGTAATCAATATCAAACTGCAACAATCAGTTCAGAACCAAACCCCATAAGTTAAAATGTAGCAGAACACCCAAAAAAAAAGAATTGGAAACATCTAAAAGTTCAAAAAAATAAAACATTACAAAATCATTCAATAACAGTTACACACTCAGATTAGTACAGTCTAGATTCAGATATACTTAAAAGGTACTAGAAGGGCCACTCAACCTCGCAATCAGTTTATCGGGTTCTCTAACCATAACCCAAGCAAATGCAAGCTTTTAGCACACAGGGAACTGTTACCTCCCATAACCACGGACAAATTTACATGGAAATCAAACTTTATGTGTTTTTACATATACCAACACACATCCCTTCTTCAAAACCAAAACCTCATCGAACCTAAATTATCACCTTATGGTCAATAAAAAGTGAAATGGCCTTAAATACTATCTTCGGCTATCAATTCGAAGTTGTATGGCGATCAATTGAAGACCAAATTAAACAATTTTAGCTTAGTAATTAACTCCAACAAAACCTGCTATATCCAAAAAAATTGCTAGCAAATTCTCCCTTGACATAATTTCATTGTTCATACTCAATAATTTATAATTTTCTCCTAAACTCATAAACACTTTCACATTCATAACTAGTATGCTCAAGATTTCATGATTACAGCAACATTTCGAAAATTAACATCATCTTATATATTCAAGAGATTTTAGGGATTCCTAATGCTGAAACTCAAATTTATAAAAACTCAAAACTGAAAATTCAAACAACAAATTTGATTAAGTACCTGGAATAGTAGTTGAACTTGAAGATTACAAGTGAATTGTCGACTTGAGGTATTACCGGCGGCAAGGACGACCGGCGAACTTGGTGTTGGCCACCTATATCCCAAAAACCCAATTTTTAGGGTTCGATGAGTAACAAAAATTTTCTTTTTAAAAAAACACGAACCTTCAGGAATTATCGACGGCAAGGAGAGCGAAAATGGGATGTCGCCGGTCGTTGGAGGAAGGTGGAGGTTTGGCTTCTTTAATTCATGCGCCCTCCTCTCCCTTTTGTGTTTTGAAAATGAATGACTGAATACAATCGTCTAACAACAAAGAGGCCCGAGTATTTTTTAACTCCTTTTTAATCAGCGACCATTTAATACAGTCGCCTAAGCTAAAAAAATCTAACATTTAAAATAATAAAATCAACGACGGTTTTAAACCGTCGTTGTTAATCAGCGACCGTTTATCCGTCGCTGTCCACTTTAAAAGCAGTTGGTGGCAACGACAGCTTAAAACAGTCGTTGGGTGCAAGAATAACGATCGTTTTTTACACCGCCGGAGTGAAGCAGTCGTTGATTTGGCCTTTTCTTGTAGTGATCATCATCTTATTGGTTGGAGGAGGAATGTGAGGATCCAACACCTTCTTCATCTTCCTCCTCATCATCATCTTGATCCTCAACCATAGGATCAGTAGGAAGACGGGGATCAGCTGGGAGACGAGGATCAGCAGAACCAATAGCACCCTTAGCAGCAGGAAGTTCAGCCTTTATGTCTAGAAGAGAGAGAACCATCAACTCAGTCTCGGCTAGCTTCTTCTCAAGCTTGGTGACCTTAGACGTGTAAGACTTGAACATACCCTCAATCAGCTTATACATTTTGTAACACCCCGACAATTCTCTATTTTATAAAATACATTTTTCCCAAAAAACATAGAGAATCACCAAGATATTATCGCCCGTGTGAAAACGTATCGGCTTACTCATAATTTTACATTGGAAAATAAATAAAGAACTTGAAAACCTCAATTAAACTTAGTCAACCACACATGCAACTCCAAAATCCAACCAAAGTCAAACCAAACATAAAAAGTCAAACTAATGAACCACAATTAACCAAAGGTATCAAAAGTATTAAAAAGAGGCAAAAACACAAGCTCTCCAAAAGGCCTCCCAAAAACTCAATGGATGCATTATCTTTAAACCTAGAATGGTCGATGCTTTATTGATCCTGAATGACTGCTTTCCAAATAGGGTCATCACAGGATCAATAAGACACCATGATCGACACACAGAAAAGCACGTAATCAGCAAAGTTGAGTACTGACATGATACTAATAAGCATTAAATCAGGGATAAATAATAACAAAATAAAATATCAGACTAACTATACTGAACTTGACTCCACAAAACAAATAGATTATTTTATTAATAAATTTAAATAGTCAATGGATAGAGTTTTCCAACCAAACCATGTCTTCAATTTAGAAGAAAAAGTACGGATGCGTCTCCGTACTTCCGGGACCAACGATATCGAGGTACTAATTACATAAAATAGGACACGGTGATCAATCCGGTCCCAAGAAAAGTCATGGGCTACCACCATGTACTCCAACTCATACTAGTCCAAATACTTTAGACGTCCACAAGTCTAAAGCTTATTGCTATTCACTTTTCACTTTAAGTATTAATAATTTATTTTAATGTTGGGACTCACAACAATAAGAAACCAACACAAACAACATGAAACACAAAGACTTCAATTTTATCTTAGGATTGAATAATGTGATCATATAGCTCAATTGACTCAGAATTAATCCCATTTATTTATTGATTATAATCAATAACCAACCAACCTTTATTTGTTGACTTAAATCAACAACCATAGTAAATCCTTACAACAACAACAACAACAACAACTAAGCCTTATTCCCAAAGTGATTTGGGGTCGGCTAACATGAATCGTCAACTGAAACCGTTATGAAGTAAATAATATAATAAATCTAAGGGAACAACATGATACATTTCATGATCCAATAAACAATACATTTATTAATCCCTCATGTGAATTAATAAACTAAACGTTCCCAACCCACATGCTTGCATAAATCATCCATACAAACCTATACTACTTCATAATAGGCAACATGCTTCACATAACAGTACAAAACATGCAAACCCACTTAAATATAAGCCACATATGAACTATAAAAAGTTCCCTACACAAGATACTATATCTGTCCTAACCTTATGACATGATATTAATCTAAAAACACATAGGCATGTACGTACCTTGTGTAAACAATATGAGAGGCCACTTTAAACTCTTTAGAAGGCGTGTGAAAGAAAGCATATGTGCCACGTGGCACTCTCCTCAACTTTCTAATGCAAATGCTTTATGTCTATGTGTACTCCTCACTTTAAAAAAAAAGAAATGTGTAAGTGCAAGGTATCGAACACATGACCTTTGAAATGAAAAGTTAGAGCTTAACCATCAATACACTATAAATTTGTTGTCTAATGTTTCAAATAAAATATGATAAAGTCTTGTAATAAGTATACTTAACTAAAAAGACTTGAACAAGTATATATATCTCTAACACTCTTATTACGTAACTTACAAGATAATATTGATGTCATATTCTCTTACCACAATTCCTTTTAAGGAATTGTTTTCAAACTCAAACCTTTCAATTTTTCTTTACTTATCACGTTGTGACGTGAATTTTTCAATTTCTTAATGGACAAAAAATACGAAAAGTAGCAAAATAAATTATAAAATTTAAAAATAATAACATATTAGTTTATTGTAACTAGTTCAAGTATTAATATTTGTTCACTTAGTCTTTCTTTTTATTCTCTCAATTTTGAAGGAGTGGCCATAATGATGATGAATATGATCTCTTTAATTGAGAAGTGAAGTAAAGTAAAAGACTGACTACATGATGCAGATAAACCAGCTAACGAGATTGGTCAACATTTTTTTGTCAAAGTACAGTATATAAATTAACTTCACCATTTTTTGTCAAACTAACTTTTAACATTAGCATATATATTGGACAATGGGATGTAGCTTTTGTGTAACTATTGTTGGATCTGTAAGAATTGATATAGGTATCCAACTTATTTTTGCTACCATTAATCAATTAGCACTTTTTCTTTAATATTGTGTCTACAATAAATATTGTCTAGAATATGTTACATTTTTTAGTACTGCAAGTTTGAAATCTAGAGAAAATGAGGTATTCTAAACTGAGATAGAATTACATTTTGGCAACAACATGTTTTGTTACTGTAAGCAATTGTTTTTTGCAACAGTACGGGTTGTTGCAAATTATGGTTCTATGTTGGCACTGAATAACAATAATTTTATCTTTTTGACAACAAAAATTTCGTTGAGAAAAATACCTTTTGCCTACAAAATATTTTGTTGTTAAATATCACAATTTTCGCAACAACAAACGTTGTTGCCAATAATAAAGTTTTCGTGTCATCCCCACATGAAAATATGGCAATGAAACATCTTCAGCAACAACGAGATTGTTGCGGAAAACAGATTTTCAGCAACGAAATAAAGTCGTTGCAGAAACTTTTGGTAGCAGCATCTCCCATAACGTACCAAAGTCGTTGTTAAATTCTTTAGTCGTTGGAAAAGATATTTTTGGCAACAATATCTTTCGTTGCTTAAAATCAAACTTGTAGTGATTTGCCTCTTGGGGTTATTCCATAATCTGGAACAACAAGGTCAATCTCTGGGTTGGCTGCCTTGATCTGAGACAATATAAGATATGTAATATCTTGTGCAACTTCTCGTGTCAAATCTGCACTAGTACTTGGTGCCAAATATGCTTTAATAATTTATAGGAACCCTTGGGGAAGTATGTAACTTGTATTTTTTTTTTTTATCTTAGACTTGGTTATACCTCTTCCATGTAGGCGTAGGTGTCCATTACGCTCATTCTTACCCATTAATTAATCTTAAGGATCTTGCGCATTAGAATTTTCTCCGCACTCTTGTTTTGCTTGTAACAAAACCATCTTCTCCTACATAATACTAGCCTTATATGCACGCGATGCGTGCGAAATCGTTTACAAAATTAAATTAATTAGCACCATGAATACATAATAGTTTAATAGAAAATTTATTTACAAATTTTTCATTCACAAAAACATCTTTGTAGTGCAATAATGTAATAACTAATAAAGTAAATGAACATCTAAAATATTGTTTTCCAATTGTGTAATATGACTTTATTGTGCTTGTTCAACCACATGCACTCCTCTGCCTAATTATGCAGTGTTGTATTTGTAAATTTTTTTATTCTTACTACGCATTTATTTTAACATTAATACTTCTACATATCTATAATCGTTTTTGATAATTTTTAAATTTTCAACTGTATTTAATTATTTTATCTAGTACATTAATCAGTCATATCACAACTTATTCATAGCAATAACACCTATATGTACCTATCTAATTATATCTATTTAATATTAATATTATTGATTATCTAAAATTTCTAACGCATTCAACATAACTTTGTCATATTATTTCAACTTCTCTATTATATAGTTACAAATTTGCAATTTTTCCAATGCCACTACCTATAGCATGATAATGTCGAGCTTCTATGTCTTAGGGTGTCGATATATGTCTTGAATTATCTGGCGCTAGGATTAACCAAGCATGTTGTTTGGTATAACAGACGGTATTCTTGCAACTTTTTCATAGACTTCTATTTTATCAAGAATTCTTTTATATAATAGGGATTGTCTTATTACTAATATTTAAGATAATGATCTATAATACCTATCTAATTATCTCTAGTATAAAGTTTTTAAATTTTCAATGCTTTTAGTGGCTTATGTTATAATTAACTCAAATGAAGCTAGTCTATCCAATATCAAAAGATAACTCAAATTCCTATTACAAATATAATATCACAATTTGTCTCAATTTCAACCTATATACTCATACTCATCGCAACATATATACTCATATCCATTGCAACCTATATACTCTTCATACCCCAACCCAACTCTCATACCCATTTCTATACCTTAGCCCAACTCTCATACCCATACAACAAAGCGAGCAATGTTATACCAATTTGTTCAATTTGTACTCCTCTGACCTCTCTCTTTCCTTTTACTTCTTTTTCTTTTCGGTGAACTTTCCCCTTACTTCGACCACCTGTCCACCACAACAAGCACCTCCCTTTATAACATCCCCAATTCAGCCACCTTATACTGCTTCGTCGGCAGCTGCAAGTCTCGCAAGGTCTCGTCCCTTCGACCATCAATCTCTCTCCTCCACTCCACGCCATCTATCTCCTCTCTTGCACACACATCAGCCCCTCATATCACCCCACCAGAGAAAACCCCAATTTTTCGCCTTTCCAAATTCTAAAACCCCAAACACCAAATACTCAGCTATTAATGCAACAAACAGCCTGCTTTCTCCCCAAATGTCATCGATCAAAGTTTGGGCTTTTCTTAATTTTTGATGATTTATCGAGGTTGACGACTTTTTATAAGATCACTCACTGTTGGTTTTTTCCCTTTTTTTTTACTGTTGTTTAGCCGTTATGTTACAACATTCAGGTCACCATCCCATCCAATCTTTTTCAATAATTTCTTTCTATATTTTTTTCTAAATAATTCCGATCTCATTACCTTCCTTAAATCTCTTAACTTTGTCCTAGTAAAGATTTCTTCATTGTGTTTGACAGTAAACTCAGTAGCAGCAACACAAAACCCAGCAAAAAAAAAGAAAGAAAAATATTTTTTTCATAACAATAATAATAAATACCCATCTTCTGATGTAAGGAATAAAATCTTGTTTTTCAATCTGGGTATTTACCATTTTGTTAAAGTCCTTAGCTTTTTAAGCTTGTTTTTATAGTTTGATGCTTGAAATGCTCGAATTTTTATAGTTTGATGCTTGAAATGATTTTTGGTTCACAATTGGATAGTAGTAAGAAAACGATTTGCAATTAGACACCAACGTTTCTCACTGGTGATTCAGTTGCAAGTGCCTCTTCTTCCCTCATATTTGCTTGAGGATTTATGTGCGATTACACTGACTGACCTGAATAAAACCCACACAAAAATCGTTATCAATTCATATGATTTGTTTGTTGTGAACTATATTTTATTATTGTGTGAGAGAATTAAGGTTTTACCTTGCGATTGAATGATGTATCTCGTAGTCATTTTTTTGTGTTCTTTGGCTTGTGATAATACCCTGCAGAAATTTCACACCAAAAAAATGAATAACGTTCTATATATATTTTCATTGAATCACTTTTTTTATGCTATGTAATTACCTGGTCTTGGATTAAGTATGGTATTCTATTTTGTGCTGCAGGTAGTTTGGTGTGTTTTTCAGATTTAGAGGACCAACATTGATGCTCTCCAAGTTGCTCTCCAAGGAGAGAGAAAATGGAGAGCCAACTCTACCCCAACATTGGTGCTCTCGAGATGCTCTCCGTTCGCTCTCCATGGAGAGCACTTGGAGGAATGCTCTTCCCCAAGAGCATTGGGAGAGCATGCTCTTGGAATAATACAATGACACATGTCATTGATAATTAGGTATTTTCATTTTTTTTTTTTGCTTTTTGATTTTTGGAGAGCTCAATTGGAGAGCAAATACCATTGTTAGCAATTTTTGAAGGGGTGTTCTTGGGAGTATCTTGAGGAGAGAGAAAGTAAAAAATGGGTTGGAGAGTAATGTTGGAGAGCTATACCAATGTTGGTGTATGTATGGGAGAAGTTGCGATGATTGAAAGGGAAAGCAGAGCAAATGAAGGAGTAGGGAAACTGCCATATTTTGGTGGTTAAAGTTTGTGGTGACCTAGTTGCTTTTTTTTTTGTTTTTGAATAAATTAGTTAGTTTCTTGCATGTGTGTTTTCAATTTTTTTTACTTAAAAGGATTAGTTGTAATTTGGTTAATTTAGTGAGGGTAAAATAGGGATTTTAATATTTTATTGTCCTACCCCTCTTCACATATAGAATAGAGATCCATAAAGTGAAATTAAGCACGACCTTGTATGTCAAAGTACTCTAACAATAATTCATGCCAATAAACAGGAAATGTTACACCAATTTAGTATAATGTATGTCTGATCCCATTTCTACCAATATCAATCTACAGGTAGATATTTTTCATGTGCCATTTTCCTTTCATATATGTACGGATATGCACTAGCTAGAAGAATAATAATATGAATACCATCTAAATATATGTAGAACCAATTGATGCAAATATATAAGTAACTTCCGAATATCAAAGTCATAAATGGGGTCGCGAACAACTACGAATAAAGGAAAATAGAGGCTGTTGGACAGTGACATAAATGGGGTTGAAACATTAAAAATGAGGTAAATTAAAAGCTAATTGTCCAATCCAATAGTAAAGTGTAATTTACTCACAATATTGTCCATTTGCTTGTCTGGTTATTTTAAAGTACTTTTTTCTATGAGTTCTTTGTCTCGACTCTTTAAAGAGTTGTGCTTGAGAGGGCGATTGCTTATTCGGGTCCTTTTGTTACTATTGAAATTTATAACTGAAGATGTTAAATTTACTACTTGGATATGATATAAACCCAAATTCATGATAATATTTAAGTCTTACCAATTCATGGCGCAATAATGCGAATGAAGTAGGGCCCATAGTGTGTGGGTCTTCGTGCATCAATCGATTTGATCTATTCATCTTACTTTTCACCTATACATATTTATGTTTTTGATCTTAAAGTTTTTATGCTTATTTCACAACATTTTTGCTCATTTTACGTTTTTGCTCATTTAACGGTTTTTTTGCTCATTTTATATTTTGCTCATTTTACTTTTTTGCTCATTTAATATGTTCTACTCATTTTATGTTTTTGCTCTTTTTATTTTTATTTTTTTTGCTCATTTTATGAAGTGTTTGCTCATTTTAAATGGATCTCATAGTTCTCACTATAAGAGGGTTCTCATTAGAACCCAACCCATATCTGTACTGTATTAGTTATTAGAAGCAAAAAAGGGAGTCTACATTTTCTGAAAACAAAAACCCGCGTTACATATGCAATAGGTAGCTGTTGCATTATCTAAAAAGTGTTATAATTGATTTAGCGATACAATTGTACTCTATTGTATCAAAGATAATAGCTTATCTAACACCTTTTTCCGTATAGTGACTAGCATTACGAAAGATCATAATAGTCACTGTTACAACTAATACTAAGGCGTTACAATACATCTACTGTTACGCCAACCGATGTAACATATGATTTGGCGTTACAATAGACTTATTCCAACATGTTATGTCAATTTTATAATGCTATTGACGTTACAATAAGCCTAATATGTAGTAGTGTTCTTCCTCATGGTTTTTTGTTGCTTTTAAGCATTTCAAATAAAAGTGACGTGACTTCCCTAACATTTCCCTCACCGTTATCATGGTTTGGGACTGGTTGGTTCTCTTATGTAGATTGATTATTTGTGGATTCCATTGTACTAAATGCATAAAAGATTGGGTTTAAAATCGGATTATAGTTAGGTTATTATAGCATTTGTGAAATGAATAGGATCATAATAACAAACGCACACACATATATGTATATATGTAGAATTATACGATAGAGTTAGTACATTCTACACACAAACCAAACTTATTTATTATTCAAACCATCCGATAAGGTGAAAGCAATAAAACATGCACCGTATATCCCTTTAGCCGAGTTTCAACATGTATATACAGACAAAATGGTTAACACCTAACATACAAACAAATTTTTTTAACCTAATTTCCTACTAGTCAGTACCATCTTCACATGGTGCTCCTTGCTCTTTGTTGAGATTTATGCTTAAAGATGACTCATATTCATCATTAGATACGAATACCATATGATCTCTTTCGAAAGCCAACAACTCTCCAACCAGCTCATCAAAAGTTGGAGTCCAACGTCATAATAAAACCGTATTTATACTATGCACGCCCTTTGCTTTCTTGTATATTTACTCATTTACTATTCAGGTGGTAAAAGTTAACCTTCAAATATAAGCGCAATCTATTGATTTCACGTCCCTCGCAGCCAGCTGTTTCCAGTGGATTCCTTGTTTGTCATAAATAATCAACATATCTTATATTTTACTAAATCTTGTTGACAAAATACTGGCTTATATTATTCTAGAACATCTTAAATGATAAAATTCAAATTTTAAGAAATTCTTAGAATAAAAGATATATTTAAAAACAACTTGAAAATAAATTAACTATCAAGATTTATTAATTGGGTTTTTTAAATGAGTTTCAATGCTTTTATTTTGCAAAGGGTCTTAAAACATATTATTTTTGGGTTTAAAAAGATTTTCAACAAGGCCATTTAAATTGCTCTTATTTAGTCTGGACCAATTAGGATGTCGGTATATTAAAATCATCAGGTGCTGTGATAGGGAGGAACAATTATGTGTCTACAATAAGATAAATTTCCAGGTCAATAAAAGTACCTTTAGATGAACTTCTTTTGGGTTTAAACCTATAATTATTCCCTACCAAAACACATATCATAACTTAGAGTGAGCATTAGCTAAATTGAATAACATTTGTGTAAATATCAATGACAAGGTGTACAACTAATTCTTTTACCTCCAACCAATAAATTTTAGATTGATTTTACTTTATTTAGTTTCAAGGAGAGTAACTTTCCTTTGAACCTATTTTCTTTTGTTTGTATTGTGTGATTGTTTGATAGAGTGGAGCGTCCCTTACCATCCTAGGGAAAACAATTTTCCACAATAAAAAATGAAGTTCAACCCATATTTTTCCTTCCTTGATTTGATTCAATCCAAGCAGAAGAAACTAAGGAATATAGTTTTTCTAGAAAATACATTCCTCCCAACAAAACATACCCTAATAGTAAAACCAAAATTCCAAGTTATTGCAAGGTAGTGGTGCTCATAAAAAATCGAAACCGAAAAACTGTACCGAAAAATCGGTCTAAATGGGTGATAACCGTACCGATAAGATAAAGTTTTAATGGTATGGTTACTGAACCGATAAAAATAACAGTAAAAGGATACTGTTACGGTTATGATTTTTGAGTGAACGTTTAACCGAAAAACTGAAATATTTTTTTTATTAAATTATTGTGAAACATTTTTCAACAATTACATTAATTTTAGTATTTGTTACTAAGTAACAATAATTAGAGTAAATATATGATTATTTGGAAACTTTAATACTCCCTCTGTCCCAAAATACTCTTTACACTTTCCTTTTTCATCTGTCCCATAATACTCTTTACACTTTTATTTTTGGATATAACCCACATTACTTTAGTCCTTCTACCTTTTAAGCATTGGCCCACATTCTCTTTCCTCCAAATAAAATAATACCACTCCTACTACACACCAACTCTAACCATGGCCCACACTCTCTTTCCTTCAAATAAAATAATACTACTTTTACTAACTACTATCACATCTACTTTTCAATAAAATAACAATTGATAACCAAACAACAACTTATCATCTAAAACTACGTGCATTGATAAGTGTCGAGAGTATTGTGGGACGGAGGGAGTACTAATATAAACACTATAGTTAGGAAATTGAACGAATTCTTAATGTTATTATGTTTTCCAATGGATTTATTATCCACTTTAGAATACATTTTATTTTAGAATATATATTACCTCCGTCCCTTTTTAATAGTTACACTTTCACTTTTGACACTATTCTCAATTTCCCTTTGACTATCATTTGTAATTTATGGTTAAGAGAAAATATAGTCATGTGAGGTTTTATTTGATTCGTCTCGATATATACTTTTAGAATATCGACTTTTTATATTTTTTACAAATACAAAATTAGAGATATAAATGCTCACATTATTGCATCGACATGCGTGAAAAATGTAAGTATAACTATTAAAAAGGAACGGAGGTAATATAATATTACAGTATATGCACAAAAAAATAGAAAATATATATGTACATTAGATAAAATATAATAGTAATATAACTTTAATTATGGTTAATGGTTAGCCGAAAAATTATAACGAAAAAACGGTTAACCTATCGGGTCTAAACGGTTATGGTTACGATTACGGTTCGCAAAAAGAGCAAATCGAAACTTTTGGTTACCGAACCAAAATATTGTATCGGGACGGTTAACCATCCATAAACACCCCTGGTAAAATAGGAAGCAAATAGAGGTATTTAAGGGGTTGAAACGGCGGAGTGTCTGTCCTTTCCCGATAAGACCGGTGGTTGCTCAAATGGGGAAAGGGAAGAAAGCCTTAGGGCATTGATCCTCGAGCACAACCCCCCCTCTTCCCCTTCTTTCTCTCTCCTCAATATCCTAAAAACCTCCAAAATATCTACTGTTCACTAATTATCCGGCAACCCCAAAATTATATTATAATATTTGTCCCGACATAACAAAAACATTCAAATTTCAAACCCTACCCCTTCTTTTTTCTTCTTTCTTCCCTATCCTCAAATTCCTTCCTTTTTTTTAATTTCTTTTTTCTTGGGCTTTCAATCAAACCTTGTACAACAGAATTAACTTAAATATGTTCACTGGATAATCTCATAGGTATTATTTCTTCTCCAAAAACTTCCCGCAGTTGACAAAAAAAAAAGAAGATGAAATCCATTCCTCCCATTTATGAACCATGAAGTTATCTTGTTAATTTTGTTAAGCAGGTAAGAGACCAGAAGTTGTAGATCCAAGAGAAAAAAGCAGGTAATAAATCTTACTAATTACACTAAATTTCCAACCAATAAAATTAATTAAACTTGTAGTATTAAATTCCGTCAGTAGTAAATGATTATATAAATTAGGTTACAATAATTACTGCGATATAGTATATATTTTCAAAAAATATTAACACCATTTCAACCAACGACTCAGCTCAGCTCAAATTTGAACCAGAAAAAAAAGCAGCTTAATATAAATTCCCACTTTCATGATCAAGATGAGAGAGAAAGAGAGAAAAAATAGGCTTTTTTGGTTCAGCTTTTTCGAGAGCATAAAAAAAAGTCTTGGTTTTAGGTATGTGAATAACCATAAACTAAGGCAGATCTCAACTTACAACTCACTAGCTTATGTACTAGCCTAGCTAAGCTTAATGAGTTTAATTCTTTTTTTTAGACTCTATTATAGTACATGTACCAACATTTCTATTAAGCATCTGATGCTACTTTAAATACAATTTTTTTTATTAAAAATATATTATTATTTGTACTTACTAGTTACTAGTACTTTCAATTTTTTTCATTTCCTCAAATAAATTTATTTTTTTTGGAGTGTATAATGGTTCGTTGTGCACTTCTTGGTGTGTTGTTGATGGAAGTGATTCAGTTTTGCTTTTGATTATTATCACTGCAGGGAGACAAGAGGGCTTACTGTAACAGTGTTTGAGCAGCAGAAACTACTGAATTCAAGCGTGAAAAAAAAAGCCTATTTTATTTTTGTTTATTTTTTTTATGTCTCTCTCTTTGTTGCAGAAAAAGCCACAGTAACTCTGATACATCGTCATCAATGCATAGGACATAATAACAGCCTGAAAAATCAAAAGAAAAAAAAAAAGGAGAGAGAGAAAAACTCAAAAACTGAAAAAATAAAAAAATAAAAAAATAGTGTTTACTTTATTATTCACACTTCTGACAGCTGAGGAGAAAAGAGGGGGGTAAGTAGAAGGAGAAGCAAAAAAGCTGAGTATCTATTTTGTGGTTATTATGAAAGTGGGATGGTATGGAGGTGGACGAGATTCAAAGCCCTCAACCTCAATCAAGTTGCAAGTACTCTAGGGTAAACTCAGCCAATGGTAGAATCGATTGTTCCAAGATAGGAGGAGGAGGAGGTAGTGGAGGTGGTGGGCACGACAACGGCGAAGAAAATGAGTTGGATGAGATTAATCAAAGGAGAGGGGTTGTGTCCATCATCGAGCCCGCCGCTGCGGCTGGAAATGGCAGCAGCGGAGGGATAGGAGGAGATATGATAGCTGGGGGTAGTAATCGGTTTGGGAGACAATGGCAGCATTCTTCTAGGATAATTAGGGTTTCGAGGGCGTCTGGAGGGAAGGACCGTCATAGCAAGGTGTGGACGGCTAAAGGTCCGAGGGATAGGCGTGTTCGTCTTTCAGTCACGACAGCTATACAGTTTTATGATCTTCAAGATAGGTTGGGGTATGACCAGCCTAGTAAAGCGGTGGAGTGGTTGATTAAAGCGGCTCAGGAAGCTATTAATGAGCTTCCGGCTTTGAACACAGCAAGTTTTCCACCGGAAACTCCGAGGCAGCTGAGTGATGAGCGGAGGGGTGGTGGAAATGGTGTGGAATCAGCTGATGTCGAATTAGATGGTGATCCTAATTTTAGTCAGAACCAGAACCAGAACCAGCACCAGAACCAGCAACATATGGGTGCTAAATTAGGGTGCAGTACTAGTAACAATTCGGAGACGAGTAAAGGATCCGGGTTGTCGCTGTCTCGGTCGGAGATCAGGGTGAAGGCGAGGGAGAGGGCGAGGGAGAGGATGGCTAAGGAGAAGGATAGAGATGGTGAGCCGTCCAGGGTTAATGTTGGTTCACATCAGCATCATAATAATCATCATCAACAACAACATCATCAGCAGCAAAATGTGAGCTCTATGCCTCAAACAACGTCTTTCACTCAGTTATTAACTGCAGGAATGAACAATCTGAATGAGAGCAACAATGCAGCTGCGAGCTCGACACCTTCGCCACATCACCATGGGAGTGCGGAAGTGAGTCTGTTTCACAAACACTCAAGAGGAGGAGAGAGTAACAACAATAATAATAATCAATGGTTGTCAACAGGCTCTAGTACAACTCCCATGGCGGATTACTTTGGGACGGGACTCATGGGCCTATCCTCTTCTCGAGCAGGCCAAATCCAGCTCGGGCACAACACATCATCACTCCCCCCGGTGATGACGATTACGTCCTTCGGGGGGTCGGAAAATCAGCATCAATCTCATGATCAGCTTCACCACCACCACCAACATTTCCCCTTTTTGCCCGACCAACACCTCATACAAGTCGCAAACACGGCTTCTCGGGCGAGTGGTGGTGGTGTAAGTGCAAGTGATTATAACTTGAACTTCACCGTTTCCTCATCTCCTACTAGTACTACTTCCGGCCTCGCCGCTGGTTTCTATAATAGGGGGACCCTTCAGTCCAATTCATCGTCTCTGTTGCCTTACCTTCAAAGGTTTTCCGCCACAGACGGATCCAGCTTGCCCTTCTTCCTCGGCAGTGCAGCAGTTTCTTCAGCTTCACCTGCCGTCGAAAATCACCACAACCACCACCACCACCACCAACAACAACAGTTTCAGTCACCTGGGTTGCAGCTTTGCTATGGTGACGGAGGCTGGCCATCAGACCAGAAGGGGAAAGGAAAAAACTGACTTTTTCCACCGATCATCCACCATTATTCTGCTTTTCCATTCAGTTTGTAAGTTCTCCTTTCCTGTCCTTTTTTCTTAATACATTAAAATTTTTTAAATACTGCATGTTTTCATTTGTTGAGGAGCAGGGAGCTATAACATATTCGTAACTATTACAAATTTATAATAAAGGATTTTGGAAAGAAACTTTGGATAAAATAAGGGGGGTTTGGAAGATATGTGAGTGTTTGTGTGTGTTGTAATATATTACAGTTATAAATATTGAAATTCTCTGTGTTGAACTTTCCCTAAATTATGAGAATGAATTGAAATAGTAGCATATCATACGAACATGTGTATAATATTGCAATATATTAAGGATTATTTTGAGATTTCAGAAAACAGGGATATATACTGGAAATTCCAAAAAAAAATTCTTTCCAAAATAAACATATGTTATTGGATATGCACTATTTACATAGTTTGGTTGATTGTTTTTGCTCAACTTTCCATTTGCGGGCCTTGTGTTTCTTCATATCTACTTACTAGTTACTATGCTGCTTGAAAAGGTGCTTGCCTTGCTTTTTGGAAAGACGTTTACTAGATTTATGGTACTGTCAAAATAAATGGTTAGCTTTTTTTCTTCGTAATCATTAAAATAAGCTTAGATTACTGCTATCAAAGTGATAAAATGCTTACTGTTATCCAATCGTTTGTCCTTTGTGATTGATATGCATGGATTATAGTGAACAGGAATCGGCTGGTTGTCTTGGATTTTATATTTTGTGCTCAATTGTCAATTTGTCATCTTACAATAAGGGTGGAGAGAGAAGGGGTGGGTGGGTAACAGGTGTTGATAATTCACCCTATCAACCAAAATAATTTACAGGGTAGTACAGAGAAGATGGGATTTGTGGTATATTACTTGGAATTTACAAACCCAATAATATTATATGCTCCTCAAATTCTTGTCTGAAATTTGCATTTGTTTGGACTATTTTTCACACTTGCCATGGCAATACATGTTCGCCATCAGTTGGCTAGCCTCACCTACTTAATGATTGGTTAAATAGCTCCATGAAAAATGGGTTCTGTCTTAGATTGGGAAACTAAACAAGCCTTTCTGGTATATATATATAGACTAGTTATTACACCCATTTTTTTCCCCACTAGTTTATTAGACAAATCTTTCATGCCCGCACAAGTCATCTGCTAGAATAAAACTACCTTTTTTGAAATGGTTGGGACATTTTGAATTTAATACTATTATATAATTGTAAAACCGAATAAGGAATATTGTTAAGTTATATATATTGTCTTATATGTAAATATCATGCTTTAGGAAGTTTGTTGATATGCATTGATAGTCATGATATTTACATATAAGACAATATATATAACTTAACATATTACATGACTGGTGAGCTCTGATCTCCTGTTTGATGTATTTTCATCTTTCGCATCATAGTTATATTGGTGTAACATCTTTAGGTTGATAATACATGAGTGGTTCTCGAGATTGGCATTATCCCTAGACCAACGCTCTACTAGTTCTACAAATCTGCGAGACAAAGCTTCTAAGTTCGTATCTCTAGATCTATACACAAAGAGCACACAAAAACACCAAACAAACAAACTCACTATGATAAACATGAAGGAGCAAGATCCCAACAAGGGGGAGTAAACTAACCCCACAAAGGGGGATAAATGTCATCACAAAGGATAGAAGATTATTGAAATAGAGGACAAAATGGAGAAAAACAAAGCGAAAAATAAGAACAGAATACTTACTAGTAGAATACAACCAACTAGTAGTAGAACACAATACTTAGTAGTAGAATACAAAAACACCAAACAAACAAACCCACTATGATAAACATGAAGGAGCAAGACCCCAACGAGGGGGAGTAAACTAACCCCACAAGGGGGAGAAATGCCATCACAAAGGATGGAGGATTATTGAAATAGAGGACAAAATGGAGAAAAAATGGCGAAAAATAAGAACACAATACTTAGTAGTAGAATACAACCTAAAGGCTGAAAATAAGAGAGAATTTGGGGCTTAACATGGACAGAAGCATTCATGGCAGCTCCTTACTATAAAAAAATTAGGATTTGCTTTGGGGAGGGAGAGAGGGAGGATAGGAGCGTCTATGTTAAGGCTTAGATCAATTAAATATATATTGAGATTTTTTCTGGTAAGATCTCATATGAAAGGTACTATATTAAAATGGAAAGAAGTGATGCGTTAAAGAGAGTAATAAGCTTAGTGAATAGATGCTTATGGATTGATTATGCCATAAATGGGAGTGAATCAGAATTCGTGAAGTTTGAGGAGTTCAATTATAGTTGTTGTACTGGCTACGACTTTGGGATATATGTGAACATGAAAGGTTTCCAAAATGAAACAACTGATTTTTGAGACATAGTCAAAATGGCCACTCTTGTTATGTAAGCGAGAGAAAGGAAAGAAAAGATACTCACATGGCGACCTTCGTTATGTATAGGATAGATAGGAAAGCAAAGATGGGCTCCTACACAAAGAAAAAGCAAAGACATTATCAAAAGTCAAAGTGACGTAAATAATAAAAATAAATGATGGTATCTAAAAAAGTTTAAACAAAGATAGGCTCACACCCAACGTTAAACAAAATGTATCTAAAGCCTATCAATTATTAATCTTTTTGCACGGAACATTGGCTAAGAGTAATCTGGCACGTATTCACCTGGCGTAGCTTAGTCAAGTGCCAGGAATTCCGTTTGACGAATTTGAGATTCCACACTCAAGTCCTTTTGGCTTTTACTAATGTGTGTAGGTAGTTCACCACCTTTTCCTCTCCTCACATGCATTAGGCTTTCAACTTGAGATTGGTGGGCCAAAACCCAAATAAAAAAAAAAAAGATGGGACATAGTCATGTATTGGGGTTGCTAGAGGAAGTGTTGGAAGAGCATTGGCTCCTCACCTCGACTTTCAGAAACTCAATTTGAGGTTCAATCCTCATGCAAGCAAGCCTTAACAGGGGGGGGAATGGGCTTGATGGAGCTGGGTTAGTCCTTGAGATAAGGTTAAAAAAACAGCAAGTATTGGCCGCATGATTAATCATCATGTGATCACGCTCGTAAAAGACAATTTAATTATGTTAAGATATCTGTAACCACTTCAAATTATATAAGTAACCCCAAAAAATTATAAGTAACGTTTAGTTATATTAATAAGTAACCTCTACGATAAATAATCCCACTAGGGGACATATAATACCAATGGGAGACATAAGTAAGTTCAGCAATTATAAGTAACCCTATATCATTAAATAACCCCAAAATTATAAGCTAAGTTGCATGGATACGGGACACGGACGCGTGGACACGTTTCTAAAATTGAAGAAAAGCGGGGGAAACGTCAGGGAACACAGTATTTTAAGTTTTAAAAGTAGAATAGGCTATACATTGAGAGATTTAAAGACATTGAAAGCTAAGGAAAAAGTAAGCTTTTTAAGGGAAAATATTTCTTTCAATAACAAAAATCTATGTCGGTCTCGTTTCAATCCACTATCTACTTCCATAAGAAAATTCTAAGTTTCCGAAAATTTTCAAAAGTATCCCAAACGAAAAAGTGTTCGAAACGGGGAAACGTTGACCCAAAGAGAGTGTGCGTGCATCACAGATTATAAGTAATCCCTAATATACTAATTAGTAATCTCAAAATGAAATAATAATCTAAAATGTATTGGGGGTTAGAGCATCTTCAATGGTTATCCAAAAGGACTTGCTAGCAATAATCTAAAATGCTTAGCAACTAGCTGAATCATAAGTGTTTGTGTGAGTTTGACTTTGCTAAGCCAATGTGTCGTATAGAACTAAGTTGCTAAGCAAAGAAGTGGGGCCACATAGAAATATGTGTGAGGAGGAAGGGAGGTCTTGGACCTACCCAAGCAAGAAGTAGTATTAGCTTACCAATCCAATGTGGGATTTGTTGCTTGGGAGGGGGTTGCTTAGAGAAACTTAATGTCACTGTTAGCTAAATAGGTAATGGCTTTTCCATTAACAATTTGTTATTAGTTAAGACTTAAAATGATAGTCACGAGATGCTTGAAGGAAATGCAACGCTGTAACTCGAAGAGGTCTGTTGTCCATATAGTAGAGTCCAACTCAAAATCTGCTCATTATTGTCAAAATTAGGTTGAGCTAAAGTAGACTGATAATTGGACAATCAGATCATTACGGATCAGACTTCTCAAGGCTGGTTAGAAGTAAAGGTTATAGATTTCTAAAACAAGCACATGGCAGTTTTCAAATTGCACTTCTTGTTGTAGGGTTATCAAAAAGAAATAAAGTTTAAAAAATAACAAAATAAAAAATTGTTAAGGGGAAATACCCCTGAAATTAAATAATCTGATTTTTTTTTTCTGAAATTGTTAAGAGGTCTACTTAGGGTGTGTTCGGCACAAGCTTTCTAAGTAGCTTTTAGTGTCTTAACTAGGTCAAAACACTAAACAACAACAACAACTAAGCCTTATTCCCAAAGTGATTTGGGGTCGGCTAGGTAGGTCAAAACACTAATTAAAAAAAAATAGTAGTGTTTGGTAAGTTAGTAGCATAAATAGTTTTTAGTGGTACAAGTAGTGTTTTAGTAGTGTTTGTCAAAAGGTACAATTTGTAACTTTTTGGGTGGCGTTTAGTGGTGCATAAATTATATATTAAAGTTTTGTTTGAGTTTATAATTAATTATTTGTAAACAACTACCTTGACAATTTTTTTTACCGACATACCGTTACTTGGACAGTTAACAGCTACACACCAATGACTAACAGCTACCAGCACAACTAACAGCTACTCTGACAGCTAAAAGCTACTACCACAACTATTGTTGCCGAACACGCCTTTAGTTTGTCCATTATAGTAGTGTTTGAGGTTTTTTTTTTTGTTGTAACTCCAAGAGGTCAACATAAGTTAACTAAAATACCCATAAAACTAAACAATTTTTTTTTTTTTTTTAAGAAAGAGTTACAAAGACAAATGATGTAGATGACATTTGATCATAGGTCTTGAGTACTATTTTTAAAGACTTTAACCAACTAAGCTAGTTAACATCCACAAAATCAAACAATTTGTAATGGAATCAATGCCAATTTTGCATGTTATTGTCAAATTTAGGAATGTTGAAGTAGACTGAAAATTAAATCGGACAAGTAGATGGTATATATGATAAACTTTGATGCCTTGTTAGAGTTTGATGTTGTAGAAATTGGAAAAAAGTAGGTGAAAGATTCCATTGTCAGGTTTTGTAATATGTTTTAGCCTTTAATCAAAGTATATATATTATGGTTTAAACAATCGCTTGTTTTAAGATAATTAACATGGTTGGATCGACTTATATAATGGAAAATGATCAGAATTAAATACAGGAAAGAAATGGTAACAATAGTTGTCATATTTATTTGTTGTTTGGTTCCATTATGAAAAGGAAACACATACATGTATGAGATTGAGGAATTTGACTTAATCTATTACCACAAGGTTTAAGAGTGCAATTATTAGATGGAAGTAGTTACCTTACCCCTCATACCCAACATGTATCCAAAAATGCTTTCATTTTTCGATGGTTCATACACTTGAAAATTTCATATCATGTTCTTAAGGTGAAATTGTTGGCTCAATTTTTGTTGATATAACTCAGTACATCCCCTCAGCTTCAAAATCGTATCAAGTTGATTCTTTTGGACTTCAAAGTCATGTTGAATTCTTTTTTTTTTTTTTTTTGAAGTCGTGTTGAATTCTTAATGTTTTAAAACTGAAGGTTCTAAACTTCTAATGCTACGCTGATGTTTGAACAATAGAATTGATATAAACGACAAAAGATACCTCAATATATATATAGGTGGCCTGTTAACATCTATTGATCTATTAATAACTAGTAAAAGTGAAATTGTTTGAACAATTCAAGGCATAATTTCCGGGTAATATATATCTTAACTGTTACTCAATGGGTGTGACGATGGAATTTTTATACTTGCGCTTATATTGTCCTATGAAAAGCTGCAGAGCTTTATGTTGGATACGAAATCATGTTGTGATAAGGGTTATCTTTTCTTCTTATCCTAGATTAGTATGAATAAGTTTGGTACATATCTTTAGTCTACGTGAACGACTTTTTCTTTGTTTTGTGCACTCTGGCATTAGGTTGGTTTCTTATTCGATCTTAACATTTTGTGTATGAAGTTTGATTATCTTTTGTTGCACAAGTATGATTTATAAAGTTTATCGAGTATGTCTTAACTCTAAACAGCGAATGATATGTTAGTAAATAAGAGAAAATAAGTAGGATGGAACTCATAAAATTAAAATTACTAAATGTCATATTTTTTAATATTAACAAATAATAAACAGATTGCAAATTTAGAGCATGTTTAGTTCAATGTTTTTGAATTTTAAGAAATGGAATCAAATATCTTTCTCTTTTTGCTTATTTAGTTCAACTTCTTACCATTATTTGATGGTAATGGATTCCCCTAGTTTGTTATCTTCCCTTCATCCCTCAAGTAACAACCTATTTGTTGATGGTAGTGAGTTCCTTTCCTTTTCCATTTTAGAGATTGAACAAAACAACTCATAAAGATAATTTTTTTGTCACTATTCCACTCCATTATTTGATTTCTTTTCCTTTCGATTCCGTGACTTGAACCAAATATGCTCTTAGTCTTTTTCAAGTTATTGGTATATTCATCTTGAAGTTTATTAAGCTTGCAATAACGGGACACTTTGTTCGGAGAAGACAACATCATAAAGCCTTAGTCCCAAAATAATGATTTGGGGTTGACTAATATGAATCTTATACTTCCTTCTCTTTTTTACCCGCAACACTTTCCTCAAAGGAAAATAATTAATTACTTACAACATTTTTTATTTTTGCATTTCCTTTCTCTCTATCTCTCTCTAATCACATGGGCCCTCTCTTTTTTTGCTCTCTACCTCTCTCATATCCAAAATTTGCTTTGGAGTTTATGAAAAAAAAAAGTTTTGCGAGTAAAAAAACGAAGGAAGTAGAAAAATCGTTTATGTGGCAAATGAAACAGTAAACTTAAATACAGAAAAATCAGAAAGTGGAAGTGAAAGTGAGAGGGAAGGATAGAAGGAAATCAAGACAGGGGAGATTGAGCTTTCCAGTATTTTCCATTCCAAAATTTTCCAGTATTGGAAGCAGTTGATTAAAAGGGAAAGAAAACGAGTCATTCCAATTCTCTTGACTTCCATAATATATCCAAACGATGGAAAATGAATTCTTCGTGTTTTTCTTGCAAATTCTCCTTTCCGAACATACTCTAATTGTTCGTCAAATTGTTTTTATGCTGCTGAAAATGTGCATATTGTAGATTTGCTTAATAAACTCAACTCATTCACATATAAGAATTTATTTGGCAATTTCACACCATTAAGGTATTATGAACTATTCTGCTTACATGGTTCTTTTTTATCCCGCTTCTTAATTATGTTGCATAGCTCCTAGAGAAAAATATTATGCACTATATGGTTAATGCTTGTATATTTTATTCGTGAAGTTGTGTGCAGGTAAACATTGATGGAGCAACGTAAATAGAAGCTCTGAATCCCTCAAGTGAATGCAGATATACCTGCTCGTGTACTCTACTTGTGAATTCAATGCTTCTGATTTTGTATGGATACTTATTTTTCCCATTTTGAAGTCAATGGATTTGGTTGGCATTGACGTTGTTGAATTTGTTGAGTTCAATTTGTTGATTTATGCAAAGCAAAGATGTTTGATTCGAGGTACAGTGTGCCATTCCATTTAGTGGATTTATTCTTGTGGTTTCTCAGTGATTGTTTGATTGAACGTAAGTAGTAATATTTTCTATGAATATTTCCATTTGGTATGAATTATATATATATATACTTCCTCCGTTTCAAAATAAGTGAAACACTTGTCTCAAAAAGCTCTCACATAAATGAGAGAAGTGTTTCACTTATTTTGGAACGGAGGAAGTATATATATATATATATATATCTATCTTTCTTTGAACGAGAGAGCTAAAACTTTCCATGCGAAGTTCTACTGATCTAGGGGACCTAGGATATCATCTTCGTTCATTTTGTGAAAACTATAACTTTATAGTAAGTGTACTAGTAGTTTTGTCGCCTAATTAAGCGAATGGGCAATCCAAACTTAAATCGTCGCCCAAAAATGATTTTGGGCAACAGTAAAAAAATTAGTCGCCCCATAATGTATACTAGGGCAACAAATTCAACTCGTCGCCCTTGTTTTCAGCTATGGGCCACGAAATACAATTTTGTTGCCCTTGAGTTTCAAATCCGTCGCCCAAAACCTACTTTCTTGTAGTGTTCCTAAAATATTCTACTTCTCATATTTTTCTATGTGAAACAAACAAGCTTTTACTTTATTTCTTATCATGAGATATCAACTTTATTGAAGCTTTTAATTCGTTAATGTACGTGGTTCTTCACTTCTTTGTTGTCTCACTGAATAAGTTTTGTGTTTTGGTTACTTTTGATTGTTATTTATCTATAGCATTACAATTCCCTTATTTAATATATATTGTCAGTGACTCAATAAACGACGTGAGTTAGCTACTTGGTAAGCATGATGAACTTGTTAACAAGGGGCTTTTTAGACGAAGCCATGCTTGGCCTAGTGGAAAGGAGAAAACCCTTCACACCCTTAAGGTTAGGGGTTCAATTTCTAATAAAGGCACTTAAGTCTTTAGTAGAGGGGTTCCTCTTATCCTTCCTCCCCCCCAATCCAAAGCATCTAACTTGCTAATCCTGGTTCGGTTGACCTCTGAGAGGCTCAACCTCAACAGGACCATTCATTATCTTACCTACAGGGCTTTTTGAACTAGAAGTGTCCATTGAATGTTGACATCGTTGATTCCATTTTATCCTGTCTACCAAGTTATTGGAATACATTCAGTTTGTTAGATGAGTAATATTCCTAGATAATTAATGTTAAATCTCATTTATAAAGTAAATTCTTGTCAAGGGCTGAGGTAGTTGAGGAAATGGTTCCTCTACCACATACTATATGTTATCACTATCACGCAAGGAGACAGAACTCAGAGAAATAGTTAGAACGATCTTACTTGGAAAGGAGAAACAAGAAAAAGAATGCTGTGACGTGGAGAGATCCACTGTCCTTAAAGGTGATTTCACCGCAGTACGGGTGCAAACTTCCTCCCGACGACCACCCTCCAGGATTAACACATCGCCGACCGATTGTGTGCACTCACAAGCAGACGGATGGAGTGACAGAACTTATCCCGAAATTTAGAAGAACATTTTTGTGTATAGAAGAAGACTGAATTATAATGTATATATCTCTTAACCAGAGAGAGAGAGAGAGGATTTATATAGAATAGAGGAGCAAAGGAAAAAACGGCAATGAATTATTCTGGGAGGAAATTATGGAGTGATAGCTGCGACAAAAATGGCAAGAATTGATTTGCCGTTACAATATGATTGCGTGTATCTCGCAAAGGAAATAACGGAACAAACCAGTCCCAAAAATTAAAGCTGATCATAAAACGGACCGCAGGCCCACAGCCCGCGCCGGCGCCGCGCTCGCCACGAGCCCGACCGGCGCGCGTGCGCGTGTGTGGCTTGCCATTCTTCTAGCCCATTGCTCAACAAAGCTAAAAGGAACATAATAGTATATAAACAAGGTAGGACCTTTATATTCTTTCCATGTGGGACTTGGGTATTTCATGAACAAAAGCAAACAAAGAAATACTCCATAACTAAGGCTAACTTTGAGGCTTTAATTCCAACAATCCCCCACAAATCAAAGTTAGAGGAAGAAGAGAAGAATAAACAATTTCGGGCTTAAAAAGGAGTGATGCACCAGTGTTAATGTCTTACGACTTGAATTAACACTTAGTGAATCAGATTTGGGAATCTTGTTCAATTAAGTGAGTTTCGTCTTGAACTTAAGAGAACTTAAAACCTTTATCTAAAACACTCATCTACCTTTAAAAGAAGTAGTCACCCCGCGATCAATGTGGCGCCTATATTGGCCACACGCCTACCTGGATGCTCATAGATGCTCTAGAGAAATGACCCACATTTTCTCATAGGAAGCGGCCCCACTTCCACATCTAAGTAGGTGAATCCCATCAAGTGTGTACCACCACACACCACCACACACCTGTGGATAGGGGTGTTCGCGGTTTGGGTTGGTGCGGTTTGGGATGTAACCCAACCCAAACCGCAAATATACGGTTTGGCATTTTCCCAACCCAAACCGCACCGCACTTTTGCCCAACCCAACCCAACCCAAACCACACGAAACGGTTTGGTGCGGTTTGGGTTGCGGTTTAACCATTTTTTTTTCCGCGACATTAATTTTGTAATATAAGAATAAAAAAATTTCGAAGTTGACTTATTTTATATTTCTAAGATTATTGCAAAAATAAAAAAGAAAGACAGAAGCCTTGGAAATTCGAATATTAATACTGCAAGAATTTCTACATATGTTCACTTGAATACTTGATGCTTCAACTCAATCTAGAAGATGGGCCAAATCTTACAGGCACAGCAAACAATAAACATTCTGTCCAAACCTTACAAGTTACAACAAACAAAGGAGAAAAAAAAGGCACGCAGGCCTGACCAGCAGAACAACACTCTACTGCCATGTGAGCAGGTCTCACCGTCTCAGTAGCAGATCAACGGATCTCAGCAGCAGAACAACAGCAGCAGAACAACACTCTACTGCCATGTGAGCAGGTCTCAGCAGCAGAACAACGGATCTCAGTAGCAGAACAACAGCAAGTGTCAAGTTCAGTCAATATCAATGAGAGAAGGTGCTAAACTAATCTTCGAGATATCTACACAAAAAGATCAGGATTGTAAATAAATAGTAAGAAGAAAGAACAAGAACTGAACAAATAAATTCATAATTCAAGGAATCATAAATTCATAATTCAAGGAATTGATAAAATAAATTAAGATAAATAATCAAGCGTGAAAAAATAAATATAATTCAAGGAAGTGAGAAAGGAGGAGAGAGATGACCTGAGAGAAAGTTGGGTAAAACCCTAGTCGCAGATGTGAGAGAGAACTGAGAAGTATAGACAACAGTTGTAGTCGCAAGGGATTGCAAACTTCTTGTGGCGTCACCGATGACTCGGTGAGCATAGAGCAGAGCAGAGAAGTAAGGGTGCGGCGGCAGGGGATTTGCAAATAGGAGCAGCAGAGAAGTGAGTAGATGAGGATATGACTGCAACTGCAAAGAGCCAAAGACTTAACCTAAATACCTAATAGCGTATTACTGTATTAGTATTGTCAAGTGTAAAAAAAAAACAAAATACATAAAATAAAATTTTAAAAAAAATCATATAAAAATGCGGTTTACGGTGCGGTTACGGTTTATAAAAATTCAAACCCAACCCAAACCGCAAACCGCGGTTTACTTGAAATCATAACCCAAACCGCAATTTTGAAACCGCAACCCAACCCAAACCGCGTAAATGCGGTTTGGGTTGCGGTTTGGTGCGGTCCGTACCGCACTCTGAACAACCCTACCTGTGGATATGGGTTCATTAAGAGCCCTTTGCTCATCCTCAATCACTAGTGGTAAGCACTTTTCAACACAATTTTTCATAAGAGGGATAGAAATAAACAAGTGCCTTTATTACTAATGTTGCCCTTTGAACTCTATTTGCATAGAGTAGGGTTTCATTATTACATTTCAAATGGGTCTCAATCCCGTCCCTCTGGATGCATCCACAATTACATTTCTAGAAAGGCCTTTCGTAAACGGATCCGCTAAGTTCTTTTCGGACTTTACATAGTCCAGTGATATCACTCCACTGCTTATCAAATCTTTAACAACCTTGTGTCTGAGACGAATGTGCCTTTTCTTTCCATTGTATACATTGTTCTTTGCCACTGCAATAGCTGCCTGAGAGTCACAATGCAGTGCAACCGAAGGAGCAGGTTTCCCCCACATTGGAACATCATTCAGCAAGTTTCTAAGCCATTCTGCCTCATTACCTGCCAACTCAAGTGCAACAAACTCAGATTCCATAGTTGACATAGCAGTACAAGATTGTTTACAAGATTTTCAAGAAATAGCACCACCACCCAAGGTAAAAACAAAACCACTAGTAGAGTTAATTTCATCATTTCCAGATACCCAATTAGCATCACAATAACCTTCTAAAACAGCAGGTGAAGAAGAGTAGTGAATGCCCCAATCCATGGTTCCTTTAAGGTATCTAAGCAAACGACGCAAAGCACCCCAATGATCTTTGCTAGGATTATGTGTGTACCTAAGTCTACTAATAGCATATGCAACATCAGGTTTGGTGCAGTTCATCAAATACATAATGCTACCAATTACTTTAGCATACTCAGATTGACTCACAGGGTCTCCCTTATTTTTCACCAGGTGGATACTAGAGTCATAAGGGGTCCTGACTGGATCAACATCAAAGGAGTTGAACTTCCTAAGTACCTTTTCAACATAATGGCCTGACTCAAACTGAAACCATGAGGAGACCTAGAAATTTTAACTCCCAAAATAAGGTCAGCCTCACCCATATCTTTCATTTCAAACTTAGTACTTAAGAATTCTTTCACGTCATTCACAAGATCTAAGCTAGTCCCAAAAATCAACATATCATCAACATATAAACAGATGATCACACAACCTCGAGAGTCATTTTTTAGAATAAACACAAGTATCGCTCTCATTTACAAGAAACCCAAAACTGGTTATGGTATTATCAAACTTTTGGTACCATTGTTTAGGGGCTTGCTTTAAACCATAAAGGGATTTTACTAGCTTACACACCTTGTGCTCTTGACCCGAAACTACACATCCTTCAGGTTGATCCATATAGATTTCTTCCTCAAGGTCACCATTTAGGAAAGCAGTCTTAACATCCATTTGATGTACTACAAGACCACGTAAAGCAGCTAAGGCAAACAAAGTCCTAATGGTAGCAATCTTAGTGACTGGGGAATAGGTGTCAAAATAGTCAATTCCCTCCTTTTGAGTGAAGCCTCTCACAACTAATCTTGCCTTATACTTGTCAATTGAACCATCAGGCTTTAACTTCTTTTTGAATATCCATTTGCTAGAGATAGGCTTACAACCCCTAGGAAGGTCTGCTAATTCCCAAGTGTTGTTACTCATGATGGACTCTAGCTCACTATCTATGGCCTCTTTCCAAAAAACAGCATCAACAGATTTCATAGCCTCGACATAGGTCTTAGGGTCTTCTTCTAAGATAAAGACAGACACTAGACTCTCATTTAGGACACAACTTTCAGTAAGGAAGGAGGTGACAAAATCAGAACCAAAACTGTTCTCTTTCCTAGGTCTTTTACTCCTCCTAGGTTCTTCTTCTACTATAGGTAAAGTCACATGAGAACTGGACACCGACAGAGCATGATCAGCAGAAGAAAAACTTGAAGCAGTAGAAGAACATTTCAACGGGAACACATGTTCAAAGAATTCAGCATCTCTTGATTCAACAATAGAACCACAAGCATAAGAACCTCTAGCATCCTTAATAAGAAAACGATAAGCAGCACTATGAAAAGCATAACCAATGAAAATTGAATCACAAGTCTTTGGTCCTATTTTGTCCCTCTTAAAGGAAGGTATGGCAACCTTAGCAAGACACCCCCACACTTTCAGGTATTTGAGGTTAGGGATATGCCCTTTCCACATCTCATATGGGGTTTTGTCTAACTTCTTATGTGGCACACGGTTCAAGACATGACAAGCAGATAAAATGGCTTCTCCCCACATGTTATCAGGAAGTCCAGAACTAATCAACATAGAATTCATCATGTTCTTAAGGGTTCTATTCTTCCTTTCAGCTATACCGTTTTGTTCGGGGGTATAAGGGGCAGTTAACTCATGAATAATCTCATTTTGTTCACAGAAGGTCTTAAGGGAAGTGGGATCATATTCTCCTCCCCTATCACTTCTAAGTCTCTTAATTTTCCTGTCCAATTGGTTTTCAACCTCAGCTTTGTACTTTAAAAACATTCCCTCTGCCTCATCCTTAGATTTCAGAAGTTCTACTACGGTGTAACGGGAAAAGTCATCTACAAAGGTTATGTAATACTTCTTCCCTCCTCGACTTTCATGGTTCTTAAAGTCTCCTAAGTCTGAGTGGATGAGTTCAAGGAGTTCAGATTGCCTATCAACTGATTTAAAAGGCTTCCTAGCAAATTTAGCTTCAACACAAATTTCACATTTAGGCATATCAGAATTGGAGAAGCTAGGTATCAAGTTCAAGTGTTTCAGCCGTTTTATGGAGGCTGCATTCACATGACCTAATCTAGAATGCCATAAATCAATAGACTCAGCAATATAAGCAGAAGAAGTAGAAGCAGATTTATTCATGAGTTCAACAATAGCATCAATAGCAAAAAGCCCCCCATTACAATACCCCTTCCCCACAAATTCCCCATTATCGGTGATAACAAGTCTATCAGAATCAAAAGACAACCTCAAACCAGCCCTAATTAACAAACTTCCAGAAATCAGATTTCTACGCATTTCAGGAACATGAAGTACATTTGTAAGAGTAAGCAATTTTCCAGAAGTGAGTTTGAGAGTAATCTTCCCTTTGCCGCTGACTTTTGCTGAAGCAGAGTTGCCCATGAACACATTTTCACCTTCCAGCTTTTCATAATGATCGAACATAGCTCGGTTGGTGCAGATGTGCCTCGTTGCTCCTGTGTCCACGATCCATTCAGCAGTATCTCCAGCTAGGTTGATCTCGGATACAACAGCAACAAAGTTTTCAACTGCTTCCACCAAGTTTGCTTGGTTCTTCTTTTTGTTCCAGCAAATTGCAGCTTTGTGTCCAGGTTTACCGCACTCATGACAACTGCCTTTGAACCTGTATTTCTGCACACCACCATGAGATTTGAGACTATTGTCTCCCTTGTGAAAATTCTTTGCGTTCTGTTTGTTCCTGTCAAAATTGGAGTGTTTGGACTCCACAAGATTAGCTTTAGGAAATACAGCATGATTAGAGGGTTTGTCCTTAAGACGGTTTTCTTCCTCAATTTTCAGATGACCAACAAGTTCTTCAAGGTTAAGGTCTCTCTTTTAGTGCATAAGCTGGTTCCTATAGTCTTTCCAAGAAGGTGGCAGTTTCTCAATAAGTACGATAGCCTGGGTATACTCACAAATAACAAGTCCCTCAGCAGCAATATTGGTGCAAATAGTTTCATATTCATGAACCTGGTCAATAATGGGTTTCTCATCATCTATCATGAAATTAAGCCACTTACTAATACAGTAGCGTTTGGAACCAGCATCATCAACACCATATTTCTTTTCCAGGGTATCCCAAATGTCCTTAGCATGGTTATAAGTCATGTAAATATCAAGCAGTGCATTGGACATATAGTGTAATAACATCCCCTTACAGGTTCTGTCATCCTTAGTAAATTTAGTCTCATAGGCCAGTTTCTCAGTCTCATCAGAAGGGATAACAGGATCATCAAGCACATAAGCCACATCAATTTGTTCAAGGTAAAACCTAACCCTGACAGCCCAATGTTTATAGTTTTTCCCCTCAAGAGACACGATCTTAGACATATCAGGAATGGTCAGACGAGATGCCATAGCAAGAGAATAATACTAAATCACCTTTAAGATTGTTATCACTATCACGCAAGGAGACAGAACACAGAGAAATAGTTAGAACGATCTTACTTGAAAAGGAGAAACAAGAAAAAGAATGATGTGACGTGGAGAGATCCACTGTCCTTAAAGGTGATTTCACCGCAGCACGGGTGCAAACTTCCTCCCGACGACCACCCTCCAGGATTAACACAGCGCCGACCGATTGTGTGCACTCACAAGCAGACGAATGGAGTGACAGAACTTAGCCCGAAATTTAGAAGAACATTTTTGTGTATAGATGAAGACTGAATTATAATGTATATATCTCTTAACCAGAGAGAGAGAGGATTTATATAGAATAGAGGAGCAAAGGAAAAAACGACAATGAATTATTCTGGGAGGAAATTATGGAGTGATAGCTGCGATAAAAACGGCAAGAATTGATTTGCCGTTACAATATGATTGCGTGTATCTCGCAAAGGAAATAACGGAACAAACCAGTCCCAAAAATTAAAGCTGATCATAAAACGGACCGCTCGCCACGAGCCCGGCCCGGCCGGTGCGCTCGCGCGTGTGTGGCTTGCCATTCTTCTAGCCCATTGCTCAACAAAGCTAAAAGGAACATAATAGTATATAAACAAGGTAGGACCTTTATATTCTTTCCATGTGGGACTTGGGTATTTCATGAACAAAAGCAAACAAAGAAATACTCCATAACTAAGGCTAACTTTGAGGCTTTAATTCCAACACTATATTCATTTCTAAAATAAATGACACGGTCTGATTATTACAATATTCGCACACTCTCCCTTGACAATGCTTTTTGATTTGTACATATGGAAAAATATAGTCATGTGAGATCTTGTTAGATTCGTTTTGCTATGCTTTTGGTCTGACATTTGCAGGTTAAGTCCTTGAGAGTAGGGGGATAAAGGGATATCTACTCCTAGACACTACTCTTGGCAAGATTCGAACCCAAGACTTCAAAAATCTAAGTTAAGAGTCTTGAGAAGTGACCAAGTACTACTTGGTAGTTCCTCTACCATATGTTGACACTACTAATAACAACAATGTTGGTATAAAGATTACGATGGTGGGGATAATCCATTAGCCAATCAATAGTAGCTGAGTTATGAGTCTTGTTCCAGGATCTATGAACTTATATAATTGCTTAAGCTACTCCCATGACATGCCAACCCAAATAAGTTAACGTGAGTGAAATTCTAAAAAATAGGATTTGGAGCTTGGAGGAAAATAGGTATAGCATATTTTCATGTATTGTTCCTCTTGGACCTTATCACCTAATCAGGATATTAGCTCATTTAGCTACTCTTCTAAAACATTCATTCCTAATTGTACAAATATTCCAAATGGTTGCTATAAATCTAGGGCGTTAACCTCTTAAGTCTACTATAAAACAACAAGATATATTGTAGAATTCATCTTGATAAGAAAGCTAATTTAGGAGCTTCAAGAGTGATATTAGGTAAACTAGAGTGCCAGATAGATGTTGTGTATTTCAAATTCCTTACTTCACAGAGGGCATAGGGGATTTATGGCTAGACCTCGCGAATTTAGATTCTATCTAGCTACTGCTCCATTATAGAGCATTTTTTCAACTGAACAGTTTCCAATTAGGGGGAATGTGTAAATGCCATAACAACTTCCAAAAGACCAAACTTATGTGAATCCTCAGACAAAAAACTAGCATGCATGGAGGGTGTTAGGAGGCTAGGAGCACTATATTTTTAGGATGTAAATATATACCAAAAACATAGCTATATTAGATGGTGAATTTTCCACAATGGTGACACTTCCAGTATAAAAAAACATCTTGGTTGTTTGTGGGTGGTACTGTGGCAGTTCAATAGATGAAATATTTTGAACATTTGACCAAGAGTGATATGTGATATTGCTAGTATTGTCTTAGATATCAGGGAATTATGTAATAAGTTTGTATATTTTGAGTGTTGTAAGATCCATCGAGGTCAACTGCAAGGTCTTGGTAGGCAGGTTAGGCAAATTAGGAGTGGTTATCTGTTCTAGGTTGTTTCTTGTTGTCTATGTTTATTTGTTTACTTACTGCCAAAAAAAAAAAAAAAGATATGTGCAGCCACTACAGGGGTTTTCAAAAACCCATGTTGCAATAAAGGGCATTCAGTTGTCTTTCAAAGCAACTTTTCAAGCAAAACTTTGGAGTAAGGTGATTTCCACTTTGCTAATACTTTGCATACCCCTAGCTAGAACATAGGGAGTTTACAGTATTTTTTGGTCCACCTGCAGCTAGAGAAAAAGCAGTGTTAACCTATTAAACTTAAGCCAGTGGGTACTTTTTCCGTCCATATTTACTTGCAACATTTCCTTTTTGGGAAAGTAAACTATCAACTTTGTCTGAGTATTATGTTCTTTATAAGTAAAAACTAGCTTTGTACCCGTGCAAAAATGCACGGGAAGTTTTATATAGATATGGTTTGTAGAGCTGGTAAACGGGTCTTGTGAAATTCGTGTCAGGTCCATCGGTGAACGGGTTGAACATACTCAATCCTAACCCAACCCGTTTATTAAACGGGCCGATAACACTCAACCCTAACCCGACACGTTTATTAAACGGGTTACCCGACCCATTTGTCAAACGCGCATATATACGTAAACTAAACAAATGTACAACATATATTTCTCAACTACCGTCTTATATATTAATATCTTTCCTAAATAAACCAAATCGAACATCCAAAAAATAAATCTTATATATTTATGAAAAATATTTATATTATTTGAAACCCAACTAATAACATTCATGGTAGAATAGTAGTTAAACGGGTTGTCGTGTCTGATTCGGATTCAGGTTAAAATGTCTGAGTATTATGTTCTTTATAAGTAAAAATATAGTCATATGTACTCTTGTTAATTATATTCAACTCGATGTGTACATTCATAATGTAACAACCCACCTACTTCACACTAATTCCTCTGGTAGGTGTGCGGTAATTCTAACTAACCTCCTAACTATGGAGTAGGGCAAGTCAGGGTCGATCCCACAGAAACAAACAGTATCAAACACTAATTATTCTTGATTCAATCCAACTAAGCAAGTGACGAACGAATATGATCAATGAACTACTGAACCAATATTAATGTAATGCAACTAATAATAAGAGAATAAATTCAAGGATTAAAAACACCTAGAGTTAAGCATCACCATTAGCATAATTAACGTAAAGATAAATTCCCACCTCAAACTAGTCAATTGAATGGTCACAAGGAAAAGTAAGCCCTAAATAATACCATAAACTTTTCTCGAGTATCTATGGCTTCCTTAATATGCAATCAAGCCTACTCTCGTAAAGAACTTCATGTCCTTAATTGGGATACTCAAATCCGTCAAAACCTAACTCCCGTTGTGATCAAGACAATGGAATGATAGCAATACTAATTATCCCTAATTTAGTATTTAAAATTGCACAATCAATTAAGCAAGAACAAACAAACAATTAATTTGGAGATTTAAAGGAAAAAATCAAACAGCAATCATAGCTAGGGTTGCTTAACCCTAGATTGGAAAACGACTCACACATATTAATTAAATAAACTAAATAAGATATAAAGGGATACATAACTAATAATCAAAATTATAAGATAAAGGAGAATATGAATCGATGATCGAAAGACGAAGTCTTGAATAATTCTTCAAGGTCAAAAGAAAACAAATGCTTCACCTTGTTTTACGTAGCTAGAGAGAAAATAAGAAGTCTAACTTTAATAATAAAAGGAATATCTTAACCTAATTAGAAAATCCCTAACATAATATTGTATCTCCTAATACTAGTAGGAAACTAAGTTACAAGATAAGGAAAATCACTTAAATCATTAAATGATATGAATTAGCTAGTCCCCGCGTGCGTAGGAAGATCAACAAAATAGGGCTAACTTGCGAAGCCCATATCTCCCAGAATAAAACTTGCCTTGGGTCGTGCAACCTGTCGTTGGAAAGCTCTTCAAGCCTAGTTTCCAATGTTGCCCGAATCATCCAATTATCAATGTCGATTAAAAAGTTATCCGTAGAAGAGTAACCATGACTCAATTTCCACAATAATTTTATCAAATTCCAACTTTGCTTTGGCTCCAATTTGCACTCAAAGTTATTCATAAAGATTCTTATCAGCTTCCTTCCATTTTCTCATAATACTCAAGCTTGTCCAATCATACTCTAATTATGTTCTCAATACCTGAAATTCATCAAAGAACACCAAAAACGCACAAAAGGAGTAATATTTCGCAACTTAAGTAATTATATGCAATTATGAACTACAATGCACCAAAATGATCCTAAAATGCAACCTAAATGACCCTAAAAACTACATAAAAATATGATACATCAGCCTCCTTCAACGGAAACCTGCGAAAACCCGTCACTGCCCCTCAAAGGACAATTTAGGAACAACAATGACAACCAAAAATCAGCAACATTGGTACACAAGTTTCCTTAATCTGGTTGTACTCGTAAATACGATCCATGATCTCGTATGCATAATCAAAAGCATCATCTCACAACTTACTCATGGGGTAATACGCATCCAGTTCTCTCACAAAATGGTATGGTACCGTCACTGCTCTCACTGGAGCCCTACTAATTGATATATATATATAGAATTATACATACATACATAAATTCACATCACACACGCATGTCATCAAGACTTTAAACATAATTACACATAAGTACACACATTTGGATCGCATATGCACTCATGTTCACATGGTCAAGTATCACTCATTCTTCCTCCTTAATGACAAAAGATGATTTTGAAAACCTGCTGATGTCTATTTTGAAAAGAGAAAAATAGTTTAAATTAATTTCATTTAATTTATCTTGTTGATTTTAATTTCTTGTAATTTTTTTTGTTTTTTTACTTGATTATTTTATTAATATCTGCAATGTTGATTGAATTTGTAATGTTCATTTTTTTATTTCGATGCTTGGATCTGCATTATATGGTGAGTTGTAATTTCAATTTGTTATTTGTCTAGTAGTTTTTTGTTTTTTATTATATGGTGAGTGGGTGGACCTGAATTTTAATATGTGATTTTGTATTGTTAATTTTTCCTTTTTTTTTGAATTTCGTTTTGGATATGAATTTTTATCAACAATTCCTGGATTTTGGTGGATGGAGCTAATATGTGACGAATATGATTTTGGATCGTGCTGTGTAAAATGCAGATTTCAATTTTTTAGATCATAATTCACTCAACTGATCTAGTTGGTGGAAGAAATCCGGATCGGTTAACTATTCCAACTGGTCCGTTTTTAGCTCCAACCGGATCAGTTAATGGTTAACTGATATGGTTTTAAACCGTATCTATTGAATTTTATCAACCTCTCCGCTCATAACTTATCCGGTTCATTTCCAGATCATTTAATCCCAATTTGATCGGATCAGTTGGTGTAACACCTCGACAATCCTCTATTTTTCAAAATACCTTTTTAATATAAACTTAGAGAATGATCAAAGCATTATCGCCCGTGTGATAACGTATCGGCTTATTCAGAATTTTACAGTGGAAAACAATGAATAACTTTGAAAACAATAACTTAGTCAACCATAAGTCAACTCCAAAACAAAACTAAAGTCAAACCAACATAAAGTCAAACTCAAATCATAATTAAAAGTAAACTAAAGTATTAAGCTAACATAAGCTCGCCACGAATCCCGAAACCATGATGCATCATCTTCAAACCTAAAATGGACGATGCACTATTGATTCCGAGAGACCGCTCACCAAATGGGTCATCACTAGGGATGGCAATGGGTCGGATTTGGACCGGGTCCAGGTGGACCCGAATCCATTTTTAGACGCTGGATCCAGCTGAAAAAGTTGGACCCGGCTCCACATCCGGGTTCAAAACGGGTCTGAAACGGGTCCGTCACATTTTATGCTATTTCGCCTACTTTTTAATATTAAGATAATTTCCGAAGCGATAAAATCATGTAGATGTTGTAATTTTAACAGAATTAAAGCTGAATTTATCATTTGACAACCAATTTAAAATAACATATAACAACAATAAGAATAATTCCAAAATGACAGCAACCAATTCATAGTAAGTAGTAACAAATATTAATATTCAACAATGAAATAATTTTGACTTTAGGTTGTTACTTCAAACTAACACGTGCAACATCTGTATAATCACTTGCAGACTTGCAGTTCAAACTAACATAGTAACTAGTAAGTAGTACTAATATGAAGCAACAATTCATAGTAAGTATAATCAGGAAACATATAGAAGAATATCACGCCGGAATCCTCGCCTGAAATCACTTGCAGTTGGACGGTGGATGGTGGTGCGCTCGAAGCCTCGAACAGACGTGGATGGTGGTGCGGTTGGACTCTAGACGGTTGTGCGTGCGAAGCGGTAAACAGATGTGGATGGTGGTGCAAATGTCGCCGGAAAGAGAATTAGAGCCTACAGAAGGTACAGACTACAGACGTGAAGGGGAGTGCGAAGGGAGGTGTGAAGGGGAGCTAGGGTTTAGGGAGTGTGAAGGGGAGGCGTGAATGATCTGTTAGAACTTAGAATGAAATGTTTAGAGAGAGTTAGAGATAGAAGCCCAGCAGCCCACCTAATTTTTTTTTTAAGTCCTGGAACTGGACCCGGATTCGCAATATGGCAGCCGGACCCGGATCCGACCCGGACCCAACGGGTCCGAAATTTTAGGACCCAGATCCGCAAAAACGGATCGGGGACCACTGATTTGTGTCGGGTCCAGGATCCATTACCATCCCTAGTCATCACAGGATCTATAAGCCACAGTCATGATCGACATACACACAAAAGCACGTAATCAGCAAAGCTGAATACTACATAATAAATAAATAAATCCTAACATGATACTAATGAATATTAAAGCGAAGTTAAACAATAATATATTAACATGACAGACTAACTTTACTGAACTTGACTCCACAACCAATAAGTTAATTAAATTTAGATTGAATAGGCAATGGAAATAATTGTCCAAACCAAACCAGTCTTCAATTTAGAAGACGAAATACGGGCGCGACTCCGTACTTCCATGACCAACGAAATCGAGGTACTAATTAAATAAAATAGGACACGGTGATCAATTCGGTTCCAAGAAAAGCCATGGGCTACCACCATGTACTCCAACTCATAGTAGTCCAACACTTTAGACATGCACAAGTCTAAAACTTATTGCTATTCACTTTCCACTTTAAAGTGATTATTGAATTATTTACTTGTTATGACTCACAAAGTAAGACAACCAACATAATCATCAAGGATACATGATACTTTCATTTTTATCTTAGGATTAGGTAAGGTGATCAACAACTTAACAATCCAAGAATAAATCCATTATTAGTTCCATAGCCATTATTTATTTGTTGATCTAAGTCAACAATCAACCAACCTTTCATAGGTGAATAACCAACTTACCAAATAAGGCTTCGGTCCTCATAAAGTAAATAAAATAATCCAAAGGGAACAACATGATCCAATTCATGAACCAATAACAACATAATTATTAATCCCTCATGTGAATTAATAAAATAAAGTTCCCAATCCCATATGTTTGCATCAATCATCCATACAAACATAATACAACCAACATAAGCAACATGCTTCATACAACGATATAAAACATGCAATTCCACTTGAATATAAATCACATATGAACTATACATAGTTCCCTATACATGATACTACATCAATTAGGACATGATACTAGTCTCCTAGTATAGTACTACCATACTAGTCATTAAAACTCTCAAAAAACCCATACTTTTACAATTAAAACTCCATCATAAGCATACTAATAAAAATTCCAGCAACTTATAATGTGTTTAAAACCCTTTAAAACATGCTTAAGCATAAACATAAATATAAGAGTGTTCAATTTTCATAAACTATAATATAGTACTACAATTTCTAACTCATAAAACCCTAAAAATCCATGCTTTGATACTTAAAACCCTAGTTTAAACATAATTAATAAATCTGAAATTTAATTACTTTATTATACAAATTACATAATCTGAAATTTATATTTAAATCATCAAACTATAAACTTTAATCATGAAATTATTAAATCAATTCTTTAAAAAAAAACTAAACTTAACATTAAATAAAATAGAGGAGAAAGAAAATAAACCAAAGAGAGAGGAGAGAGGAAGACACGACGGCCAAGAGGGGGAGGGACGCCGGCGCGATAGTCAACGGCATCGGTGGTCCGGCGACGGCGAGAACCGGACGACGAAGAGGTAAAGTAAACCGAGAGAGAGAGAGAGAGAACCGTGGGGGACGAGAGAGAAAAGAAAAGAGAGGAGAGAAAATTTAGGGTGAGTGTTTTAATGTGTGGGAATCTTGGATTTTGTTGGGTTTATATAGGTAAACGCTTGTGGGCTTAGGAAAATGTGTTTGGGCTTTTAATAATCATTTAATGATTAGGTGCTTGAGTAGAGTTGGGTTCCTCTAACCCATTTTAAAATCCTTAACACTACAATTCAAAGATGTTTAAACTATTAAATAATTTTCGAAGTATGACTAAATAAAATATTTGATTACTTAAAATCATTAAATAATCCTTTTGACTTTCAAATAGTCAACATACTAAGAAATAAATTATTTAAATACTAAAATATATATAAATAAACATTAAAATATATTTATAAAATTCATAAAATTATGGGGGATTACAGTCTACCCCTCTTAAAAGAATTTTCGTCCCGAAACTTGGAACGATAACCCTCACAGTTTCAAAATTTTGACTCAAAATTCCATTTGGAAATACTTGTGTCACAACGTGTACACACTTTTACCAACTGTAAAACCACTTATGTTACTCATGAACACATTTTTCTATGCGGAGAACCATTTTATTTTGCACCAACATGTGCAAATCACCAAAATAAGCATAAAAATGCATAAAAGTACCATAAAATAAGGCAAAAAGCGCGAAATTCTATCGCATTCTACCTCCCTTAAAGAAAATGAGTTACGCCCTCGTAACTCACCTCAATAAATAACACAGGATACTTTTTCTTCATTTCATCTTCGACTTCCCACGTTGCCTCTTCAGACTCATGGTTAGACCAAATCACTTTTACAATATTCACATCCTTATTGCGTGTACTACACACCTTTTTATCCAAGATTTTCACAGGCCTTTCCTCATACGTGAGGCTACTATCAATTTAAATTCTTTCGGGCTCCAAGACATGATGCATTGAGGAGTCGTACTTTGGCGAGCTTGGCTTCCTCCCCCAAGCGCATCGCCCCCATTGATGCTTCTATTGTCGACTCCTCAGCCAGAGTTGCTATAATAGCACTCAACTTTTGTCGCTTTGGGCATACACAAGCCATGTGCGGTCCATCGCAAAGAAAACATTTAAGTGGCTTGTGTTGCTTACCTCCATCGCGACTGTCCCCCTTGGACTTGGCCTTGTCCTTGCCTTTGTCCACGTACTTGGCCCTCGGTTGGTGCGATGCTTCCTCCTCCTCGTGGTCTTCCTCTTCGACCTTTTTGCCCTTGTCTCATCTCAAATTCCTCAGAATCTCGATTAAGGACTCCGCCACGGCTATGGCTTCTACAAGAGTCTTGACTCCACGCCGCCTCAACTCTTGCTCCACCCACCTTTGCAAACCGTCCATGAAGAAAATTAGGCGAGTCTTTTTCTCCATGTCGGGGATTTCGAGCATAAGCGACGAGTACTGGCTAATGTAGTCACGAATTGTCCCCGTTTGCCTTAGCCCTTGTAACTTCTTCATCGCAAGCTCCTCAGCATTGTCAGGGTAGAACTGCCTTTTCAAGTTCCTGTTGAACTCGTCCTACGTCGCGACGCTGCATAGCCCCCTCTTGATATCCTCTTGTCGCCACCAAAGGACGGCATCGTCCGATAAATGCATTGTGGCGGTACAAATTTTGGAAGCATCGTCTTCCACGTGTATGGCCTCGAAATATCTCTCGACGCTCCATAGAAAGTTGTCGAGAGCTTTCGGGTCACACTTCTTGGCGGCTTCGGGACCTTCATCCTAGGTCCTTCCAGCATAGTGACTCTCCCGGCCACGGCCGTCTTGCAAAGCGTCATATCCGCCTTGCATGAGTTGAGGTCCCCTCGGACCAAATCAATCTGCTCCTTCATGGCTTGGAGCTGCCCCATAATGGTTTCCTTGAGTTGCGCTAACTCCGCCTGTATTGATTCGACCACCTCGTTCACGAGGAGTTGGACAACCTCTTTGGCTTCGGTTGCTGCTGCCCCAACTCCTAGTTCAAGCACTTGAACACGACTATCAATTCCATCGATACCTTGTTCAAGTGTCGACATAGACGATTTGAGCTACGCGACGCCTTTATGCTGTCGACAAGGTCCCCCATCGCGAGCTCAACTTTTGCAAGACGACCATCAAGCTACAAGGTCGTTTGCTTCTTCTTCCGTTGGGTCTCATCGACGACCCTGATGCACCAACACTTTCCTTCGGTTGCGATGCCATCACTCCGACCTACACGTATGCCTCGTCCACACAACAGCACCAACGCCTCACCCAACTTGATCACACGCCCCTAGTGATCGTAGTGGCTCTCATACCACTTGTCACGTATCGACTCTTCCCTAATTGCTATACGTGGCCTACTTGCTTCAGAGTCCCGTCGGAAGGCAAGTGAAGGCACACGATTACTTTGCTTGGCTAGCTTGGCTAAGCTAAATGTGCTATGAAATTGGCTATGTATGGAAGATGGCTAGGCAAAGTAAGTAAGCAAGAAAGAGTTTAAGAGAAAGCTCTTAGATTGCTTGAGAGATATTACAAGTGTTGGATGATGTACAAATAAGGAGGAGATGCCTATTTGTAGGCCTCCATCCTACCTTCTCCTAAATCTAGAATATTCCTCACCTCCTCAATTAGGGGGTTCTACAAAATGCTGTCCTAGAACAATCTAGACACTCTACAAGGTTTATGAACAAGGAGGAGCATACAAGGCTTCTCGAGAAGCTTCCCATGCACCACCGAATATGCCCATACACCATCATATGATTATGGGCCTCAAATTAAAAATTTGGCTCGACCATTATCTTTATTGGCCCAAAATATGACGGACCCCCAAATTTGAGCCTATTTGGAGTTCGTTTGGGCCATCAAATGTCTTAGGGTAATTAAAGCCATCGTTGGTCCATCGCAGAGCGCCCAGCCCACTATGATTGCCCAGCGATGTTGTAGGGGTGTCGGATGCTATCCGTGACAGCGAGCCCATTTAGTGTTGTTAGAAAAAACTTGCACCATGCAGCTTCGCTCCCTGTTTGCACACTCATCTACGCCTTGAAGGCCGCGATATGGTCAATAGGGTCTGTGATCCCTCTATAATGCTCGATTAGGGGAACCTTGACCTTTCGATGGTTGGGAGTTCGCCTGATCTTTTCGCTGAAGGGTGTGATGAAGCCTAAATTACCGAAATGAGCATTAAAGCACTCGATGGACCCAGATGTGCTCGAATCTTCTTCCTCATGCCTTCTACTGCCATGTTCACGATGTCGAGGGCCATCCCTTCCCCGGCTTGGGTTAGGGGCTGGCTCTCCTACATGTCTCGAATGTGCTCGGCGTTTGTTCAATACGTCTTGGGCATCTCGAGTACTGTTCCTAAGAGCTCGTTCGTTTATGACATATCGAGCGTCCCCTCTTCTTACCGGAGCTCGAGTTGAGGTTTGTGGTACTTGGGCTTCAGTTTGAGGTACTCGAGCATTTGCCCTGAAGGTCCTCGAGGAATGGGTGGTCTGTTCGAGGTACCTTCATCCCCGTTCTGGAGGCTGTACACGAGGGCCCTTATGATGCGCTCGAGCGTATTATTGAACTACCCTGCTAGTTGTTGGAGGTCATGTTGCGCGACAGGGTTGGGGCTCGGTTGCTCGTATTGAGGGGCTTCTATCGAGAGAGTAACACCTGTTCTCGAGGCATCATTTCGTTGACGGTACTAGCCGGCTCTCGAGGGCCAATCTCCTCGAGATTGTGTTGGTTTCTTTCGTAGAGTATCAGGGCCCTTCGAGGGTCCCTTGTTGTTTCATCTGCCACCTTAAAGGGAGGTGATCGATCTGGACGAGGTGAGTTGGGAGGTTGTCTGCCCCGGCGTGTTCTCCGAGCATTGGCTATGGCTTTTTGTTTGACTATCCCCACAGACGGCGTTAGCCTGTTTCGGGTGAAAACGTATAGAATGGGGCAGCTAGTCAAAGGTGTGTGTTACTGTAGGCGTGTTTTAATTTCTCCTACGCAGTGTGAGCGTGTATTTGACTACCCCATTGTTAATGTTTTATTGAAAATGTTTTCGAAGTCGCCAACAAGTCTTTAAAGGAAGACTCATAAACCTAATTGGATATTGGGAAATCGTAGGGACAAATTAGGGACAAATTAGGACTTATCCAATTTAGATTTCCCCATCCTGACTCCATATATGGTCATGAACCAAAAATTGAGTTCAGGGGTAAGGGTACAAACATGGTCATAATGAACCACATTCGCCCATTGCTGGCCTCTACTGAATATCGATTTATGTCAATTTTTATGCAAAATAATAACCATATAATATTTTCATACACCCAAAAAATAATTTAGTCTATGCTGGTTCAGGAAACACATAAAAGACTAATTTTTAGTGATATGATATTATGCAATCAAATTACAAGGGAACCTAACAGGTTGTCCAAATTATCTTATTAATATTAGAACTGTTCTTTAGGTCTTTGATTAGCAAAAATAACATGTGTGCTGATAAAAAGGCATGCAAGACAATCAGGCAAGCAATGTAATAATATATGAAAATAAATAAAAGAAGAAAAGAGGGATTAGAATGTATAAAGGAACGATTTTCATATTATAGATCTACATCATGAAAGAAATTGTTAGTAATTTCAATATAAAAATAATAGATTCAAGGACCATCAAGATTATACCGTGGCTTAGGTCTGCGAGATTGACAACCTTCGGGCCGAGCAATCGTGAAGCCTGAAAATCTGAATGTCTGAAAGTATGTACTTGTATGTGGTTGATAGTATGAGTTTTGTAGAGAAATTTTGTAGAGAGGTTCGTAAAGTATGTCGTTGAAGTATATAAAAGTCGAGTATTAAGTGTATATAAAAAACCGTCCTTTAATTCGGAAAATCGAGGCCTATTTATAGGGAGAATGAATTTGCGCTTCATGCACCAACTGCACCAGGTGTAAGCAGTTGTGTGACGCAGAATCACACGTGTCAGGCGCACATTGGCGCGCCTGACGCGGCATCACCAAAAAAATGCTTACACGTGGTACGCGCTTTTGAAAAATATAAGAAAGACAAGTTGCGTGTCGCACAGAGTGTGTGCTAGGCGCAGGACTCTGTGTGAGACACAGGTCTACGTGTTAGGCTCGTGTGAGTGACGCACTATGGTGCGCTTGGCGCAGGCTGGTGCGCTAAGTGCATCGCCTTGCTTTTGACAGCTTTTTTGATAAAAACGCATTTTAACAATTTTCTTTTATCTTTTGACTTCGAAAATCTGATTTTACGGGATAAAATCCGATTTTAATTATAAAAATATCTTTTGAAAATATTTAATTTATTTAAATAAAACAATTAATTATCAATGAATAATTAAACGTGCTTTAAAATACGAGTTTAACACTTTAAAAATAGTTTTAGCTCTTCGAACTGCTCAGCCCTTGGGTCGGACCAATTAAGACTGCGGTACGTTTAATCAATGGGTCATTAAATGGGGAGACACGATTATGTGTATACAGAAGCCCCTACTTTAACTGAGGTTCAGGAAACTGAGGGGTAGAACTTGTGTGCAAGCCCCCTAACTTGACTTTTTATTTCTTTGCCATTGGCTTTTTCTTTTTTTGCATTTTTTTCTATTTGTTAGTGCGTTTACTTTTGCTTTTGGTTTTGCTTTTTTCGCACTTTGATTTTTTTTCACTTTTTTTTTATTTTACCCGGCATTGATTTTATTAACTTTTTTATGTACGAGACTTGTACACAAGTTTTTTGGTTAAGGGTATTGGAACGTATGAAGGTTATTTGTGGAGCTTTGATTTAAAAGGTTTATTTGGCTAAGGATCATGGAGGATAATGATTTAAAGGATTTTTCTTTTGGTTTGGGTTGCATGGATGGTTTGTTGAAGGTTGATGGAAGGGAGCGGGGAATAACTTCTAATCCAAAGCATGTCCATTTTCTATATTTCTTTCCTTTTCTTCAGAGTTCTTTATTAGTCAAGATCATTAGGTGATTTAAGTTTCATCATTGAATTAGAAGCATAAATAAAATGATGGAAGTCCAATGAAAATGAAAAGAAAAATAAAATGAAATGAAAATGGAAAGGCTATGATAAATGAAGTCCTATAGTGACATAAACTCGATGGGAAAGGATATAATTGGCTTAAGGTAAGGACTCTCTGACTCATCCTAGGAAACCGAAAATAAAAGACTAAGCCCTTTTGAATTGCTGATGCACTACACAAAAGGGTTACCGGTGATGATGATTCTCGTTGTAGCAAGCATTAGAAGTCCGTTGTTGTCGACAATGTTTCGCAGCGCATTGATGGCATTCGACACTAGATGTTAGGTGGAATTTATTCCGTTGGAATTCACAGTAGAAGTATAGGTTGCACCTTTTGAATTTTGTTTTTAGGTGCAGAGTTCGGAGTAGACCCTATAGAAGTGATCGCGCCTCTATTGTGAAGGCGGTCGAAAATTTTGAATTTTGTTTTAGGTGCAGGGTTCGGAGCAGACCCTAGCGCCTTTATTGTGAAGGCGTTCAAAAAGTAATCACATGACTCTAAATGCAGTTGGGGTGGTGATACTGCGCTTGATGAGCCATAGAGTATGCTCACATTTGTTCCTCCATTTGGCGTTCCTAATGTTGTAATCTCTCGACCTATCATGAATAGAATTGAGTGGACCTCGCTTGTAAGTTTTAAGAAAATAATTTCGAAATGAGAAATGGAAATGAGGGTTGGAGAAATGGGAAATGGGAGATGAGAAATGAAGAATGGAAATTGAAATGGAAATGGGGAATGGAAATGGGAAATGCATTTGAAATGAAGGATTATAAATTATTATGGGTTTTGGACTAGTATGGGCTTTACCATGATGCTGACATGGGCCTAACTATATGCAAATGCAAACACGGACTGGACTGGACTAGACTTTGAACTTGTAGGAGAGCAAGCAGGCTAGGCCTAAGGGTGTGAACTGATGTTTTATAGTCTGAAGACTTGACTAGGGCTAACATGGAAATGTAAACTAGACCTAGGATAAGCTTTTATAGTTCAAAGACTTCACTAGGGTTCACATAGAGATGCAAACTAGACCTAGGAAATGAATTGATCTTTTATAGTCCTAAGACTTAACTAGGGTTTACATAGAGATGCAAACTAGACCTAGGGAATGAAATTTTATAGTTCGAAGACTTAACTAGGATTTACATAGAGATGCAAACTAGACCTAGTGAATGAACTTTTATAGTCCAATGACTCAAATAAGGTTTACATAGAGATGCAAACTAGACCTAGGAAATGACCTTTTATAGTCCGAAGACTTAACTGGGGTTTACATAGAAATGCAAACTAGACCTAGGGAATGAACTTTTATAGTCCAGAGACTTAACTAGGGTTTACATAGAAATGCAAACTAGACCTAGGGAATGAAATTTTATAGTCCAAAGACTTAACCAGGGTTTACATAGAAATTCAGACTACACCTAGGGAATGAACTTTTATAGTACGAAGACTTAACTAGGGTTTACATAGAAATACAAACTAGATCTTAGGAATGAACTTTTATAGTCCGAAGACTTAACTAGGGTTTACATAGAAATGCAAACTAGACCTAGGGAATGTACCTTTATAGTCCTATCCGAAGAATTAACTAAGGTTCACATAGAAATGCAAGCTAGACCTAGGGAAATTTTATAGTTCGAACACTTAACAAGTGTTTACATAGAATTCCAAACTAGTTATAGGGAACTTTTATAGTCCGAAAACTTAACTAGTATTTACATAGAAATGCAAACTAGACCTAGGGAATGAACTATTATAGTCCGAAGACTTAACTAGGGTTTACATATAGATGCAAACTAGACCTAATGAATGAACTTTTATAGTCCGAAGACTTAACTGAGGTTTACATGGATATGCAAACTAGACCTAGGGACTGAACTTGTATAGTCCGAAGACTTAACTAGGGTTTACATAAAGATGCAAACTAGACCTAGAGAATGAACTTTTATAGGGTTTACATAGAGATGCAAACTAGACCTAGGGAATGAACTTTTATAGTCCGATGACTTAACTAGGATTTACATAGAGATGCAAACTAGACCTACGGAATGGATTGGGCCTAAATGGACCTATGCTTTGAATTGGATTAGAATTAGACTTAGATTGAAATGGACTAGGAATAGACTTGGACTAGTGTAGGCGTATTTTTATTTCGCATACGCGGTGTGAGCGCGTATTTGACTACCCCATTGTTAAGGTTTTATTGAAATTCGTTTTGAAGTCGCCAACAAGTCTTTAAAGGAAGACTCATAAACCTAATTGGATATTTGGGAAATTGAAGGGACAACTGCGGGACTTATCTAATGTAGATTTCCCCGTCTTAACTCTATAGATGGTCATTGAACCAAAAATTGAGTTCGGGGGTAAGGGTACGAATATGGTCATAGTGAACCAAGTTCGTCCATTGATGGCCTCTACACCCTAAAAATATTTTTCTAAGTTGGTTCAGGAAACACATAAAAGACTACTTTTTGTAGACAAGTTATTAAGCAATCAATTTACAAGGTTCCTAACAGGTTGTTCAAATTATCTGAATTAGTAAGAACAATTCCTTAGGTCTGGTTTAGCAATAATAACATGTGGGTGATAAAAATTATACATAGGACAGTCAAAGTAACATGAATATTATATACAAAAATAAGAGGAAAATAGTTTAGAATGAAAAATAATATGATTATTTAATTAAATATCTACATCATGACAATAAATTGTTAGTAACTTCAAGACAATATAAATAAAGAAACTATTCAAGGGTCCTCAAGAGTATACCTGTGCGGTTTAGGCCAAAGAGCGTAACGACCTTCAGGAGGAGCAATCTTGAAGCCAAAAGCGCGATATAATTGAGAACGTAAAAATGATTAATGTTTTTGATGTGTTTGAAGTGTTTGGAGGTTTGAAATATAGTACGTAAGTATTTAGGATTTAAAGTGCTCGAGAAACAAAATTTGAAAAAACCCTCCTTTGATTCGGGAAATCAAGGGGTATTTATAGAAAAAAGGAGAGTGCGCCTCACGCGCCTACCTGCGCCAGGCGCAGCCTTACGTGTCACGCGCAAATACACGTGTCACGCGCACATCGGTGCGCCTGACACTACAAGCCTAATAGAAAGCGTACACGTGGTATGCGTGTTTAAAAAGATAAAAAAAGAAAGGTTATGTGTCACATAGATTGGTGCGCTAGGCGCAGGAGTCTGTGTGACTCAAAGATCCACGTGTCAGGCACCGATTGGCGCGCCTGACACAGCTTGGCCAATGAGCTGGGCGCACGTGGCGCGCTATGCGCACTGCCTGCGTCCAGCTCATTTGCCAGGCTTTCTCCTTAAACGTGTTTTAAAAGATTGTTTTTATCCCTTTAAATCCGGAGATTCAAAATTACGAATAAAAAAACTGATTTCAATTTATTAGAATATTTATTAACAATAATAAATAAACAATTGGGCTTTAAAATGGACTCAAAACATTTTATGGGATTAAAATATAATTAATTATCATGAATAATTAATTGGGCTTTCGAATAAGATTTCAAAATACACTTTAAATTTATTTTGGGTTGGCTCTTCGGATTGCTCCTCCGTTGGGTTGCGCCAACCAAAACAGCCGTATGTTTCATCATTGGACCCTAGACACGATTATGTGTCTACAGAAGCCCCCACTTTGACTGAGGTTTGTAAAACCGAAAGTAAAAGTATAAATGTCGGGACGGAGAATGATTCTAGATGCTCTGCAATACAAAATCACTCTTTTACGCCGGTACCTGCAAAATAAGCAAAAGTTTCAGGAATAGACATGTGTGAAAGATATGTAAAAGTGAGATGGCGTGTGAAAGAAAGGGAACGAGTTTAGCCCGGCTCATGTCGGAGTTGTGCTGTCTCGATTGGTAATGGTCCAGAGACCTAACGGTTGTCTTCCGTTTTAATGGTCCGAAGACCTAACGGTTGTCTTCCGCTTTTCTGGCTGGTAATGGTCCGTAGACCTGACGGAGTCCTTCGACTTTCTGGTTGGTAATGGTCCGCAGACCTGACGGAGTCCTCCGCCTTTCTGGTTGGTAATGGTCCGCAGACCTGACGAAGTCCTCCGCCTTTTTGGTTGGTAATGGTCCGCAGACCTGACGGAGTCCTCCGCCATTCTTGTTGGTGATGGTCCGCAGACCTGACAAAGTCCTCCGTCCTTCTGGTTGGTAATGGTCCGCAGACCTGACGGAGTCTTCCGCCTTGCTTGTTGGTGATAGTCCGCACACCTGACGGAGTCCTCCACCCTTCTGGTTGGTGATGGTCCGCAGACCTGGCAAAGTCCTCCGGCATCTAATTGGTGATAGTCTACAGACCCGACGGAGTCCTCCGCCCTTCTGGTTTGTGATGGTCCGTAGACTTGACAAAGTCCTCCACCTTTCTGGTTGGTAATGGTCCACAAACCTGACAGAGTCCTCCGCCCTTATGGTTAGTGATGGTCTGCAGACCCGACGGAGTCGTCCGCCCTTCTGGTTCATAATGGTCCGCACACCTAACAGTTGACTTCCACTGTTGATTCTCCAGAGTATTTGTTGCCTCTCAAGCAATGTACGTTTGAAATTTTGTGTTAAGTATCATGCGTTGCAAGAATGGCAAAATCGCGTTTTTTTTTTGCGAATTTTAGAAAGTTCGTTGATTCGTTGCGAGCGACGTTGAAGCGTAACGAACATTTGAAATCTTTTAGAACTGAAGAGAGGTGGACCCTACTTTGGCTATGAAGCCCCAAACGCAGTGTACAGGCTTGTGCACAGGACGCAAAAGCCTGCGCTTATCGCAACTTGATGCGCTGGACGCAGGTTGATGCGCGTGGCGCGGATTTTTCGGTGCGTCGGACGCATGATTTTCAGGCTCCTCGGAAGACTGTTGTTCAGATCCTCCGAGTGGTCGACTCTCTGAAGCATGGTCCACAGACCTTGCGCTTGTCTTCCGATGTTAAATCGTAATGGTCCGCAGACCTGACTGTATATAACTCTTATAGAGTTGTTCAATGTTGGGTACCTATAAATGCAAACAATACACAAATATACAGATAAACAATTAAGGGACCAGTGGCGGAGCTAATATGGGTCACGTGGGGTCACGTGACCCCTCGAATTAAAAAAAAATAATTAAGGATTTTTCGTAAAAAAAAAAAATTAAAATCAGCAACGTTCAGCGCTAGGTTCCAGACTTCCAGCGCCCTGTTCCCATCAGACTGCCAGCGCCTATTATTGTCTAGTGGTCTGCCACTTTGGCCCACTTGCAGTGATAATTAAATAAAAAATTAAAAATCATTTAATTTTTTAAACTTATCATATCACTTTCTCCCTCCTCCTTTTCCCAATACACCACTTGCAGTCACGCTACAAAAAAATTCAATTGCCCAACTCAGGCTTCACGCCTTCACGTTCGCCGCCTTGCCGGAGTCCCTCGATCACAAATTTCTTACATTGCGTCATTGCCTACTGTTTTGACCCTTGCTCGTGTTGCCGCCATTCCTGTTTTTATTGCAAGTATGTTTCTTTTTTCTGAATCTGATTTTCTTGTTTTTTGTTGGGTTGTAATTGATCTGATTTCAACCGAGTTTTTTTTTTTGTGGGTTGTCTTTGAATTCGTTTATGTAATGTGTGGTAGTTTTGATGCTTGGAGAGTTTTTTTTATTTATTTTGAGGGTTTGTTAGGATTTTGCTGTAGGATTGAATTTGGGTTTTTGATGCTGAAATTGGGGGTTTCCTAGATTATTTAGTGTTAATTTGCAAGTATTGTGAGTTAGAATTGCATTTATTGTGATTGTGTTTTTGTTGGGTTTTTCAGGTTGTTTATGGTAAAAAAAAGGTGGGAGTCTTTGTATCTTGTTTAGTGTGGAAAAGTTGAACTAAATTCACACGCCGACTAGGCGACCACCGCACCGCTCGTCCGCTCCTCCGACGGTCACGGTCCGACCTCCCATCAGGTATTGAAATTTGAAACAGTTTAAATTTTAATTCTTTTACATTATTTATTTCCTAATTCCTAAATTGTATATTTAAAATCTTATTTAGTTGATATTAATTGTAATATTTGCATACATGTGTGAATTTTCGAATTTGTTTTTTTGTGAGTGTGTGAAATGTGAATTTGTATAAATTAGGTAGTGTTAATTAATTTATAATTTTCTATGATGATTTAGTTTCTTTATGATGGTAGTTTATTGATTGATTTTCATATAGTTTAATAGTTAGTTCATATGTGTTAATTTGTACTAAATAATGAATATAGGAAACGATGAGTGATACACCTAGATAAAAAAAAATCAAAGGCAATGGAAAAACAACCCGATCTTCGACAATTTATGACAATGAATATTAGACAATGTTTCTTTGCGTTGTAAAATTTTCAATATTGAATATCTTTTGTCTTTTTTTGTGACCCCGCGATTTTGAAATCCTGGCTCCGCCACTGTAAGGGACATGCATGTGTCGCTTGATGTGGATGCTAGTGTATGGATAGGAAATGACTTGACCTTCTAATACTCTATACTTAAAGGTGTTATCATGTGTGCATACATGTGTGCGACTCCATGACTTATGCTAGAATCCTATGGCTAAGGATTAAGGATGCAATGCTTGACACAATGTTTGGATGATGCAAATATGTAATGCAAATGCAGAGATATGACACTAATTCAGATGATATGATATAATGCTTTGTTGTTCCTTTAAGCTCAATTTGTCATTTAGAAAATTGTTTTTGAAAGAGGAGAAATGGGAAGCCCCCAAGGATGATTCACATAGGTTATGGTTGATTCGAAATGCGTCGTAGTTGTTACAGGCCTAAGTGAGTCCAAAAACAGTTTGGAGCCCACAATCTTTTGTATCGACTCATAATGAAGTCATTATCAAGGTACATATGGAGCTTATGAAAGAGGAGAAATGGGAAGCCCCCAAGGATGATATGTTGGATTTGAAATAGATTGTAGCACGAGTATTCGTAATGCTTGAGTTATATAAGCTTCGAGGTTTGTCTGCCAAGGGCCTAAGCGAGCTCATAAATAAGTGCGGTCTTGTATCAGTGTGGGTTTAAAACAAAGATGTCATGTATGGACTCGTAACGAAGTCTGTAAATGGGTCTGGACTTGGAGCCTATGATTTTCTAGGTGGACCAGTGATGAAGCCCCTAGTAAGATGGAGTTGATGAAGTATCCCAACTTGATTACTTGATTTTGAAGATATCTTGCCACACTTAGTTGAAGTTTCGACCAAAGATTCCATATAAGGTTCCTAAGGTGAAAAAGACAAGAAAGGCTAAAGAAAGGAACACTCAAAGATGAAGCGCGGTCATAACGCTGAGTGTTGAAAGGTTATGCTACGGTTGTCTTAGAAGCAATAATGTAGCTGAGAAAACGGCAAGGGATAAGAATAAGAAGAGGATGGAGCCATAACAAATTGACTCACGCAATGAGGTAGGCTAATGATGCAGGTTCAAATCCTAGTCTAGTTCTAAGGGTAGGGATGAGCATTGAAAATTCATGATTTTTGGGCAATCGCGCTTTTCTCATGGGCCTAGGCGAGCCTTAAAAAATATGTTTTGAATTAAAATGGTCGGGCTTCAAAAGAGGTTGCCTACGTATCCACGATGGAATTAGGCCAGTCGTAGCTCTTAGCATTTTAATTGGTGGCCGAGCATTTTGCTTTGGAGCCATTTGCAATGAATTAGGCATTGATTTAGAAGAGGTTTTTGGCGAGGGTGGATAATGATGTAGGTTTGGTTTGGTTTGGTTTGAAGCGGTCGGACCTTAGGGTGAGGTTTCCTACGTATATTTAGCAGAATCAGACCATTCGTAGTTCAGGCTAATGAATGAGAAGATACCCTGACTTTTGCCTAAGTCGCCCTTATGGGTTTTCGACCTAGCGGGCTTTGGTGTGTCTTTTATGGCTTATTGTAATGCAATGTGGTTGTGGGTTGTTTATGAGAAGATTTATTACATAGGTATGATTTGGCTTGCAATGGTTTTTGGTCATGGAAGTCAAGGCCTTTTGGTTAAAGTTGGAGCTTTGAGTTGAAGGTTAAAGGTTTTGAAGAAGTACATTAGACAAAGCTATTGATGGGCTTAGTTGCGACACTTCTTTTTTTTCGTGCTTTTGCACCCTTTTTTTTCATCATTTGTTGCTTTTCCTTTTTTTTTTTTGCTTTTTTTTTTTGCTTTTTTTTTGCTTTGATTTTTTGATGTTGCTCTCTTTTTTTGCTTGCCCTTTACATTAAATTGTTGTCAAATGCACTTCCCATGAGGTAAGTTAAATGGGGATGGATGTTATGTATTTAGGTTGAAATGGATGATTGGAGAAAGGAAGAGATTCCTCTTTTATGCCAATTATGTTCATTGCCTTTATTAGAATAGTCATGAGAATTAGAAATTCATTTCTTTTAAGGCGACAATCGTGATTTTCATTTATGCTCATTAATGCAAGATTAGAGAATAAATAAATAAACACTCATTTATTAATTGAATATCATGAGTACATGCAATAAAAAGGGAAAAATCTATATTAGACTGGGCAAAGTAAGAGAAGTGAAACAGAAAACGAAATCCTAAGTCTAGACTCCTACGTCACGTGACGAAACAGCTTAGTCGCTTCGGTCTTCATGAGATCTCTTTCTAAGAGCATGAGCAATGGGGTGGGTTTTTGTTGGTCTAGGAAAAAGTAAAGCTAGCTTTACTTAGTCTTACTATTGGGGAAATTGGCCCTTGGAGTTGGTTGGTCTAGAATTCCAGACCATATGCACCTCGGATGGCGTGCATAGAACAAATAGTGACTCGCCGCGTGGCGTAGAAAAGCTGGGTGAGTTAATTTTTTTAATAAAAAAAAGTAGTTAAACGCTGCCCAAGTTTACCATATGCTGTCAGTGGCCCACTGACCAGCATATAAACCACTACCACGTGTGGAGAAAATGCAGATTTCCATGAATGCTTGCTGCTGAGTTTTAATGGATATATTATAACGTTACAAAAACTTGTAACATTAATAAAAATAATCAGCTAATAATTAAAAAAAATTACAATAACGGCTATAAAATAATTTTATCTATATTTTGAGCCCAAATTTCATATATTTTACCAGACTTTTTTCTAATCACTCTCTTCTACCTAAAATTACTTATACTAAGCCAATATTATGGTTTATGTAATTTCAAATTTTACGTATATGTTTTTTTAAATTATCACTGTTTTTTAATTATAATGTCAAGTTAACATAATTATATTTAACGTAAGATAATTAGCTTTTATTTTAAAATGCATAAATAATAGGTTAATGTGTCACTAATTAAAATATGAATACAAATCATTTACTTCATATAAAAATAAACATTGGGTAAGAGAGAGATTATATGGTGGGGTATAGCAAAAGTAGGAGAGAGAAATAGAAAAACCAAGTAAGACTAGCCCACCCATTGTGAGAAAAAAAAGATGAGTTGGTGGGAAGTTAGTGGGATGTGAGGTTTAAGAAGGAGGAAAGGAGATAAATAAAAAAAAAACTCAAAGACCAACCAAGACCAACCAACCCATTGCTCATGCTCTAAATGAAAAGAGAGAAGGTGTATATTTTTTACGGTTTTTACATCTGATAACCCCGAGTTTTCAAAAACTTCACCTGGTACCCTCCATGTTTTCAAAATTCACCAGGTACCCCTCAGTTTCGAACTAATACACTCAGATACCCTTAATGACTAACGGCCATTAACCCCGTTAGCCTTAAACCTCATTAAACCCTAATTAGGCCTAATTAACCTAACTAACCTAACTAAACCCTAACATCTTAGTTCTAACCTTACCCAAACCCTAACCCTAACCCTAACCCCTAAGGGGGCGTTTGGTTCACTAAGGGGAAAGGGAAAGGGTTTAAGAAAGGGAAATAAGGTGAATGGAAAGTCAAACCCTTAGATTTAGTTGGTTGTTTGTTTCAAAATGTCTAAGGGAAACCCTAACATTTAACCACCACAAATTTTCCTTCAACCACCACTATATATCACACTTTGTTTTTCAATTAAAACCACCCTTACCACCGCCACCCTTCCCCTCTTTCCCGGTCGTCGTCCTCCTCCCCTCTTTCCCCGTCGCCACCCTTCCCCTCTTTTCCGGTCGTCGTCCCCCTCCCCTATTACCCCGTCGCCACCCTTCCCCTCTTTCCTGGTCGTAGTCCCCCTCCCCTCTACCTTTTCCTGCCCAGATTCGTCTAGAGCTGCCACTCTTCTCCTCTTCGTGGTTGGTGGTTCTTTTGGTGGTGATGGGTTTTTTCGGGCTCCCTTCCTCAGATATGGGTGGGTTTCGTCACTTTTGTGGTTGGTGGTATGGGTTTCGGGGGTGGTGGTATGGGTTTCGGGGGTGATGGGAATCACGATGGAGGGGGTGTTAATGGTCGGGTTAGGGTTCGGTGGTCGGGTTAGGGTTGTCGGCGGGTGGGTGGTCAAGGAAGCGGTTCGGTGGTGGTGGGGTGGTGGTTGGTTGAGCGGTGGAGGAGTCTAGTGGTGGTAGTGATTGGGTTAGGTTGTGATGGTTTGGTGGTGGTGGTTGGATGGTTAAGGAGATGGTCAAGGAGGTGGTCAATCATGAGTCAAAGAAAGGGAATGTGAAACCTTGGGGGGTGTGGGTAATCAAATTAGAGGGATTTGGGGGTAAGGAGGGGAAAGGGGGGGGGGAAATAAACCCCCAAAACAAACAACATCAAAGGGAATCAAGAGGTTATATTCCCTTTTCCTTTCCATTTCCCCCAAACCAAACGCCCCTAATTTCAAACCCTAACCCCACTACCACCCAACCACCACCCCCCCCTCCACCCACCCCACCCCCCGCAGCCCACAACCCCCACCGCAACCCCCACCCCCACCGCAACCTCCCACCCCCACCGCAGCCCCCCACCCCCCCCTCCCCCCACCCCCGCAACCACCGCAAAGACCCGAAATCTCAACCCTCCCCCAACCCCCCGCACCCCCATAGCACCACCCCCCACCCCCGCGCCCCTACACACCACCCCCGCTTCCATTTTCGCACCCCTCCCCCACCCTCGTAGCACCACCCTCCTCCAATTTCCGCGAAACACAAAGTACCCCCACGGTGAAATAACGAGAGGGAAGAAGAAGGGGTTGCGGGCGGCGCGCGAGCGCGCGGGCGGTGGGGTGCGAAAATGGAAGGGGTGGTGGGGGGGCGGGGGGGGAGGGTCGGGGGCGCGATGGTGAGGGAGGGTGGGGGAACCGCCGAATCGAACCGGGTGGGGGAGGGGGCGGCGCGGGGTGGGGGGAGGGCTGGGGGGGGGGGGGGGTCATTTGGGGTGGGGGGGGGGGCGGTGGTGGTGGAGTGGGCCGGGGTGGTGGGAGGATGGGGGAGTGGGTGGTGGGTTAGGGGTTAGGGTTAGGGGTTAGGGTTAGGGTTAGGGTTTAGGGGTAGGGGTCAGGATTAGGGTTAAAATTAGGGGATTAATTAAGGTTTAAAGCAGGAAATTAGGGTTAATGACTAACGGCGGTTAACGCCGTTAGTCATTAAGGGTATCTGAGTGTATTAGTTCGAAACTGAGGGGTACCTGGTGAATTTTGAAAACATGGAGGGTACCAGGTGAATTTTTTGAAAACTCGGGGGTATCAGGTGAAAAAACCGTATCTTTTATACTGGTTGGACCTAAGTGAGTCCAAACATTTTAGTGAATATATGCTATTGGGACTGGGGTTGTGTCTTTGTAGTCTGGATCTGATATCTTGGATAATGGCCTGAAGTCCCATACACCTTTCAGCATGGTGACCTCTCCCCTGTGGTATTCGCAATAGGAGTCTTTATCCCACATCGGATTTCTTTCCTCTTTAAGTGGGTCTTCTAGGGGTCCAACTGGGGAAATCGCACCTTTAGCCCGGAGTTGGTGAAAATTTTGAGAATAGGCCATTTCTAGTTAAGTGAAGGTCTTTTGTGCCCGACGGGGCTTTACATAATCCGTTGTACCCATGTCAGCGACATCCATCTTATTTGGGGCCTTGTTCGAGAGAATTGGAAGCCTTGTCATGGATAAGGTGCTTTAACATCCAGCAATCATTAGTTCTATGTCCATTTCCTCCATGGTACTTGCAATAGGCATTTTTATCCCAATTTGGCCCTTTTTTCTTCCTCAGGATATGGATTGGGTCCTATTGGGTTGAGCAATTTTCTAAAATGAAGATACTCGAATATGGCACCATAGCTCATGTGTAAGGTTATAAACTTTGTCTTAGATTTTCTTTTAGGCATGGTAAGAGTTAGTGCAAGTCTGGAATGTATCTCACAGGTTTTCTTTGTTTTCGTAGATACTTGGGTGTTGGGTGTATCAACAATAATTCTTTTTATTCTTCTAGAAAGAGGCGTGCTTTCAGAGACTTATTTGATGGAAGAATTTATCAGCGGACTGTGTTGTGTGATGTCATGCAGTTCATTGATCCTTCGTTGGTCAGTCGCTATTGCACCAAAACTATCCAGTGATTTGTAATCTGCACTACGATTCTCTTGAAGACAAGTGTAGTGTGCCTCTAGTCTGATGACACGTGCTACAAGATCTACCAGTATACCCTTCAACTCATCAACTTGTTCTTGGAGTGTGCTTGATATTGTGTATTTCCTACAATGGATCATCAAGCGGGAGACTAGAAATGGAGTGATGGTGGAGAGAAAGGAATGGAATGGAATGGAATGGAAGAATGTATGTTTGTTTTAAAAGAATTTCCATTTAAAAGTCGAGCTTTTAGGAACGAATCTGAATGCATGATGATGTTTTTTTCTTTGATGCACCTAGACTTAATACATGTATGCATGACTCTTTTGGATGCACTTAGACCCTAATGCATGTATGTATGACTCAAATTATGCGTACAAACCTGTAAAGGCTGCCTACATATCCCAAAAGAGGGAATCAGATCGCTTATAGTTTGGGACTACTAAATGCGGAATGCATGAAATGAAATGGAGAGTTTGGATGCAATGAGACTCCTAAATGCCTAATAACTCTAGTTATGCATGAAGTGCATGAATAATGGACTATGTAATGCAAAAGGATTCTAGTATGAATGCAGTCCTAATAGATATGAAGTTCTAATGACTTCATAATCCTAAACTTGATAGACTTCTAATGACGTTAGAATTCTAGATTTGGTGAACTTTCAAGGATGCTAGACTCCTAATATGAATGAAACTCTAGTGGACCTAGACTCCTAAAATAAAAGGGAGAACCTAGACGTGGTCAAGACTCCTAACTTGAATAGGGTTAGACGAGGTTGAAGACTCTAAATGGAGTGAAACTAGATGAGCCTAGACATATGCGCTAGATTGACTTCTAATGGAGTTAGGATTCCTAAGCAGATGAGACTTTTACAACAAGATGGACACTAAGAAGAATCCTAAATGACGTACACATGAAAAACTGGATAATATACATGAAAATGATGAAGTTTTGAAAAAGATGAGGAATTTTTTGTGAAAACAAAGTGAATTTGTTTTCAAAGAAAGTATGGGGTAAGACGGGAGGATAGGAATATCCGATTTTCTCCAAAAATAAAAAGAAAATCCTAAACCTGACCGTTCACTTAAATGAGACCTAATAGTAGTGAGACTCAAAAAAAGGAAAAGACTCATATTTTTTTATTTCTGGAATAAGGTGAACTTAGTTTTAGACTCTAGGACGCACTGAACGGTCAATACTCTAATACTTGCAAAGAAAAAAAAAATGCGGAATCGGCCACCACATCGTCTAAATTGGTAAAAAAAAATGAGACACACAAGAAATGTGCCACGCAGCAAAGGCGCACGCGGCGCGGGACTGTACGTTAGCCGCAGGAGCAGTGCGTTAGGCACAAAAGATATGCGTCTAGCTCACTGTTCCCAGACACATTTTTTTGCAATTTAGGTGATGTTTTAGCGAATTCTACATGATTTCGGGAAGCTACGACTGACATAATGATAACAACAATTTTTACAGACCAACATTGACTTTCGAGTTGAGAGACCCTCTTGTTTTAGACCTGGAACAAATGTCAAACCAACAATAAACATGGGACGAACAGACTGCGAGCCTCGTACTGAATGCGCTCGGGGCGCAGGCTATGCGACTGGCGCAGGAACGGTGCGCCAGGCGCAAGTTAATGTGTTTGGTGCACTGCTCCCCGGCATGCGTATTGATAATTTGACGAAGGTTCGGATGGAAATTACGATCTATTTACACCCGAATTTTTAGGCGCAAGTCATATCAATATGTTAATAAAGCAGCAGGCAAAAAAAATTGCAATCACACATAAATGCCAAGTAAGTCATATCAATATGTTAATTAAGCAGCAGGCAAAAAAAAATTTGCAATCACACATAAATGCCAAGTAACATGGATGCAAGAGTTCTCAACCTAAAGTCTAGTTCTACATTCAACTATGGTCAGGTTTAGGATAAGGCTGAAAAGGGTCCATGACTAAGAGATTGATCCCACGCTTCGTACCCCTACTTAAAGAGGTGGCCACGTGTAAGACGCACTCCAGTTCTCAAGTCATGAACAAGAGAACAATGCCATGGTTGGGTAGGTTTGCTTATGACTAAGATCCAACACTATCACTCAGGAAGCTTTTTGGAAGGACAAAGCGTAAACGCCTCGGGGGTGACCTTACACATAGAATATATTCTAATGAGGCAAGGTAGATTGTCCATATGGTTGCTGAACAATAGCCATGCATATGCAAAACTGTATATTATTCAAAGGCATAAAAGAGAAGGAATCGGATTTTTCATGTTTCACCCACTCATTTAAAAAAAATTAATTTTTTAAAATCCTCCCCAGTAGAGTCACCAAATTGTAGGCGTGTTTTTATTTCGCCTACGCGGTGTGAGCGCGTATTTGACTGCCGCATTGTTAAGGTTTTATTGAAATTCGTTTTGAAGTCGCAAACAAGTCTTTAAAGGAAGACTCATAAACCTAATTGGATATTTGGGAAACTGAAGGGACAACTGCGGGACTAATCTAATGTAGATTTCCTCGTCTTGATGAACCAAAAATTGAGGGAACGAACATGGTCATAGTGAACCAAAAATTGAGTTCGGAGGGTGAGGGTACGAATATGGTCATAGTGAACCAAGTTCGTCCATTGATGGCCTCTACTAAATATCGATTCATATCATAGTTTTATGCAAAAGAATAACCACGTAATATTTTTATACACCCTAAAAATCTAAGTTGGTTCAGGAAACACATAAATGACTACTTTTTGGTGACAAGTTATTAAGCAATCAATTTACAATGTTCCTAGCAGGTTGTCCAAATTATCTGAATTAGTTAGAACAATTCCTTAGGTCTTGTTTAGCAATAATAATATGTGAGTGATATAAATTATACATAGGACAATCATAGTAACATAAATATTATATAAAAAAATAAGAGGAAAAGAATTTAGAATGTACAAATAATATGCTTATTTAATTAAATATCTACATCATGACAATAAATTGTTAGTAACTTCAAGACATAAATAAAGGAATTATTCAAGGGTCCTCAGGAGTATACATGTGCGGTTTAGGCCTAAGAGCGTAACGACCTTTAGGAGGAGCAATCTGGAACCTAAGTGTGTGATATGATTGAGAACTTAAAAAGGATAAATGTGTTTGAGGTGTTTGAAGTGTTTGGAGGTTCTAAAAATAGTACGTAAGTATTTCGGATTTAAAGTGCTCGAGAAATACAATTGAAAAAACCCTCCATTGATTCGGGAAATCAAGGGGTATTTATAGAAAAAAAGAGCGTGCACCTCACGCGCCTACCTGCACCAGGCGCAGGCTTACGTGTCACGCGCAAATACATGTGTCAGGCGCACATTAGCGCACCTGACGCGGCAAGCCCAATGGAAATTGTACATGTGGTACGCGTGTTTAAAAAGATAAAAAAGAAAGGTTATTGTCACAGATTGGTGTGCTAGGCGCAGGACTCTATGTGACTCACAGATTGGTGCGCCTGACACAGCATGGCCAATGCGCTGGGCGCACATGACGCGCTAGGCGCACCGCCTGCGTCCAGCTCATTTGTCGGGCTTTTTCCTTAAACGCGTTTTACAAGATTGTTTTTATCCCTTTAAATCAGGAGATTCAATATTACAGATAAAAAACTGATTTCAATTTATTAGAATATTTATTAAAAATAATAAATAAACAATTGGGCTTTTAAAATGGACTCAAAATATTTTGTGGGCTTAAAATACAATTAATTATCATGAATAATTAATTGGGCTTCAAATATGATTTCAAAATACACTTTGAATTTATTTTGGGTTGGCTCTTCGTATTGCTCCTCCATTGGGTTGCGCCAACAAAAACAGCGGTATGTTTCATCATTGGACCCTTAAATGGGGATACATGATTATGTTTCTACAAATAGGCTTGACATATTACATAAATATGCAAATTGGCCTAGATTTTGACATGAACTAGACTTATATGGGCCTAAGATCGACTCTAATGCTAGTGGGCCTATATGAATGCAAGGACTCAAATTTAGATGGGCCTAAATGAATGAAGAATGGATTCTAATGCACATGGGCCTAAAATGAATGCAAATGGTCTCAAATGGGCCTTATATGTATGCAAATGGATTGGATTGATTGGATTGTATTGAATGAAGGTGTTTAGACAGGGCTTAGAAATTTCGAAATTCATTTTTAAAAGGAACCCCTAGTTTTTTATCTTTTGCTAGGAAAAGATGGTGGATTAATTTTGAAAATATATGTTTTCTGAATGTCTTGTATGATGATGATTAGTAAATGCTTTTGAAAAAGGTTGAATAGACATGGGTGTAGGATTGATTTTGAAAGATGTAAGTTTTTTGAAATTGGTCGAATATGATTGGGTAGAATTGATAAGGAACATTAGTTGGGTAGCAGGGAGAAGGTAGACATGCATGACAATTCTAACTTTACTATGACCACTTTTCTAGATGCACCTTTTTTTAGGACAGACTCGAACTTGCATGAAAAGACTGATTTTTTTTTTGAATTAGGTGAGACCTATAGAATGACCATGCTTTTAAGCGAATGCAAACGAACAGAACATAAGATCAACCACCACCATGACTAAATCGACGAAAACCATGTGATGCACAGACTACGTGCCACGCAGCATAGCTGGGCGCGGCACACAGCCACGCGTCTGGCGCGGGGGCGGTGCGCCAGGCGCAACTTAATGTGCTTGGCGCACTGCTCCCTCGACATGTCTTTCGAATTTTTTTGGCGAAGTTTTGGCCAATTCACGATCTTTTTTTTTGTTTTTAGATGCGATTTTAGTTACGACCCATAACAATGACAATTTGACAAGTTAATAACAGGCAAATTTGCAATCACAAGTAAATGTCATGTAACATGGATGCAAAAGTTCCAACCTAAAGTCCAGTTCTATGTTTGAAACTATGGTCAGGTTTAGGTTAAGGCTGAAAAGGGTCCATGACTCAGAGATTGATCACACGCTTCGTACCTACGCTACAGAGGTGGCTACATATAAGACGCACTCCAGTTCTCAAGTTAGGAACAAGAGAACAATGCCATGGTTGGGTTGTTTTGCTTATGACTAAGATCCAACAATATCGCTCAGGAAGCTTTTTGGAAGGACAAAGCACAAACCTCCCGGGGGTGACCTCACGCATAGAACATGCGCTAATGAGGCAAGGTAGATTGTCCTTATGGTGGCTTAAACAATAACCATGCATATGCAAAACTGTAATGTCATTCTAAAGCATAAAAAGAGTATGAATCATATTTTTCAAGTTTTACCCACTCATTTAGAATTTTTTTTTTAAAATCCTCCCCACCGGAGTTGCCAAATTGTAGACGTGTTTTTATTTCGCCTACGAGGTGTGAGCGCGTATTTGACTACCCCATTGTTAAGGTTTTATTGAAAATATTTTCGAAGTCGCCAACAAGTCTTTAAAGGAAGACTCATAAACCTAATTGGATATTGGGAAATCGTAGGCACAAATTAGAGATTTATCCAATATAGATTTCCCTGTCCTGACTCCATAGATGGTCATGAACCAAAAATTGAGTTCGAGGGTGAGGATATGAACACGGTCATAATGAACCACATTCATCCATTGCTGGCCTCTACTAAATATTGATTCTTGTTAATTTTTATGCAAAAGAATAACCAGATAATATTTTCATACACCCTAAAAATAATTTAGTATAGGTTGGTTCAAGAAACACATAAAAAACTAATTTTTAGTGATATATTATTATGCAATCAAATTACAGGGAACCTAACAGGTTGTCCAAATTATCTGATTAATATTAGAACTATTCTTTAGGTCATTGATTAGCAAAAATAACATGTGTGGTGATAAAAAGGCATGCAAGACAATCAGGCAAGCAATGTAATAATATATGAAAATAAATAAAAGAAGAAAAGAGGGATTAGAATGACAAAGGAACGATTTTCATATTATAGATCTACATCATGAAAGAAATTGTTAGTAACTTCAATATAAAAATAATAGATTCAAGGACCCGTGGCTTAGGTCTGCGAGATTGACAACCTTCGGGACGAGCAATCGAGAAGCCTGAAAATCTGAATGTCTGAAAGTATGTATTTGTATGTGTTTGATAGTATGACTTTTGTAGAGAAGTTCGTAAAGTATGTCATCGAATTATATAAAAGTCGAGTATTAAGTGTATGCAAAAAAACCGTCCTTTAATTCGGAAAATCGAGGCGTATTTATAGGGAGAACGAATTTGCGCTTCACGAACCAACTGCGCCAGGCGCAACCAGCTGTGTGAGGCAGAATCACACGTGTCAGGCACGCCTGGCGCGACATGACCAATAAAATGCGTACACGTGGTACGCGCTTTTGAAAAAAATAAGAAAGACAGGCTGCGTGCCGCACAGAGTGTGCGCTAGGCGCAGAACTCTGTGTGACACACATGTCTACGTGTCAGGCTCGTGTGCGAGGCGCACTACGGTGCGTTCGGCGCAAGCTGGTGCGCTAAGCGCACCACCTTGCTTTTGACACGTTTTGACAACTTTTTTACAAAAGCGCATTTTAATGATTTTCTTTTATCTTTTGACTCCGGAAATCTGATTTTACGAGATAAAATCCAATTTTTATTATAAAAATATCTTTGAAAATATTTACTTTATTTAAATAAAGTAATTAATTATCAATGAATAAATGGGCTTCAAAATACGATTTTAACACTTTAAATATAGTTTCAGCTCTTCGGACAGCTCTGCCCTTGCTTTTGACCAATTAAGACCGAAGTATGTTTCATCGTTGGGCCCTTAAATAGGGAGATACAATTATGTGTCTATAGTTACGAGATTCGAGAGGGTGCCAAATGTCCAGAGAGTATCACGATACCTGCAAAACAAGGGTTAGACTACCCGGTGGGTGATTCCGGGATTGCCCTCCGACGCTTAAGTCAGTATTAGAACTTGAAGTCTAGTATGAAGTGGTAGGTATGCTATTCATTACCTGCATAAATTGGGATATGTTCCCTATTTATAGGCATTAGAAACAGTGAAATCTGAGCGCCAGGGTGGATCTGAGCCTAGGTTGGGCTGGGGTTACGGTGGATCAGTCCTCAGTGTGTAGCGTGGGTAATAACGTAATTTTACTTTGTGTCCTTGGGCCCAGAGACATATTGGGCCAAAACAATTATTATTATTAACAAAAGTGCATACTCCAACTCAAATAAAATAAAATGGTCGAAATATAATTAACATAATAATTATAATTACCATTTAATACATTTGTAGAAAATATAGGGCTATTACCAAGCCTTAAAAAATTGGAGGACATAACATCAATTTCATTATTATACACACAACACTTTAGTTTTTCTCTCAACAAAAACCTAGCCGCAAAGTAACCCTAGGCGACATTCAAAAACCCAAGGGGCTCGACCACCACCTGAGCCGCCTTGGCACTGTGGTCGTCGAGCCTCTCCCCCCCTTTTTCCTTTTCCTGCTCGTTTTCTTCAGTCGTAGTTCGTTTGTTTTCTGGTTGTAAGAGAAGCTTCACGTAGGACACAAAGGTGGCGAGGATCTTCCACCACTGTCGCTCTGCCGCCGTCATACTGCGTGCGCCACTGCCGGGAAGTGCACCCCGTTCGCTTCTTTCCATTTCGTTTTCTCCTTCGTCGTCCTCTTCTAGGTCAGTTCGCGTCGTCCATTTGTTTTCGTAGGCGCAAACAGTAGGTCCAGGTGTTCTCGTCGCCAGTTAGTCGCACCACCGCTCCGTCGTCGGTTAGTTCCCTCTTCCCCTAGTGTTTGAGGTAGTCGGTGAGTTAGTCGCCTAGTTTCGTTCTTGGGCTTCCCCTCCCCCTCTAGTCTGTTTGTTGGTTTGGGTGTCCATTCCCCCTTCCCCACGTGGTTTCTGTTTGGGCTTCCCCTCCCCCTCCCCCTCCCCCTCCTCCCGGTTGTCGGTTTGGGCTTCCCCCTACCCCCCTAGATCTGTCGGTCACGTTGTAGGGCATCCCCTCCCCCCTCCCCCCTTTTAGTGTTGTGTCTCGGTTTACCCCTTCCCCTCCCCTTAGTTTTCTTTTGGGCTTCCCCTTCCCCCTCCCCAGTTAGTGTTGCGTCCCCTTTCGTTTTCCGGTGGTTGTGCGCATTCCGTTGTTTAGTTCTTGGTTGTATTGGGATGGTTTTGTTGTTTGTTATTTTAACCAGCTTGATACTTTTGTTCATTGCTGGAGGCAGTATTTGTCTTCAAGATGTTGGATCTGGGTTATGTGATTGGTTAGGGTTTGCGTGGCAAGAGATTTCATGGATGGCGTATGTTTTATCCGATTTTGAAAATCGGATGGTTCTTCGAGATCTAACATTGGTAAGATTTCAATCTCGCTTGGTAATGATTTTCACAATCATTGCCATGACAAAACGATATCTGAAGACGGCTCCCCAATTTATCAATTGGGTTTATAGCGTGTCAACTCATTTGAGCTTCTCATCAAAGGAGAAGCCTGAAATACCCTTCCAAAAGGGTATCGAGTCACTGAGGAATGTGACTCTTCCAGGAAACCTGTTCGTAGAATCCCATGTGACAGAAGGTCACTGGGATTGAACCTGTTGCGAGTTCCTAATCTTGCTGTTACTTTGCTGTCCTAGGTGTGAAATCAGCCCTCTCCTCCCACTCCTTCCGTCAGGGTTCTGGCGATCGTCATCCACTAGAAGAAGTGTTTCATTACAGTTATCTATCAACTCAGACCTCTAGATCGAGCAGTTTTATCTTAGCTTAAGTTTTTTCTGTTTTTGTAATTGTTGTGTAAGAGCGAGTAACGCTCAGTTTAGTTTCTTTGTGTTTGTTTGGTTGTATTAGCATTAGGCTGTACTTCCGTTTTTAAATTAATGCACATTTTTCCCGTTGTCAAAAAAAAAATCGACGACATTGGACGTCGTCGTCGTACATTGAAGAAGAACACGAATTTGTCCCTCAACTGCTCCCTCAACTCGATGTATTTTGAGGATTGATTTTATCTTTTGCACTGTTGTTGTTTTGAAGTCAATTGTAGTGTGGGTATTTGTAAATGTACAGAGGAAATATTTACTTGATTGTGCATTTCTAGCCACTTCGCGCCAAAATTTGGAACTTCCGTGTGTTTGTGTTTAGGTAAGTCTAGGAGAAAAAAAATGTAACTAGTGGTAGCATCGTTATGGCTGATTTTTTTTTTTATGGTTGGTGTTGTGTTGAGTTTTATGGTGATGGGTAGGGTTGTAGGGGTGTTAATGAGTCAAGCATGCTTATAAATAATTAGAGTTCGACTCGTTCAAAGTCAGTTCGGCTCGATATTCCAACGAGCCAAGTCGGAGCTACCCTTGACTCAGCCAAAAAGCTTATAAACAAGTTCGAAAAATTATTTAAATAATGAATTTATATAAATATTAAGTGTCCTACATCGGTTTAAAGGGTAAACAATAGCTTTTTTTGGTCCATAAAATATGACTACACTGGCAGTACTTATCGCCTAATCTTGTCCCACATTGATTGGGAAATAAAAGTTTAAGTCAGTGTTCATAAAAGAAACAAGAATATTTTATGAGTTCTCTCATTAGATTGGAAACAAATTATAAAGCCTTTGTTTTGTACAATTTGATTTATTCCCACATTGATTGGGAATCAAAAAAGTTTAAATCTATGTTCTAATAAAAGAAACTAAGAATATCATATGAATTTTCTAATAGGATGTGAAACAAATTATAAAGTCTTTCTAATATTAAAGGCTAATTCATAAAGTCTTGTATTGGCTGGACAGTGAAACATAAAGATTTTGTTCTCTACAAAAGAGAACTCCACATACCTCACTAAAGGTATATGGATCGAGGCAAACCTCAATTCGAACCTCAAGCTCGAGTCGAGCTCGTATTTAGTTTTCTCAAGCTCGAGACGAACCAACACTTTCAAACTCAAGCAGAGCCAAGCCTTACCCATTTTCAAGCTGAGCCAAGCCAAGCCAAACCTCGATTTGTCTCGTCAACACCCCTGGTGATGCGAGTGATTGTTTGGTGATTGGTAAGGATGAAATTATAGATCAAGATGGTAATTAAATTTGCCTAAGTACTGCAACCACATGTCCCCTTTACCTTATCTCTCTTTTTAAAAAGTGTGTAAATGGCTAGGTTGCATCTAAAAAGAAGCGGAGGAAATATTTACTAAGCAATATCCCAAACAAGAAGGCAGAGAAATTGAAGGAAGACAGTCTTTATCCATTCAAACATGCATCTCCATGCTCAAATATTCTCTGCAAACAAATCTTATGGAGTAACTGTACATAGATTAGATAAAAACCACACTGCAAATCGGATCAAGAATATCAAGCAACCCCTCCAAGAAGAAATTAATAATAATTACAACATTAACATTAAGCACTTAATTGCTTTGAGATACAACAAATACAAGGACACACAAAGGGCTCTGTGAATAATACATATTATCACAACAAATCAAATTTGCTTTTTCACAAAAAAAGAGATACACATTGCTAGGAACTATTTCTTTTGTGTAGTTACCCCAACAACAACGTTACTGACCTGAAAAAGTAAAAAATGGCAAAATCAAATCTTGCTCAAGAATATCTAGAGTAGAGATACCTATTAGTTCATGAGAGGAAGCATAGAATATTACCAATTTACCACTTCCGTCAAAAGACATAGGATTCTCCACAACCACAGTTTGACTTTGGGAATGCGGGATGGACTGCTTCACACGAAAAAGAATGCCATTTGTGATCAGAACAGAAAATACAGGCAAAATGAATGCAAATATTTACCAACAATCTAAAAGCAGTACATTTTTTATATACAGTAGTGGAAGCCATAATAAGGATGAAATATACTGTTCTTAGTTCTAGCACTTACTGTGGAAGACGCTGATGAGGTAGCTATACCATTTTGTCTATGAGTAGGACTTGCTACACTTCCATTTGCAGTCTGAAGAACACATTAATTAAAAATTTTAGTAAAGGGTGTTTTTAATCTGAATAACCAAAAAAAAAAGCAGCAACCTCCTGATAAAACAATTAAATTTAGGCATTTCAATTGGTGCAAAAGTGATCCAAAGAGACTTTAGCCAGGTCGACATTAGTCTGATACAATGTTGGAACCAAAGTTAATTTCCCAATCTTGCATAATTTCGTACTCTAGCTCCATGATCAATGACCAAAAATAAGTCACATTGATTACTCGGATTTTTGCATTCCTTGGTAAATTTATTTTTGAAGTCTATCATATCAAAATTTGCTTCTCTAGCTTAGGCTTCTTCTCGTTTGTTATTTTATCATAGCATAACCCTATAAATCTGTACCCCTCCCACTTCACAAGAGAGAATCAGAGAACCACTGTATCAGTGGACCATATATTATTTACCCTTAACATGTAATGGCCAAAAAGTAGATATAGGGACCAATTTCGTTAGATATTTTTGCTTAGTGTGACACACTGTTGAAAATGTTGTGCCATTTTGATTTTAGACAATGGTACAATGAACTCCACTTATTGTCCCTCTTTATGTTTAAGATGCTGATGGACTTCATGCGACTTTTACAAGTGGATCTTGAATTTGAAATCTTTTGAAAAACTGTAGCATGTTTGGCTCACAAAAAGTAACAGAAACACGATAGAATTGAGGAGGGTCCAGGAATGGGTAATATTTTAATGAATTACATTTGTTTCCAGAAAGTGTCTGATTAGCAAGTTCGCTCCCTAAAAGTAAGAAATGAATGTAGCTCAAAGCCACAACCATGACCTCTCTCTTCTGTATTACCATTTGCAGCAATGTTTTTGGCTCTCTTCACATGCACCCTTGGTACATTCAATATATGGTCAGATAGTGTTCTCTCTCTCAATTCTGGTATTGTTGTTGAATTACGATAAATTTGGTAAATATGGATCTCTTTCTCTCTATCTGAATTTGGTGTATCGATGATGGTGGTGACATGGTACGTGATGCATGGTGGTGATAATGTCAGTGGCATGAAAAAAGTGGTATCTTTAATCAAAATTAGCTCTCTAAAATTGGTCAATATTAGCTTCCCCCCATCCCCCTCTGGAATTGGTTCACGTATGACGATGATGATGATGATGTGTAGTGGCAGAATCAGGCAGATTTAAATAACTCCATAGGATGGCTTTTCCTGTTTCCCCCACTTAGCATGTTATATATCTGCTGAGAGGAGAATTAACAGGTCAAGGTGAATCAAATACCTTCAAGAAACATTAATGGAAAAAATGGAACCCAGTCAAACATCAGGAAATGGAGATAGTATTTCCATTCTGTTACCAGCAGCATGAATTCTTTCAATCAAATAGGCTCTAAGTGGCAACTATAGTCCAACCCCCCACACCTCTAGAAAGGACATTTAATTTCACTTTCAGTGAAACCCAGCCATTAGATCTGTGGGAAGAAGATAAGCACAAAACACCAAACAAAAAGAACCTCTTGAAAACAAGTACCCTAAGAGAAACAATGAACTTACTCCGACGTTTGTGATATAGTGACAAACAGCACATTTGACTGATGGTGCTCCATAAGGATACATTAGTGTCATCTGGCAGCTTCCACAACGCACTGTCGCAACTTGGTTTGATACTACTCATGACAACAATATAGAAGTATATGGAGAAGATTAGCAAAAACATTCCACATTTCAATAGCAAAGTAATAACATTATCTCAAAAGACAAGCTACACATCAAAATTCCATGAAGCGTCTTTATCAAACAAAAAAGGGTCAAAATTATAAGTAGAACACATCTAAATTCTAACATAAACTTGAAAAAACATACCCCGAATCAAACAAAGTGGCAAACTGTCTAACAAAAGAGAAGGAATATCATGAAAAGAATTCAGAAAACAACGTTAGAGTGCTGAAACTCCTAATCAAATAAAGTGGCCTTAAATTATCTCACCTTCTGCTCAATCCATCCACTGCATCATCCATCATACAAAAATTTCAGAAAGTCATTTTCCAACCCATTTGACATGAAGAAAAAGAATTTTTCTAATATATAGTTTTTCCTTCGCCGTAAGGAACATAAAATACCAAGATCATGATGCTTCAAGTTTTTAATAGCCACCCACCTCTTGTAGCCATGTAGGTGGGTAAAATACCACAACCTTGTTCAAAATGCTCAAATGTCACAATGAAAATAACATCCAAATCTTTAAGTCACTCCAGCTTCTAATGAAAGCTACCTATGTTACTCGGATTATTCAAATAAAAGCTTTTGCAAGCTGAAAATATCTCAAGGACTATACTAAAAATATCCTCATCTAATTGAGGTGTCAAATGCTAATTACAAAGGAAGCACTCTCTTGAATACTCTTTACAGTAGTTCCTTATTCCCCCATTATGTTGAAATTCACTGTAGCAATGTAGGGTCTAAAACAATGCAGCATAGATAGCATAATTTTTGAGAAAATTTAAGTGGTCGTGATTAGTTATGTTAAGTACAAATCATGATGTATAACAATTGTCTGAAATATAATAAAAGGGATAACTTCTTAGTTCTTACGTTATTCTTTACTATAAGCTGATTATTTTTGTTTAAAAAAGTTATTCTAATAGTAGTATATATCCTAAATTAAGTCAATCAGACTCCTCCAAATGCTCTCCTAACTCATAAGTTATTACAACAACAACAACTAAGCCTTATTCCCAAATGCTCTCCTAACTCATAAGCTATTGATGGTAATAAAATGGTTCTTTTTAAAATCGTTAAGTTGTCATGTCACATACCTTCTATCAATATCACTAATCTCCCAACGTCAAGCAGTCCAATACAGCATTGCTACTAACTTACCAAAATAAAAGATCCCTACAAACAAGCCAACAAAGATTCCTTTATCATCAACCTTGTGCTACTTGTACCGGTAAAAAATACAGCCAAAACCCTTAAGAGCAACAGATGACTTACGTCCGGATTCTGGACCATGTTTGAGGTGGTATTTGACCTTTGACTGCCATCAAAATTCTGCTTTCTCTTTTTCCTTCCCTCCCTCCCTCCCTTTCTCCCTACAGTAGTATAAATCCTATATTAAGTCATTCATACTCCTCCATAAGTTGTTGAAATTGTTAAGTTGTTATGTCACATACCTTTTATCGGTATCACTCTTCTCCCAACATCAAGCAGTCCAATACAGCATTTCTACTAACTTATCAAAACAAAAGATTACAGTGTCCCAGTATCCCTACTAACAAGCCAACAAAAAGTCCTTTATTGTTTGCTCTATCAATCTTGTGCTACTTCTAGCGGTACAATGTGCAAAGAATACAGCTAAACTCTTAAGAGCAACAGATGGCTTATGTCCGGATTCCAGACCACGTTTGAGGTGGTATTTAACCTTTGACTGCCATCACAATTCTGTTCTCTCTTTCCTTCCCTCCCTCCCTCCCTCCCTCCTGCTCCCTCTCTGCTAAGAATTCACTTAGCTCGGTGACCAAAACAGAGAGATTATGGACAGAAAATGAGAGATTAAGGAAAGAAGAACAAGCATTAGGAAGAAAACCAAGCAAGATGTAACTGAATGCTTATCACGGTGATTAATCACCAATTACAGCCTCGCCAATCTTTCGAGAGGAATGGCACTCTCCAAGTTAAGACCACTAATTTCTCTCAATTTTCAACATGATTTCTCACTGATTTGCCTTATTTATAGAGGTTCTACTCTAACAAAAAAACTATCTTATTCTACAAGCTACTAACAACTAAACCATAAAGTCTACTAACTAAAGTGCCCCTACCCCTCATTTTCAGTCATAGCACTCTCCCTCTCCCTCTAGCAATGGCTATTTCATCATTTTCCAGTTCACAAATATAGCAGACATCAATAGGTTCAAAAGAAACAAAAATTTCTTTCCCCAAATTAAAAAGCGCTATGCACAAAGAGCTAATATCGTATCTATGATCGCCGATCTATTTGAGCCACTTCCCACCCAAATAGCTTTCACCAAATTCAGAGATTTGAGATTGACTTTCACCATAGAGAGATGCAATTGTCTGTCACGATACTAGATTGTCTTCACCTCCGACTGTCATCACAGTCCTACAGCACATTTGAAAGAAAAACGGGTAAAATAATCCCACTCTACAAGTTGAAGAGGAACAGAAAAAAAGAAAAAGCATTCACATATACTTAAAGAGTTAAGAATGAGTCAAAATATAAAAGAGAAAGAAGGAAAAAGAGATGATTGAAGAGAGGGAGATGGAGACTGTCATCGAACAGAGAGCGCAACATACAAATATTATAAAATTGGCATAAAAACGATAGACCGACGACAACCGCTGGAGGCTATGGTACCGGAAATCCCTGTAAATAGATCACAAGCAATCTCGACAATGAGGGTTTTTTCATCCAAATTAGAGCTCCATATTGATAGTTCAATATAAAGTTCACTTGTAACCACAACCAATTGATCAATAGAGAGTCGACTGTCAATATGATTATTTTATTTGGGGGAAAAAACAATTGTGCAGGTAGTGGAAGGTAAAAGTCAAAGAATCAAACTAATGCATCCATGATTTGTCTATTTCAATTTAGAAGAGTGACGAGATTCTTACTTAAGCACTTCAACAATAACTCTTGAGGGATAAATTTTGTAAGGTCTAAAACGAAATGACATCCAACCCTTTTTCCAAGGGAGTACTGTTATACATAAACATAATTAATAATGGACATTTGTTGTTTGAAAAAATAAAAGAACATAGCATAAAGTGCTTCCTTTTGGCAGAATGATCTTTCCTGTTAAGTGTTAACCATTCTCGTACACCCAAAATATCGATTCAATTACTTGAAAATTGAAATAATGATAATAAGAAACTCCCTTTATGCGCATTTCGGCCCACCTTTCAGTCACCATTTATTCTCTTATTCATCACAACCCCTCCTCTCTAACAATTCCGATATTTCTCTAGCTCCTTTTTATCTCTCTCTCTCCACCTTCAAATTTTATTATTCACATCGAACATCCAACTGGGTAACCCCTTTTATCTTTCCTTCATCTTCCTAATGAAGCCTAGTAGGAAGAACGATTTGGAATGAAGAGACTAACGTTATATTAGCACAATTAAATTTTCAATGAAACAATTAATTTTTCAGTGAAACAATTCTTTTCAGAAGATCTTTTCCCAACCCATTCTGCAACTAAAAATGCTGATGTTAACAGAATGCTTCCAGACTAAGGGTCTCATGTCAACCAGCAAAAGAAGTGCCATGTACAACAGAAGGGCGGATGGATTAACCATCGTACTCCTATATCAACGTTAGGAAAATAAAGTGCCATTCTAGACACTAGTTACACTACATGCAAGGCTAACCTTCAGCTGCAACCAATAGTAACACAGAACTTCTATGTAGCTACACCCAATAACATCACTATACAACAAGATTAAGACAAAAAAGCTCAACTTCGATCCTTAAATTTTTTAAGACAACTTTGTGGCAAACCCCGTGTGTTCTAAACATGAGGTGGACTCCACATTTTATGAATGAACAGCACCATGCAATTACTACCATTAGAAGATACTGATTCTTTTTTAAACATATTTCAAAATAATTTAACAAGAAGTTAAATTTTTTTTTGTCTTACTCTTGTTGTATAATGGGGTGCATTCCACATTTTATAAAAGAATAGCACCATGCAATTACAACCATTAGACGATACTGATTCTTAATTAACAGAACATATTTCAAATTTTTGAACGCATAGGCCCTTAGCCCCCTGTGTAACACTACACATAGTGACCATGAGCTTCTAACTAAATTACTTAAATCATTAAAAGCAATGATACTCGGAGCTCATATAGGACCTAGCATCTAAATTTCAGCATGTTATCTTGAAATTCTGGAGGGATCTTTCATTTATAATTGAACACTCATGAGGGAACCATCCAAATTTCGTACATGTTATAAAATTTAGTACCTGGAGGAGGATTCGAACTCGTCAGATTCACAGTTTGACAGCACAAGCACCTCACACTTGCTGCCCCCCGAGAGTACATGAGTAAGGTATGACAGCACCCGCATATGATCTGGTCCATTTCCAATCCTACAGTGAAAGAATCTGTTAAAACATTTATGTGAACAAGAAAATGCTAATTTAAGAACCAAGGTCACATAAACCATTATATAAAAACCTTTAAGTCATCTAAAATATTGCATAGCAGAATAGCCAAGAAGGATAAACAGATCAAACCGTAGATACCATTGGGGCACAGACGAGTTACAGACATAACTGCACAGCCACTTTTTCACATTCATACATTGTGTTTACCAATTTCTTTCGCAATCAAAATGAAACTAATGTCAAATATACTTTTCATTTGACAAAACTTCTATTGCAACTTACAAGTATTTAATATATTTGTAGGAGAATAAAGAGAAGCGCAGAAATAATAGGACAACATCTTTAACATGGTTCACCTGAGCTATGCCCACAGCCCCACTAAAATAGAATTCCCCATTTTATAATCGCCACTCACCAGCTAGTTATCTAGGAAGGACAAAATAGTAAACCCTTATTCAATAAATTCTAACTCCACATGATAGCCTTCACATTAATAGGATAAAACCAGCTTGATTGCTAGACGTATAATACTATAATGCCTCACTCTACATCATAAAAAGACAGAAGCTTACAGCTATCAAGTATCAACTAATGGAAATTGGCTCAGATGCTAATATATGACTCCATCTACAAGAAAGCCTACAAAAAAAGGTTGATCGAAGTTGATTTGGATACTATAGTTGAGCAAACAGAGCTTAAATCAAAGAGAATAAGAGACTAGAAAGCTAGGTCAAATCCTATGCATCTCATATTAGTGTACCTATTATATCCTAGTATATATGGTTGATCTATGAAAATAGTTGGACAGAAACTGACCATGTGTCCTCATTTACTCCTGATTCATGTTATGCAAAGGCTTACAAGGTCGTTAAATTGACGTTCCTTCTTTCTTCCCATCTCAATTTTTCCGCATCTTCTCCTATCCTGTCTACCAGTCTCATCCTACCCTTTCCTTCATTTGCAATCTTCTTCCTCAACCCCTTAGTTCATTCTCCATAAACTAGTCAATGATTAGCATGACTCGACAATATTGGCAACTACAAAGACGGAGTAGCAGAATGAAAATTGGCTAAACAGAATAGAAGAAGAAGAATCAACGAATGAAGATAGTAGCCAACTTAAACTTCTTATCATCAGAAAGGGGTGGGGGGAAGTGCCCAATCTTGACATGGAATAGTAGCAAACATAAACAACTTCTTATAATCTTATCAATGGAAGTAATATCTTAATCATACTAGCTAAACCATGTATACTGATATCTGAGCTAGGCTTTTGATGGAAGAGGATACCACTTGGGCCTACAGGGACATTGTCATTCTTGAAAATAAGAATGATATCAAGTGACGGTGTACTCAAAGCTTAAATATGAACAAAGCCAACTTAGAAAGGTAGCTGAGGAACACAAAGTCTTCAAATTCTGCTGTTCGGACAACAGTGTGCAGAAGTAGGCTTGGGTTTTTTTTTTTTTTTTTTTTTTTACCAAAAACCTCAAGAAACACAAGGAAGATGGACAAACTAAATGTTGTGACCTTCTTAGAAAATCAGGTTTTAGTCAACCATCTATAAATACAGGAAATATGGAGATGCTGAATTTCAGCTTAGCTACTCCATAAACTATGAAATAATCTTAGGCTTGGATCCATTGTGGTTCATTGATAATGTTCACAACTCAATAGAAATGCATTTCAGTCAAAGAATGTGTTAACCCACTCAAGCTGCCTCTGCTGTTATGCATTGTTTAAAAAAATAAGATGGTTTTCATAGAGAATAATGATACCCAGATAAAACTAGATAGAGACACCATTCACAATCTCCTTGCAAAGACAGCATACCACAGGAAAACATATAGTCCCAAATCAATTCCCAAACTTGAATTCTTGATATAACTATGGTCATTTAAAAAAAATCTTACTAGCGCAAATTGAGGCAGTTGTGCTTTCGAGTTATCTTTAAAAAAAAAAAGTATTTGGACTCATTACACTTGACATTTTCACAATTAAGCTCAACACATTTGGGAATTGTTGCATTTGGGCTCAATACACTACCCAACCTCCCCCCCGGGCGGCCACATAAATATACGAAAGCATGAATATGACAAACTTAAGCAATGGGCACCAAATATGAGAAAACCAAAAAACAACATAAATACATTCACACAAGCAGTGGGTACCTGTAGATTGGACAGGGGTAACTGTATTACAAACCGCACAACGAACATTAGGTGCTCCTCTCGGGTATAGAAGAATCGTTCTACATCCGTTGCACACTAGCTGGCTCTGCATATTAACTGCTGCATTCATGGTCACAAGTCACAACCCAAGTAAAAAAAAAAAAAAAAAAAACATTCTCATACAAACAATTAACCACAAAACACAATCCTCGCAACGATCACACTAAACAAAATGCTACCTCACAATTAACAACACTTATTCAACAAAATCATTAAGTATATCAACAAAAGATCCATACCTCTGTAGTATTCAAAAATCAAGTGTTATTTAACTCACAACCTCAATTCAACCCTTATTGTAATCACTGCGATAACAAAAAGAACAACCTAATCATTCAAAACTGGAAATTAGTAAGTTGTAATAGAATTCCTACCAAATTAATTCAACTAAATTCTAAAACCAACCAAATACTTTCACAAATTAATACATATGAAATGAAATAATTGGAGATAGAATACAATACAATTTTTCACGAAATTGCAGAATCGAATTCTTTGCGCCTTTGATAAAACTCGTCGACAATCAATTTACGGAATTAATATTTGGAGCCCCTTTTTTGGAACTTCTTGGAAATCCCGGGATTTCCAAGAAGTGAGAACAAAAAAGGAGAAGAGGGTGACGCAAAAGGTTGTTGAAGAAATCGGTAAAATTAATAAAAAGAATTTCAAATCAAAGATGATTTTGTCGATGGAGGAAAAGCTAAGGACTTAGGACAGTTGGAGCTCATACGGATTCTTTACGTCATTGTCAAAACTCGAAATCCTAAAAGTCAAAAAAGAAAAATTGATGTAAGAGCATGTATAATGGTCTAGTTTTTAGTTGGTCTAGCAAATTTACTTAGTTTTGTTATTGGGGCATTTGGTCCTTTGGGTTGGTTGTTCTGGATTTCAAGACCATATGCACCTTAGATGAAGTGCACAAGACGAAAGACAAACAGCTGCGCGGCAAAGCAACTGACGAGAAAATATTGGTCGACCCATGTGAAACGCAATGCTTGGAAGAAAAAGGGAGAAAGAGAGACGAAAGACTTGCTATGAAACGTACAACTCAGCAAAAACCGATCTAAAAATCTACAAATCAGTTACTAGGGATGGCAAATGGGTCCAGGACCCTACCCAGACCCACCCAGACCCTACCCTAAAATTAGGGTATGGGTCTTAATTTTTTGGACCCTATGGATAAGGGTAGGGTATGGGTCTTGGTCCTATCGGATAAGGGTAGGGTAAGAGTCCACTCCTCAAATACCCAGACCCTATCCAAACCCTACCCATAGACCCATCTAAACTAAAATATATATATATTCTTCTAGCAGACTTCCAATAAAACTAAAACCCTTCCTCAATTAGGAACCCTAGCCGCAAATCGCAATCACGTAGAAAAAAAAATTTATATATATTTTGATGTATGAGCCGTTTGGGATGTGCAAAAAATATGTATTGGTATGGAATGTACGTGATATTACGTGTGCTAATTGCAAAATTAATATATGAAATTGTGCTTAACGATTATATATACATGTGAAAATGTAAGCGGATTTATTTTTGTGTTGGACCCATTTTAGACCCTAGACCCTACCCAGACCCTATCGGACCGTACGGGTACGGGTAAGGGTCCTAAAAAATTTTACCCTATGGGTATGGGTAGGATATGGGTCTACATGCAAAAGTTAGGGTATGGGTAAGGGTCTAGCCTTACCCTACCCAGACCCTACCCATTGCCATCCCTATCAGTTACCACTCATCCTTCGACTTCGTAGGCATAGTGTGCATATAAAGCTAGTTTATAAGTAGTCCTAACTATACTTCATTTAAAAAAAAAATTGATCCCAACAGGTCAAAGACCTGCTAAAACAGCTAAATAAACTTTTTAATTTTTCCCAATTCTCATTTTCTCTCTGCTCTGGTGGGTCGTTCACCTATCCCCCCTCTTCGAAACCCCCCCTCCCCAACCCCAATCCTGCCACCCCTCCCCGCAGTCCCACCAGCACTAAGCACCAACGTAAACCCTTTGCTCCACTTTCCATGACGAACCTCAAAACACCATAGCCCTCAAAGAAAAAGTTACAAACTACCCACAAAAAAATTAGAAAAGGAATGACAAGAATTAATGGAGAGGAAAGCATACTTCTATAAACAGCGGATAAATGAGCAAATGAAATAAAAACAATATTAACAAAAAAAATATCGTTCACAACATTGATATCAGATAATTTAACTTAAGAACAAAATTCTCAAACAAACAGTAACGAAGAACAATCATAAGCTAAGACACAAGGGGTGTGAATGCGTATTATAATGGTTTTCTAAAATAGAAAGTACGTCCTCATTTTGCTTAGAATCGGGAGGGGATTTCAGGGGTGGCAGGGGAGGGGTGGCTGGAGAGGGGGAGGCAGGGGAGTACGGAGGGAGGAGAGAGGAAGAGGATGAAGAAGAAAACCGGTTTAAGAAATTAAAAAATTAACTTGTTAAACTGGTAACCAAACAACTAGGACCAAATTTGTAAAAAATGATGCATAGTTGGGACTATTCAGAAATAATCCTTAGTTGGGATTGAAAATGGCGGGACGCCCATTATTCGAACTGTTCTGACAATTTTTCCAAATATAAAAAAGGTATTTTTATGTGGTACCCCTCTATTTTTTTAAAATTATACGATGTTCCTCTTATATTTTTATGTTCTACATAATACCCTTCAACATAACTTTTTTCTGTATGGTACCCTTATTATTTCTTAAGCATTACGAACCTAAATGTGAATACGTAACAGGCCACCAACTCCGTTATTATTTTGAAACCCCATGCATTTCTCTCATCCAACTCCAAGTTTCTACTTCCATAACCTTTCGTCTCCTAACCAAATTATAAAGATACCAGATTTAAAGAAGCTACAATGAACCTGTAGGTCGGATTTTGGTGGGAAATTTTTCCTCCAAATGTTGGGAAATAAAGAAGCTAACATTCAACTTAATGTTCACTTAACAGACAGGTACCATAGAAAAATTAAAAAGTTGAAGGGCACTATATATGTAGAACATATATAAAAAGCATAAGGTGTACAACGTAGAATTTTAAAACACATAGGGGTACCCCATTGAAAATCCCAATAAAAAAATTATTTATTTCCTTAGGGAGTCATGTCCCATTGATCACCTAAAGTATTCGGTGGCATTTTCATAATACACATAAAATAATATTCTATCATGCTGCTAAAAAAATAATTTATTTTTTTGAAAATGGAAATACACCCAAAAATGTGTAGTATATTTGATTAATGTGATCGTATAAGACTTTTGAGTTAACTATGAAATGACATCAGACATAGTACTATTCACTTATGTAGGTGATGAAAATGAAAAAAGAAAATGCAATAATTATTTAATTAATTGAAATGAACAAAAGCATATGAATTAAAATCCTAGAGTGACATAGACTCAACAAAGAAGGAAATAAATGGCTAGGGAGGGACCCTCCGACTTGACCTAGAAAACTTTGAAATAAAAGCCTAAACCTCTTCAATTGTTGTGACACTACCCAAGGGATTGCTGGTGATGACAACTTTCGCAGCAGGTTGAACTGAAAGTTTATTATCTTCAATCATGTCTTACATGCGTTCCTTAAGGTCGGACACTCGAATGTTAGCTTCCGTGACCTTAGTGGAATTTGCCATAAGAGTTTGGATTCCACCTTTTAGATCTCTTTCAGGAGATTAGTATGGAATAGGCCCTAATGGAAAAAGCGCTCCTCTTGCATTAAGCCTATTGAAGGCTTCTTAAAGTGACATGCCTAGGGGAGTGAAGGTTTTGTGGGGCCTTCGTGTTTAATAACCCCTATTTTCAGTATTCAAGACATTGATCTCATTACCCTTGGAGCTGAAATGGTTGTTGTTCTTCTTCTTCTTAGTGAAGTTATTATTAGTAACCCTTATTTTTAGAGGCTTGAGCCTCTACCTCAATCAGTAGACCAACCTTGTAGAACTTCGAGAAGGATTATAATAGGCTGGAATTTCATATGATCATCGTACTTGGACTGCAAGTTACGGATCACTAGTCAGATGTGATCCTCTTTAGATAACCTAATTTGTAATTTGAATGGCCTTTTCCCTCTAATGAGTGAGGAAGCTGACGAAGTCTTCATTGTGATTTTGCTTAGTTAATTCCAGTTCGCAAACGCCAATTGGAAGTTGAGATGTTTTCCCCAATTATGAGTGAGTAGTTTAATTTGTCGGAACTTTGGGATCTATGTATGCATATGTGGGATTAATTGGATACTTATTTCCTTGGCTGATTTGTTTGATTCTTGCTATTGAGTTATTTTTGTTAATCTGCAAGTTTGGCCAACTTTGTTTGATTATTATTGCAGTACAAAATTGTAGGCCGAGAGGTACGATTTTGTATAGGCTTTCAATAGTAGGCTCAACGATTTATGAACACGCGAGAGCGACTTAGTGAGCTTCAAATTGCATACATAGTGAACTGTTTCCCTAGTCGAGAGAAATTGCATACGTAGTGAACTGTTTCCCTAGTCGAGAGAAATTGCATGCGTCCTAGTTAGATTGATTTATTGAGTTTCTTTAGTCATTCTTGATATCCTGAATTACATACATAGTGAACCGTTTCCCCAATCTTTCCCTTATTTGATATCCTAAAATTGCATGTGTCCTTTTGTTTTATTTAGTTAGTTTAATATTAGAATTCATACATAATAGTATAGTGATGAGTGAGAATTTAGTCTCACTCATGTATATATTTTGATAGTCTTTGCATGCTTTTTTTGCATTTTTTGTACATTTTCTCCCACCATTTTACTTATTTCCATTCTCTATAGTATTTAGGATTTCTTAGCCTTTCCCCCTCTGCTTTGATCACTAACATCTAGTTTAGTGTTGATTTCTTGGGAGGAAGAGCAAAGTAGGGGAGGAGCGGGGAGCTCCTATTCATGCTGGAGATCATTCAAAGATGCAACAGGTCCTGAGCAATCGATAAGCTACCATTGAGCGAGCGCTCCTGCGCGTCTCTTCAAGGAGCGGGCGCTTGGTTTGTAGGAGGAGCGGGAGCTCCTCTTTATGCTGTGCACATATCCAGTTGGCAGTAAGATTGGAGCAACCCAGAAGCTACTTGAGAGCACTCGTTCCATTGCTGATTTTTGTTAGGTGCGGGCGCTCCTTGTTATCACTAGTATAAAAAACCTCAAATGCTCCGGTTTTTTAGGTCTCAAATGCTCCGTATTTGACCCGTAGCAGACGTCATACGAGCATTTGAGATTCTTGCAAATGCTCCGTTTCCAACCGGAGCATTTATCAGCTCAAATGCTCCGGTTTTCCTTAAGAATCGGAGCATTTGAGGTGATAAATGCTCAGGTTAATAAGAAAAACCGGAGCATTTGTGAGTCCCAAAAAAAAAAAAATTTTTTTTTGCCTTTTTTAAAGCTAAAATGATGCCCAATGTATTATATATACATAAAAGTATCCATTTCCATAGAAATTTCTGTTATTCATACAAAACAAACTGAAAGTAAGTTGCAAATACAATTTACAAATGAAGTAAATTCCCAGTAATTTGTACTGCTGCTCCTGGCTGGTACGAACAAGTCTTTTCCAAGTTTGCCCACATATAATAAGCAAGCCAATGGAGCAACAAACTTCAATACTGCAGGCAACAAGCATCAGTGAGATGTATAACAATTTAAGCTTTAGTTTCTCTTTATTTGGTGACTGAAAAGATGTACAACACTACAAAATTAAATGCCAAGCACTGCTATGCTAGAAATAGTTTTTCAAAAGAAACACATGTCACTATGTTAGACAAATAAATCGAAAGAGCAATAATATACTGATATACTAAACTACTAGTATTTTCTATAGAGAATGACATTTAAGCTAATATCTTTCCTAATTATTGACTATATAGAATGATATTTCAGCTAATATCTTTCCTAATTTGTTAATAAATACTACTAATATTTTCTAGTGAGAACAACACTTATACTAAAGACTTATTCAATCATGAGAATATATATGTGCAAAAGAATAATGAAACACAAACTTTTACAATCACAAGTTTCACAAAACATCACAATTGGATATCAATTAGCAAAAATAGGAGTAAATTGAATCTTAATCATATACTTTTATGCCTGAACATGTAAAGTTACTTAACTGGATATGGGGAATTGCAGTCCTGCAGACATGGAAGCAGCCCTAACATTATGCGCATAAATTATCATTGCCGCTGACATCAGTTGAGATGTAACCTGCCATATGCATTGAGTCTTAAAAATATGAGAAAGAGACGTAGGATAGCATATAGGATGAAATAAAAGGATTACCTGAACGAAACTCACACAATTATATGCATGTACTCTGGGGAAATGGTCCATAAGATTCCCAATCAATGTCCCTCCAAGAATAACTGCAAGCAGTCCAAGATCAAAGATAAAACTTAAATCAACATTCATCACATAGTTACATGTTCAATTATTTCAAGGACACAACTACCTTAGTTAAAAATCATCCCATGACTGCAACAGAAAGAAGACTTGGATAGATCAATGCTATAGCAGCAGGCCAAGCAAAATTCAATAGTTGTTCCACAAAGTTCGACACTAAGTAATTAGCATATAAAGCTCATGAAGGCATAGGACAGAAGTTAGTGTAATCTTAACAAGAACTACACCCATAGTGACTGCATGGGGAGAGAAATGAGTTGAGGTAGGGTTAGTGATTTGGGTAGTAACTGCGTGGAAACAAAATATTAATGTGCCTATACTTGCCTTCAATCCAGCAGCCTCTCTATCCTTCGTGGCTTCACCCATACTTAACTAAATCACCAAAAGAGAAGGAAAATAATTAGAGTACACCCAATAAAGTCAAAAGCTTACTAAAATTATTCTACAGGGCACCTACAAAGGTAAGAGTGACAACTTTAATCCAGTTTGTCAGCATAGCTTTAGTCTCACAGCCCAAATTAAGTAATTTAATAGAGCAGAATGAGAAAGAGGTCAAGAGAAATAGATGGTAGATATTTGAGAAGATAACACAACAATTCAATGAATCACAAAAACATATAATTAACAAATCAAAAATCAGTGCACTTATAAAGGTTCAAGGAAGATTTAATCCACAACCACCAAGTCTAAACTAAATGTAAAACAGAAAGTGTGAAGAATATTGATATGCTAATCAACCAGTGAACTGATGAATTTAAACAGACTATTCCTAGAGAATGTGAATAGAGGAGAAAAAAAAACAAAAACAAAATGTGAATGCATGTAAAGAAGACAACAGACTGTCAACAAAAGAGCCACAAAACTTAAACTATACCAATTAAAGCAGAGTGAAGCTTCTCTAAGTCAGGTCCCTCTGCGTGCTCAATGAGAGGAAGCTCCAAGCAGTGAATGCCATGTTTTACCAGCAGCCAAGGCTCAAGATGTCAATACCCAATCGTGTAAGTTAGTCATATGCCAGTGAAGAAAAGAAAGATAAAATCAACAAAAACGACAACAACATATTAATAGACAAGTACCCAGTTAAACGTCATTTCCAAGTTATGCAAGAACCTCGAGCATAACAATGAGAGATAGATTATTACCAGAATGTTATCAAATTATTACCATGAATGTAAATGGCTAAAACAAGATAAATTAAGAGTTCCCACTTACAAGTATTTGTTTGATTCATTCGTCTTCTTTGAAAATCTAACTTGCAAAGGCACCAATACTTGCTAAGCCTCGGTCTTGTTAGGGCTTCTATGAATATTGGCACTGGTAGCCCAAAGACCATAATCATTTGTTGCTAAGCTCCCAAATGACATGTTAAGCTTCTCTTCTATAAAAAAAAAGGCAAATGTAAGCAAAGTGTTCTATTTAAGAGTGTATACTAAAGAGCTCTTTCTGGTAGATTAGCAAGAAATTTAAGCTTATATATTCAAACTAAGGAAAGAAGAAGCAAAAAGAAGTTTTTCCAATCACTAAGATCGTGCTCCATGTTTCACAGTGAAAGGAAATCCTACAGGTTGCTTGGTATTGGTAATTAAACAATTGATCAGTTAAAGTCTTGAAAATAAAAGAGAGAAAATGGAAATTAAAACTCTTTCTTAGCTAGAATTTGTATGGTTTTAAACAAGTTAAAAACTTCTATCATGTTGATAAAATGATGATATGATGATCTTAGGTAAATCTAGAAAACTGAAGTTCACTAACAACATGATGTAGAATAGTAAAATGAAAAAAATGGACAAATAATATAACCACATAGGAACCATGAAGAAATTTGTCACAACAAAGGCATAGAAATTACCCAATGAACATCTGTAAAAACCAGATACTATAGCTTGATATTAATTGGTTATTCTAATCAACATTGGATCATCAATCAAAACAATTCACATTATATGGAACTCAAGCTTCATATGTACAATAATTTTTAACATATCAAAATCCATAACTTAATGAGATCCAACTTCTGACAGAAGCCGCAAATTTCAAGCATAACACGAGTAATTCTCAAGAAATGTTAAAAAAAAGTCGAAATTGACCATTTATTTCAGGCAAAAACAAAAACGTAGAACTACGATATATCACCTGAGTAGAGTTGATTTTGAGAAGTATAATCACCAGTCTAAGGGCAACACACTACGCTATGACGCAAGACTACTATCTGTCCACCATTACTGCTTTTTATAGAGTATAAGCTTGAAGAAGTGAACGAAAAAGCATGTTACAACAAATTCTCAACCAAAAAAAAAAGAAACATATTTTGCTTTATTTAGGGATTGAAACCCTAACCTGAACAATCATTGGATTCTGGACGATTCTCCACAAAGTCGATGAACTCTTCTCTCTTGCTACTACTGCTGCACTACCATAGCCGCTGCCTCCTACCGCCGCTGCTCAAGAGCGGCGCTGAAGAGCCCACATTGAGGGAAAAAATTCAGGGGCGTGAAGAGATAGAGAAACTCATAAACCTAATCTTGATCTCCACACCAACTCTACGACCAACAAATATAATTCTCAACAACAACAACAAATTAAGTGAAGAAACCATACCTTAAGATCGAGGAGAGAAGAGTAGGAATGACGACGAGCAAGCTTGGAGGCGCAAAAAAAAAGCCGGCGCTCAGTGGAGCCATCGGAGGCGTCCGAGTTCGGGGAGGAGAGAGAAGGGTTTGGATTTTTTTTGGGGGGGAGGGTTCCCAACATCTAAGGAGAGAGAATTTTGGATAGCGACGAAGTGATGAGGATGGAACAAGGAGAGACAGAGAAAAGGGTTGAAGAATCGAAAAAAGGTGAGAAAGAGTTGGGCTGGGGTCAGTCCAATAGTGCGGATTATATCAAGTGCTCCGTTTAAACGGAGCATTTGTTGACTTCTATATCAATATGTGAATTTATGCGTGTCAAATGCTCCGTTTTGCATAAAACCGAAGCACTAGTAATGTAGGAAAAGAGGTTTTTTCCACTAGTGTATTCTGGTGACTTTTTCTTCTTAAAACGCGGTTTTAGTGAGTTTATGTAATAATGTAAATACTCTATTTACTTAATGATAGATTAACTTTTATCCCGAAAATTCATTATTAGAGAGTTTATAGCTTAAATTAGTGAGAGAAAGTGAAACCCTAGAGAGAGAAAGTAGATCTTCAAGGTTTTGTAGCTTGGATTATGACAAAAAATTTGAGTTTTATCAAAGATCTTCATTACTTCTTCATTGTTTAAATAATATCTCATCTTTTCTCCATCTTTTATGCTTTCATTTTCCTAGTTTAATTAACTTTCGTTTACTTAGCTTAATCCATGTTTAGATCTTGGTTTAGTTAGATTAATCTCTTGTTAATCATTAGTTTCTTAGCTTAATCTTGTGATTAATCTTGTGTTGGTGATTATTGTTGTTTAATCCTCCCCTTTTCATCTTTATGTCAAGTAATGATGTTTAATTTATCTTCCCCCTTGATTAGCATTACTAGGATGAGAAGTGAGTTGTTAATTAGTTGGGATATGGGGTGAAAACCCATCCATGATTGACTTGGGCATTTTAGATTGTACTTAGAAATTTTTATGATTAAATTATTGCTTATTTTGCTTTTCTAATCTATGTTACATTTTCTTTGATCACTTAAATGTTGTATTAGATTTGAGTATATTTATTTAGGTTGGCTTGAGAGTGTAACCTATTGATTTCTATTATTGACTTGGGCTTGATTGAACCTTGAAATATGTTAGTAATGGATGAGAGTCCTTATTAGATGTCTTTGAGAATTTCTCTGCGTATGTGAGTAGGATGGGAGTTGGATATTGGGTCAATTATCTAATGCATGTAGTGTTCACGCATTTATCTCTAATTTTGTTATTATTATGCCGATTTCATGATTGGTTATTGTTTATCTCCTAACATTTCCCTCCATTTGATATCTCGTTTAATTGTGCGTCTTTCTAAGGTCTTAATTAAGTTAATTTGGTCCTTATATACACTAGTAGAAAAACGATGACTTGCCTCTCCTAATTTGAGCCAAACACAAAAAAACAGACGTAGTTTGATCATTTGCGTCGGATGTAGGGGTACATTCGACGCAGATTATGGGAGCAAAACCATTTGCATCGGTAAGGTAATCCCATTTGATGCAAATTACGAGGTCATTTGGATCCGACACTCGACGTACATCCCTTTTTATTTTTCGACTTACCTCTTATTCTCTCTCTCTAACCTCTCACTCTCTCACTCAAACACACACACACACACACACACACTCTCTCTCTCTCCTACTCTAACCTCCGGCTCCATCTCCATCTCCCACCTCTCTCTCACCTTTGAAATCTCACTCGCATGAAGCCAAGCAGCCAATCTCGTATCTCCCTTAGTCTGATCCCACCCTTCTACTCCTTTCCCTTTCCCCAGAAACCCTAGCCAATTTTGGCTCAAACGACTCCTTATCATTCTAAACTCAGCTCTCCACAAAGAGAAGAGATAAACAGTCGACGGAGGAGGTGATGAACAACGGCGTCATAAATGGCGATTTGAAGGACAACGAACGAAAATTGAAGAAGAGCAAGAACATCGACGCAAGTTAAAGAAGAGCAAGAACATCGACGGAAGTTAAAGCAAGTCTGAATTGAAGAAGAGCAAGAACGTCAGGCAAGTTAAAGCAGATATGAATTGAAGAATATCAAGAACTGTCGACAAAAACAGTCGATTTGGTTTATTTTAGTTGCTGATGATAGACTTTTAGGGTTTTCTAGAGTGTTTTTCACTTGGATTTGGTTAGTTTATTTACGAATTGTTGTACAGGATTAGTTACTGATAAGAGATTTGTTTGTTGTTTCCAAGTATTTCTACAAAATTCTGATTAATTTGTTTAGGAGGAGTTGCAGATCTAAACCCTTCCCTTCTTAATCTCTTTTGTGTTGTTTAGTTTCTGAATTGCAGTATATATTTCATTGTTTTTGTTTATTGTTTTTGGGTCTTGTATTGGCATGAGTGAAGATGTTTTTGGCTTCTTGTTTATGGTCATCTTGATGGTTGATGGCATAAATTTATTTATTTTTAATAAAAAGCAACATTTTGCTCGGTTATGGCACCCCATCCGACGCAAATAGCTCAGCCATTTGGTCCTTTTGTGTCATATTTGGTGTCATGCCCAATGCAAATTGCTCATCATGTACACGCTTTTTTGCGTCGGATGGGACCTATGATCCAACGCAAATTGTACGACTTTTGCGTCGAACCTTTAACCAACGTAGATTAGTTCTAACAATTTATGTTGAGAGCTGTCGCGTCAGACCCATAACCGATCGCAAATTGTGATCTAGGAACCAAATCATTGTTTCTCTACTAGTGTTAGTATAGTAAAACAACTCTCTTGCTCGAGTCTTCAACTTATATTGCAAAAATTAACAATCTTGGTGTTTATTGAGTTATTCCTTGTGGTTCGACCCTTACTTACCACTTTACCTAGGTTAATGATTAGTTAGGTAGTGTGATCTTATGTGTTTTGTCCAATGACCAAAATTACCTTTATCAAAATGGCGCCATTGCCGAGGAATAGCATCTAGCATTGAAACATTGTGAAGTTGTATGAGTCTAAGTCTTTTACTACTTTTATTTCATCTTCTTGCTTGTTGTCTTGTTATTGCTAACTCTTTGCTTAGCTTTGTATGCACATAGGCGTGCACTTCCCTTGGTTCCATATAATCCGAAGTTGGAAAGGACCGTCAAGGCAGTAAGGCGAGGGCTTAGAGCCGCACAAGGAACTCAACAAGCATCATCTTCCACTTCGATCAATTGAGAACTTTATTAGACAAGAAGAGGAGGAAGTAAACTCTTCAAGAGTTTCCTAAATAAGCTCTCCTCACTCTTCTAGATCATCGAGTCCTACTAATAGTGTTCACTCAATGGCGGATCCTCCTATAGACTTGAGAAGCTACAGTGTTCCAGGCCCTTTTAAGTCAAGGTGTGCCATAACTCAACCCACTACCAAAGTAAAATACTTTGAGCTTCGCCCTGCTTTGATTCGCTTGATAGAAAGGAATCAATTTAGTAGAGCAAAGGATGAGGGTGGACAAGCTCATTTGCAAACATTTACGGATTATTGCTCCACAGTGAAGCATAATGGAGTCTCTAAAGAGTACATTCGCCTAAGCCTCTTTAAATTATCCTTAGATGGTAAAGCAAAGCAATGGTTGAAGAAGCTTGAGAATGACTCATTAGTTACATGGCCCAAGTAACTCAAGCTTTGATAGGCAAGTATTTTCCTTTGGATAAAACAATTGATATGCGCTCTAAAATCATGACCTTCAAGCGAGTGATGAAACATTGCAAGAAGCTTGGGAGAGGTTTAAAGAGATCTTAAGGAAATGTCCTCACCATGGTTTGAATCAAGGCCTTACACTTCACTGCTTTTACCATGGTCTCACAAAGGCCTCTAAGATAAGTCTTCATGCGGGTGCCGATGGTCCAATCATGAAGAAGCCTCTAGTGGGTATATTCGAAATTATTGATGATGTGGTGTAAAATGATTCAGAATGGGAGCATTATCACAATGACAATAGGGGTGGAAGGTACGATGTGGAACCCATTAATATGCTCTCTACAAAGCTTGATGCCTTGGTAATTCAATCACAAAGCTCAAATATGATTTCCTCTTCTACTTCTCCATCTCTCCCCCCTTCCAGATCTTCTAATGTGTCCATGCACGCTCATAATGTCTCCCATGTTAATTCTATGCATATGGATATCATGTTTTGTGATTTGTGTTGTTCATATGAGAATTATGTTAATCAATGTTTTTTGATTGAATCTTCATCTACTCCTACCCCTCAAATACAACAAATGAATGCTTTTCAAAACTACTCTACTCCTAGAAGGGACCCGGCCATATTCTAATATTTTTTAACCTGGGTTGGAAGGATCACCCTAACTTTGTCTATTGGGGAAACCAAGGGCAAGGACCTAGCAAAAATCACTACCAAAACCAAGGCCAAGCCCCTTCCCACATGCATAACCAAAGACACTTGGGTAACTACTAAAGTAGTAGACCTCTCTTCAATCCATCCCCCGGATTCCAACCCAAACAACCCACTCCTCAAAAGTCTAACAAGGAAATGAATGATGGAAACCTTTATGGCCCAACAAGGTGAGGCAATGAGGCAATAAAAGGTTATGTTTGAATCCTAAATAACTCAATTGTCACGAAAGATGGACTCCCTTAGCACTCATAACAAGATGTTAGAGACCCAAGTTGCCCAATTAGCTACTTCTTTCTCTAAGAACCTCGGATCTTTGCCTAGCTAAGGAGTGTCTCCCAAAGACCAATGTCATGCCATCATTAGTAGGATTGGAACAATTTTGGGAGGTGGTGGATACGAGAGTTGAGAAAGCAAAAGAAGTTGAAGATGAAAATGAGAGAGCCATTGATAATGAGATTATGAAAGCCCCAATTATAGTGATAAGAGTAATGGCCTAGAAGAGAACCTTAAGAATGTTGAGGAAACCAAGAGTGCACCCCCACCTTACATACCTAAGCTTCCTTACCACGCTAGGTTTGCTGGGGCAAAGCTTGATGACCAATTTATCAAGTTCCTTGATATTTTGAAGAAGCTTACATTAATGTCCCTTTCATCGAAGCCATTAAGCAAATGCCTATCTACGCCAAGTTCTTGAAAGATGTTTTGAGCAAAATAAAAGAGGGCCTTAGATTGTGTGGAAACCATGAACCTCACAGAGAATTATAGTGCAATCATCCAAAACAAGTTACCCACCAAACTTAAGGACCCAAAAGCTTTTCCATCCCATATGTCATAGATCAAAGGGTTATTGACAAGGCATTGTGTGACTTAGGTGCTAGTGTGAGTCTCATTCCCTACTCTGTTTGCAAGATATTGAACCTAGGAGACCTCAAACCTACTCACATCTCCCTTCAATTAGTTGATCAATTGGTTAAGATACCTCTTGGAAAGCTTGAAGATGTACCTCTTCGGGTTGGGAAGTTCTACATTCCCGTTGATTTTGTTATGCTAGAAATGTAGGAAGACTCTAATGTAGTTGTAGCCGTGTTTTTATTTCGCCTACACGGTGTGAGCGTGTATTAGATTTGACTACCCCATTGTAAAGGTTTTATTGAAAATTATTTTGAAAGAAGTCGCCAACAATTCTTTTTAGGAAGAATCATAAACCTAATTGGATATGGGAAAATCATAGGGACAAATTATCCAATGTAGATTTCCCCGTCATGACTCCATAGATGGTCAAAATGAACCAAAGATTGAGTTCGGGGGTGAGGGTACAAATATGGTCAGGAACCATATTGCCCATTACTGGCCTTTACTAAATATCGACTCATTTGCAGATTTTATGCCAGAGAATAAACAAAGAATGTTTTAAACACCCTAAAAATATTTAGTCTAAATGGGTTTAGAAAACACATAAAAAGACTATTTTTTAGTGACATGTTATTAAGCTATCAATATTACAGGGAACCTAGCAGGTTGTCCAAATTAATCTGATAAATGTTAGAACAATTCTTTAGGTATTGTTTAGCAAAAATAACATGTGGGTGATAAAAACATTCGAACAGGACAATCATAATAATATGTATATAATGATCAGGTAAGTATAATAGTAATGAAAAATAAATAAAAAGAAAGAAAGGGATTAGAATATACTCCCTCCGGTTCTGAAAGATCTTTCTTGTTACTGTTACTACAGATACCAAGGAGGATCAATTTGTGTGGGGTCTTGGGTGGGTAAAGTAGGAGAGCGAAAGGGGGTTAAGGAAAAATAAACAAATAAAAAGAGGTAAAGTAGGATAGAGAAAGGGAGTAAAATTGATTTAATAGTGTAATGGTGGACCATATGATAGGGACATGAGAGGGTAAAAAAGGGAAAAAATTTGCCAAATAAGGAATAAAGTAAAAGAGGGAAGATCTTTTGGAAACGCACTAAAACGGAAATAGGGAAGTTCTTTAAGAACCGAAGGGAGTATAGTAGAGCAATTATTACTTAAATATCTACATCATGAAAGAAATAGTTAGTAACTTCAAAGCAATAATATAGAATTTATTCAAGGATCCTCAGGTATTATACCTATCCGGCTTAGATTGAGGAGCGCAACGATCTTCAGGCGGAGCAATCGTGGAACCAAGAACGCAGTATGAAGAATTGATTGAGAGTATTGAAAGTATTTGAGTGTTTGAGTATTCGAAGTGTATTTCGGAGTATTCGAGAGTATTTGTATGTGTGAAAATAATAATCTGAAAAGCCGTCCGTAATTCATGAAAATATGGGTATTTATAGAGAAAAGCAAACTTGCACTCCATGCAAGCCAGGCGCAGGCCTATGTGGCAGGCGCAATGACACGCATCAGGCGCACATTGGTGTGCCTGACGCAGCCAGCCCAATCAGGTTTAGGCACGTGTAAACGCGTTTTTGAAAAGAAAGAAAAGAAAGTTGCGTCTCACACAAGACTTGTGTCAAACGCAGGACTCTGTGTGAGTCACAAAATCTACGTGTCAGGCGCTCATTGGCTCGACTAATGCGTTCTGGCCAATGCACTGAGCGCAGCCCCCGCGTCCGGCGCATATTCTGGAATATTCGAGCATATTTCATTGCACGTCTTTCGAAGATACTTTTCTATCCCTAAAAATTCGGAGATTGAATTTTACGGATTAAAAATCTGATTTGCTTATCAAAGATAATAAAATATTTATGGAAAATATCTATTAAAATAATAAATACTTGATTGGGCTTTTAAAATGGACTTAAAACATTTTATGGGCTTAAAAATACAATTAATCATCATGAACAATTAATTGGGCTTTCGAATATCATTTCAAAACACATTTTGGATTGGTTCTTTAGATTGCTCTTCCATTGGGTCGCGCCAACTAATGTCGCGGTATGTTTCATTATTGGATCCTTACATGGGGAGACATGATTATATGTCTACATTACCCATTATCTTAGGAAGACCATTTCTAGCTACAGCGGGGGCAATAGTTAATGTGAAAAATGGTAAGTTGACTTTTAAGGTAGGTGATGAGCATGTTAAATTTAGCTTTACTCAAATCATGAAATTCCCCTCCTATAGGGATCATTGTATGTGCATTGATATACTTGAGCATGTCATTCATGGGAATAAGAACATACATTTGCATCATTTTAATGATCCCCTAGAGTTTGCTTTGATGAATGCCAAGGACCATGATGATGGGTGTGCTACAAACGGTTCATGCTTTGAATGTAGCATAGCATAAGAGCTTCAACACTCAAGGTGAAGACTCGGTGGATGAACACACCAAGGAGGCGAGAAAGCTTAACCTTAAACCCTTTCCCCATGTCTCAAATATGTGTACTTGTATGAGGCTAGTCCGGTTATTGTCAATGCTAGCCTCAATGATGATCAACTTTCAAAACTTCTCAGAGTTTTAAGAGCTCATAAAAGATCCATTGGGTACAGCATTGATGATCTAAAATGGGTAAACCCAGATTTTTACATGCGTCGCATCACTCTTGAGGAAGGTTATAAGCCTTCTATTGAGGCTTAACGAAGGTTGAACCCTAATATGAAGGAAGTTATGAAGAAAGAGGTCATGAAACTACTTGATGCAGGGATCATTTACCCCATTTTGGATAGTAAATGGGTCTCCCCGGTTCAAGTAGTTCCTAAGAAAGTTGGGACAACGGTTGTTAAAAATGATTCAAAGGACTTGATTCCCACCCGAGTAGTAACCAGGTGGTGCATGTGCATTGACTATATGAGATTAAATACCGCCACCCGGAAAAACCATTTTCCTCTACCTTTCATTGATAAAATGTTGGAACGTTGAGCCAATCACAAACTCTTTTGCTACCTTGATGGATATTCCGGATTTTTCCAAATCCCAGTCCATCCGGAAGACCAAGAGAAAACTACTTTCACATGCCCCTTTGATACCTTCGCATATCGAAGGATACTTTTTGGGTTATGTAATGCTTCGGCTACATTTCAATGGTGTATGATGGCCATATTTTCTGAATTTTTTGAGAACGTAATGGAAGTCTTCATGGATGATTTAGTTTTTATGGTCAAGACCATGATTCATGTTTTGCTCACCTTGCACAAGTTTTAAAAAGATGTGAAGAAGTTAGTTTGGTTTTGAATTGGGAAAAGTGCCATTTTATGGTTCAACAAGGTGTTGTTTTAGGTCATGTTATCTCTCCAACGGTTATTCAAGTTGCTAGGGTAAATGTTGAGGTTATAGAGCAACTTCCCTCCTACAAATGTCAAAGGGGAGCGGATTTTCCTTGGTCATGCGGGGTTTAATTGCATTTAATTCATCACATTTGCAAAATCATATATTCAATCAAACTGTAATCAAAAGGTGCTATATATATTAGATAATAAAAAGTGTTAGCTTGCTTACGCTAACTATTGATTAGTTTAGTCTGTAATGATGTTTGCTTAAATGCATCACTCATAACAAGATATCACTCATGGATATTTTGTTGATATTGATGCTTCTATTGACCTCATAACATGACATTTTTCATCATAGAATCTAAAGAGACGCTTAGATAATAAAAGATAAGATTGAAACAAGTACTTAAAAGAACAAAAGTATAGATTCATAATAGACTCTCAGAATTGAGGTCAACTCATTGAAGCATCCATAATTTTTCAATCCAGTTGGGAGATATGGTAGCTCAAATTATTCGCCTCTTCTCTTTGCTGTATTATATTGAAAGTTCATAGAATGTGGAATAATACTGAACTTGCCAACTCTAACACATGAATGGAAAGCTATAATCCAGATCCCTGTTCGTAGTAAGTTATCTCATCTCATGTCAAAAACAACAGTGGCGAACAATTGCTCCTGCCATAAGCAAGATATTGTAAGGTCCAAATATTTTTATTCACCCCTAACCAATTGAGACTAGTAGAGATGATGTTCTCGATGAAGCAGGGTTGATGTTGATGCCTAGTATAAAACCTTATTTCCACATCAATTTTTGCAAGTTCATGACAAGCAACGCCAAGAAAGAATGACACAGTTTACTTTAACCTGTCTCTATATAACTTTTACAATCTTTTAGAAGCTATAGCATCCACACGATCATATGTCCAGCTGTAAAGAGTAAATTATCCTAGCTAAACTACATGGGAATTTACTTATAATCCAACATTCAATGAGACATAGCAAAGTTAGTATAGAAAAGAAATGCTCTTGCATGAAACCTCCTAAATTCATTGAAAAACTAAACAAAAAGATACAAATCGATAAATTAACAAAATATACAAAACAAAGAGCAACAACTCCAATGTCAAATAAACAACAATCGAACATAAAAGTAAGAAATCAAATTAACAAAGCGATATCAATCGCACTAAAAACTCGATAAAAATCGCTGAAAGTTAGATATGAAGAAATGAAACAATAAAGGAGAATTTTAGAAAGAGAAGATTTACTGGCGGCACCGGTGTGAAGTGGTTCTACGGCTATTTTTGTGCAGCCATTTTTGTGTCATAAGCAACAACAACCAACAGCACCCGGAGCACCAACCCACGAGGGCAAAAATATCGAGAATAGAGCGGGGAGCCGAAAACCTCCCACAAGCGATTAGTAGAGAGAGAAGATCAGCGCCTTAAGTAGTGGCAGCCGAGGTCATGGAGGGCTTGAAGACATAGAGAGAGATAGATATGGGGGTGGGGATGAGGGTGGGAGTGATAGTGAGAGAGGACGAGGGAGAGGGAGTTTGAGGTAGCAAGGGTCAGGGAAGGCTTGAAGACACAAAGAGAGAGAGAGGCGGGGTGGGAGTGAGAAAGGAAGAGGGAGTTTGAGTAGCGAGGGTGTAACACCCCAACTTCTAAGCATTTTTATTAGGTTAATTAATTCAATGATTAGCAGCGGAAGACCTAGCCTGCTTAGTCGGTGCATTACTGCCGTACTTTCCATTTGGGAAAGTACAAGGCAAACATTCTTTCATGAAACTAAACATGTTATAAAAGTTATAGTAAATCTAGAAATATATGTAGTTAACTTAAGCATAACTAGAGTTACGTAATTTACTGTTTATAAACTTATATTACATAACTGTCATAGTCGCATAATTTAAAGTAAACTATTCCTCACTGCTACGTCATCCCATCTTCATATGCATACCTAAAATAGAAAAACAAAACGTCATGAGCCGAGGCTCGGTAACATACTAACCTAACAACGTAAATTCATTTCAATTCGTTTTATTTGCAAACAGGGAGGAGAGAATATAATCAAACAAGGATTATCTTCGGGTCAAAAAGGGCGGGTTGTTTTCTTAGAAAATGTACGCTTTCTTTCCGTAGCAAATAGATAACAATAGATGAATTAACTTTTTAGTTCACAAAAAAGGGCGGGTTCCCACTAACAATTCAGTTTGAATATAAATCATAACAGTCATTTTTCCATATTTCTAGTTACCACACTAGTGGAAAAAAATCATTGGATCCGGTCAAAATAGGGGTTACTGATCCGTTTTGGGCTGAATCAATTAGGCTCGGAGCGGTTTACCAAAGTCAATTGCTTCGGTTGAAAACCGGATCAGTTACGCATTAACTGATCTGGTTTTCACCCCCAGCCGGATCAGTTGGGGTGATGCATAACAAAAAAGGAGCTTGCACTACGAAACCACAAAACGAATAGAAACCACAAATGACTCGAAGCATCCAAATGACTAAATTACAAAACGGACAAAAACGAACACAAAGAGGAATATATATAGAACATAATATGGTTAAATAAAAAATCGCCATTCATAACCCAAACTCAGGAGTAAATTATATAAACATAAAAACAATGCAAAAAACGAAAGAAATTTGAACAAAACGAAAGAAAATTATGTCAAGATTAACATCCACAAAGCAATGAACAAAACGAAATAAAATTAGCATACACAACGCAAAAAACGAGAAAGTTACAAAAAAAAAAATTCAACACAACCAATTTACAAATACGAAACTGAAAAACCAGACAAAAAATAAAATCAAGCAAAATAAAAAATTTAAACCCTAAATTACAAACGAAATTAAATCGAAAAAAATTACAACGCCAAACCCTAAAATAATTCAAAAAAAAAAGACGAGATTAAATCCTAAAATTTGAAAACTTAAATCGAATTTACTCATCTAATTCCTCTTCGACTCGTCGTCATCTTCGTCTACGTCTCGTTGTGGCCCAGATTAAACCAATTTACTCATCTTCGTTTCTTCGTCATCTTCGTCTCACCGTGGCCCAGATCGTTGGTGGGATTGGATTTCATTTTCTTCATCGCCGTGGCCCAGATCATTTGTGGCCCAGATCAAATTTACTCTTGTTTTTTTATTTCGTGAAGAGAGAACGAGAGGATGAGAGGTGAGAGACGAGAGTTGATCGAGAGATGAAAGGGGGTGAGTGAGGGACTACTGGAGGATGAGGGATTTCGTGGGTTAGAGTTTAATGGGAGGAGAGGGATGGCTAGGTGAGAAATGGAGTGGGTGTTTAAGTTTTTTAGGGTTTAATGGGAGGCAATGGAGTGGCGACATGTTTTGAAGGAGAGTGAAGTTAGGCCAGGGTGGAACGCTAGGCCTTAAGGCCAGTAAAACTGGTCTGGTTTGGAGGAGAACCAGATCAGTTATCTTAACTGATCCGGTTCTCCTCCAAACAGGACCAGTTTATTGGCCTAAATCTTGCACCAAAAAAATATCGAACTTACTGATCCGGTTTTGGGAGAACCGGATCCGTTTGTTTGTGTCATTTATAGTTTTTTCCGCTAGCTCCATTTGCTTATCACATTCATTTTCATCATTAAAGGATGCTAACACTTGGACACAAAAACATTAGGACACCAACACTTCAACAATAATAGTGTATTTACTTATATTATAATACATTAAGACACCAAGACTTATATACAAGCAAAAGCAATTGGACTTATTTTTAAGCTTCATGGGGTTGATGAGATGCAGCAAAGGGAGTCGGATTTGGGTTCGGGTCCTAATTTCGAGATCACTTTTAGGTCGGGTAGGTTCGATTCAGGTTATCTTCAGGTTCGGGTCATATTCGGGTCTAGCTGGATTCAGGTTGGGTTATTTCGAGTTTCGATTCTATTTGGGGTTGTAATCCCCCATAATTTTATGAATTTTATAAATATATTTAAAGTATATATATGTTTTAGTATTTAAATAATTAATTTCTTAAAGTGTTGACTATTTTTAAAGTCAAAGGATTATTTAATGTTTTTAAATAATTAAATATTTTATTGAGCCATACTTTGAAAGTTATTTAACAATTTAATTAGTTTGAGTTGAAGTACAAAAGATTTTAAAATGGGTTAGAGGAGCCCAATTCAACTCAATCATCCAATCAAACAAATTAAAAAGTCCAAACACACTTCCTTAAGCCCAAAAGGGTTAGTATTACAAACCTATATAAACCCCAAGATTAAGGAGAAGATGAAGCAAGGTAAGGAAGTTGATTTTAAAGTTCATGACGATGGAAGTTTGAGGTTCAAAGGAAGGTGGTGTATACCATAGAAGTGTGAAGAGCTTAAAAGGAAGCTTATGGAAGAGGGGCACAATACTCCATATTATGTGCACCCTGGTGGTGATAAGTTGTATAAAGATCTCAAGGAGATTTATTGGTGGTCGAATATGAAGCGTGAAGTCGCCGAGTTCGTGTCCAAGTGTCTGACATGTCATAAAGTAAAGATCGACCATAAGAGGCCAATGGGGAAGGTCCAATCATTAGAAGCCCCTGGATGGAAGTGGGATTCGATATCAATGGACTTTGTGACTGCTTTGTCAAAGTCGAGAAATGGCAATGATACTATTTGGGTTATCGTAAATCGTCTGACGAAATCTGCAGTGTTCGTTCCGATCAAATAAACATGGAAGAAGAAGCAACTTGCCAAGACTTATATCAAGCATGTGATGAGACTGCATGGAGTCCCGAAGGACATTATTCAGATTGTGATTCGAGATTCCTCTCAAAATTTTGGCAAAAGGTCCAGTTGAATCTTGGGACAACGTTGAAGATGAGTATTGCATTTCATCCTGCGACCGATGGTCAGACTGAAAGGACCAATCAGACTATGGAAGACATGTTGAGAGCGTGCGTGATTGATTTCTAAGGAAGTTGGGAAGACCACTTAGATTTGATCGAATTTTCGTATAATAATAGTTACCATGCAAGCATCAATATGGCTCCATTTGAGGCGTTGTATGGAAGAAAGTGTAGAAGTTCCATTTGTTGGAATGATTTTAGTGAGAATGTAGTATTGGGGACTGAATTTATTGAGGAAACTATCATGAACGTGAAGTTGATTCAAGCTAGAATTCAAGCTGCCCAAGATAGGCAGAAAAGCTATGCTGATTTGAAGTGAAGAGAATATGAATTCGTTGTTGGTGATAAGATGTTCTTGAAGGTGTCACCGACGAAAGGGGTGATGAGATTTGGTAAGAAGGGCAAATTAAGTGCCAAGTATGTTGGCCCATATGAGATTTTGCAAAGAGTTGGGAAGGTAGCCTATAAGTTGGCTTTGCCAATGGAATTTGAGAATATGCATGATGTATTTCACATTTCTCAGCTTAAGAGATATAACCCTGATGAGAATCATGTTCTGGAACCCAAAAGAATCCATATAGATAGTAGCCTCACATATGAGGAAAGACCTGTGAAAATCTTGGATAGGAAGATGCGTAGTACACGCAATAAGGATGTGAGTATTGTGAAAGTGTTTTGGTCTAACCATGAGTCCGAAAAGGCAAGGTGGGAAGCCGAAGATGAAATGAAGAAGAAGTATTCTGATTTATTCATTGAGGTGAGTTACGAGGGTGTAACTCGTTTTCTTTAAGAGGGGTAGAATGCGACCGAATTTCGTGTTTTTTGAATTATTTTATGGTACTTTTATACATTTTTATGCTTATTTTGGAGATTTGCACAGCTGGTGCAAAATAAATTGTTTTTCACTTCGGAAAATGTGTCCATGTGGTGACACAAGTGATTTTAGGATTGGTAAAGTGTGCACATGTTGTAACACAAGTATTTCCAAATGAAAAGTTTGAGTCAAAATTTTGAAACTGTGAGGATTTCCGTATCAAGTTTCGGGATGAAACTTCTTTTAAGAGGGGTAGATTGTAATTCCCCACAATTTTATGAATTTTATAAATATATTTAAAGTATATTTATATATGTTTTAGTATTTAATTAATTAATTTCTTAAAGTGTTGACAATTTTTAAAGTCAAAGGATTATTTAATGTTTTTAAATAATCAAAAATTTTATTGAGTCATACTTTGAAAGTTATTTAATAATTTAATTAGTTTGAGTTGAATTACAAAAGATTTTAAAATGGGTAAGAGGAGCTCAATTCAACTCAATTATCCAATCAAACAAATTAAAAAGTCCAAACGCACTTCCCTAAGCTCATAAGGGTTAGTATTGCAAATCTATATAAACCCCATGAGAGCCCAAACATCCCCACACTATTACACCCTAATTCTCTCTCTATCTCTCTCTCCCCTTCACTCGGTTCTCTCTCTTTCCTCTCCCTCACCCGATTTTTCTTCCTCCATCTCCTTCGTCCCTCGGCTACCGGACCACCGCCGGACCACCTATGCCAGCAGCAGCCAGCACCGGCATCTCCTCCCTCTCTCGGCCGTGAGTTTCCTCCTCCCTCCTCTTTGGTTTAATTCTCTCTTCCTCCTTTATATTATTTTAATGATAAGTTTTAATGTTTTTAGTATTTTTTGGTGATTTAATAATTAAAGTTTGTATCTTTAATTATTATAATATTAATTTCATATTATATAATTAGTTTGGTTGAGTAAAAAAATTTCAAATTTAATATATATGTTTAAATTAGGTTTCTAAGCATGGAAGCATGGATTTTTGATTTTTTAAGAGTTAGAACCATAGTACTATGTTGTAGTATATGAGATTGAGTACTTTAAATCTTTAGAACTTTGCTAAAGTGACTTTAAAAGGGTTTTAAAGAAATTATATATTGCTGGAATTTTCATTAGTATACTTATGGTGGATTTTAAATGTTAAAGTATTGATTTTTAAGGGTTTTAATGACTAGTATGGTAGTACTATACTAAGGGATACTAAAGGTTGAAGTTTAAAGGAGTTTTAAAACACTGTTTAAGAGAGTTTAAAGTATTTTAAAGTTCATGTAATTTTTATTAGAGTATTAATACTTTGATGTTTTGGTATTTGGTAGACGGAGACTTTACTTTCAGTGATTTCTAAGGTTGAGAAAGTGGCCTCTCATTTTGTCTACACAAGGTACGCAAATACCTATGTGTTATTAGAGTAGTATCATGTCCTAAGGTTAGGATTGATATTAGTATCATGTATAGGGAACTTTTATAGTTCATATGTGGCTTATATTTAAGTGAAATTGCATGTTTTATACTGTTGTATGAAGCATGTTGCCTATGATGAATTATTATATATTTGCATAGATTATTGATGCAAGCATATGGGTTGGGAACGTTTATTTTATTAATTCACATGAGGAATTAATAAAATATTGTTATTGGATCATGAAATGTATCATGTTGTTCCCTTGGATTTTATTATATACTTTATAAGGACCGTGGGCCTTATCTAGTAGAGTTGGATATTCACCTATTGACAAGCTGGTTGATTGTTGATTTAAGTCAACAAATAAAGGATGGTTGGTTATTAATTAATGAATGGGATTATTGTTGGATTAATTGAGTTGTTTGATCACATTATTTAATCCTAAGATAAAAATTGGAATTTTGTGTATCCATGATATTTATGTTGGTTGTCTTATTGTTGTGAGTCTCAACACTCAAATAATTTATTAATACTTAAAGTGGAAAGTGAATAGCAATAAGCTTTAGACTTGTGCATGTCTGAAGTGTTGGACTAGTATGAGTTGGAGTACATGATGGTAGCCCATGCTTTTTCTTGGAACCGGATTGATCACCGTGTCCTATTTTATTTAATTAGTACCTCAATATCATTGGTCGCGGAAGTACGGTACTTTGTCTTCTATATTGAAGAGATGGTTTGGTTGGATAACTCTATCCATTGACTATTCAAGTTGATTATAATTAATCTATTGGTTTGTGGAGTCAAGTTTAGTATAGTGAGTCTGTTATTTTGTTATTTATCTCTGATATAATGTTCATTAGTATCATGTTAGGTTATATGTTTTATTTATTATACAGTACTCAACTTTGCTGATTACGTACTTTTATGTGTGTCGATCATGGTCGTGCCTTATTGATCCTGTGATGACCCATTTGATGAGCAGTCCTTCAGGATCAATAAAGCATCGATCATTTCAGATCTGAAGATGATGCATCATTAAGTTTCAGGAAATCGTTTGGAGAGCTTGTGTTTAAGCTTCTTTTATACTTAAGTAATTTTGGTTTAGTTATAGTTTTAATAGTTGGACTTTTATGTCGGTTTGACTTTGGTTTGGTTTTAGAGTTGACTTTGTGGTTAACTAAGTCTAAATATGTTTTCAAAGTTGTTTATTTATTTCCACTGTAAAATTCTGAATAAGCCGATACGTTATTACACGGGCGATAATACTTTGATAATTCTCTATGTTTTGTGGGAAAAAGGTATTTTATAAAATAGAGAATTGTCGGTGTGTTACAGGGGTAGTTACTTTTGGGTGAAAGCAGGTCTCAGGTCGGGGTATTTTGGGTGGGGTAAACGGGTATGGGTCTATTTTGCCAACTCTACATATGTCTGGTTGGTGGAGTTAGTTTTCGCCAAAAAGTACTTTTTCGAGGTCAAACATACACTTTTGTCCAGCTAGGGTCGTTAACGTGAAAGCTGGCATATTGGTACTTGTTTCGACCAAATTCTAGTGATTCGTGCCCCAAAAGGGTGGTTGGATGAGTCCGTTTTCAAGATCAAAAATTCATTTTTGTTCAATTGAGGAGGTTTACCGTGAAAGTTGTCATATTGGTAATTGTTTTGACCGCATTTTCTTGATTCGTATCCAAGATAGTAGGTGGGTTCCTAGAAGAAAAAAAATGTCGTTTTTTAGGCTAAAAACACTTTTTTTATCCGACTCAGGATATTAACCACGAAAGTTGGCATATTGGAACTTGTTTCGACTGGATTCTTGTGATTCGTGCCCCATAAGAGTGGTCGGTGGAGTCCATTTAAAAAAATACTATGTTGTTTTCGCGTTCAAAACACTATTTTGTTCGTCTCGGGATTTGTTCTCTACTCAAGTGCTGGTACAATACATGTATTACAAATTAATAATAAAAAGGAGAAAAAGCTGACCCGTTGTTCAAGTTAACGGTGAAAAGGGACCAGTATAGGAAATACGATTTAAAGGTTGGGTTATTAAAAAATAATCGATAGGTTGGATTATTATTAGCGAACTGCCCAAAGGTTTGGATGATTAGAATCAATTTTTCTTATGTAATGTCAGTGCGAAAATACGAGTGAAAACGATCCTATTTATAGGGGAAATAGGATTAGGATTTTAATAACAGCAGTCGCGGAAAAAAAAAATTGTGCGCCATACACAACAAATTTGTGCCCACCGTACTGCCCACGCTCCCAAGGTGATGAAGAAACTTGCAAACCGGAAATTAAAATCTCTCACAAATGCGAGGAGACTTGTACTAATTAGCTCACTCTCAACACCATTCCTAAATACTCTATGCAAGCATACTTCCTTCCCATTTCCACTCTGAATGAACTAGACGAAATTTGTCATAACTTCCTTTGGGGAGAGGTAGAGGGGAAGTCTAGGATTCACCTTGTATCAAAAGAAGCAACTTCACTACAAAAAAGAAGGGGAGGTCTTGGAATTAGGAAGCAACCCTCAAGACAGCTCTTATGTTTGAGCATGAATAGAAGTTGTGTCATGGTAGGCAAAAAAATGCATTTACTAAAATTATGAGCACAAAACCGTGTCAGCAAATTTAGCAAAGGATCCCATATGTTCCCTATTTGTAAGGACATAGCGAGACCTTAAGGGAAAAAACTTTGTCTACCTACCAAGTAGACTACCCACCACTAATAAAGACTTATTGACAGTTGTGGTAATGAAATCCAATTCAACATAATTAATATTTTTTAATGCTCTATTAGCAGTGGGTTGTCTACCCGGTGGGTAGGTGTAGCAATGTCCGACTTCAAGCCGTTCAGGTTAAGAATTTGATCAAACTCCCATTATAGTTGCAACTGATGAGGATTAATATGTTCAGTCCACTACCACTCATAATTACACATTAACTCGCATTCGTTTTATGTTCAAATTGATGCTTCATTTCTAGCTCTGTGGGAAGTGATAAATATTGGAGGACTAATACATAACCATAAGGGAAAATGGATTATTGGCATACAAAAGCTCATCTAGATTATAGATACTTTTATGCCGGCGGACCTGGGAATCCTTGAAGGCCTGCGAATTGGGAAAGGCAGACTACCTAAAACAAATTCTACTGATTTCAGACTGCAATTACGCCATACAACTACTCACTAATTATACTATCCACCAATCAGTTGATTATGAAGTGTATAATCATGAATGCAGGGAGCTCCTACAAGCCTTCAAAGCCGTGCAGATCGTGTTCGATAAAATGGAAAAATAATAAATTTGCAAACTTATTAGCTGAAAATTGTAGTAACCTCTTTCCCCTAGTTTACGTGAATACATTTTAAAAATATACAGGTTTGAAAAAGCCCCAATTCTAGCTACCGCTAGCTGGAATAGACGTCTCTCTATTAGGTCCAACTATAATAATTCTAGATAATGGAGCATTGTATATAACCTGCAAATTTCAATGCGAATCTAGGTTGCGATAATGGAGGGAAAACAAGTCCCCATTGACAGGTGAGAGACAAGAGTACCAACCGAGTTGGCTGCGTCCTTCTTAGCTGGCTATCACTCACCTAACTTAGACTCCACCTAATGCGGTAATGCCTTCTTAAGACTCCACCTTAAGACTCTTGACAATTATATTCAAAGGAAAACCTTGTAAGAATTTTATTTGATGCAGCCAAAGGAAATATTTTTATTTAATAAGTCAATGTACAAAGTGACTTTATGTAAGGTGTTGAAGGTAACACAGAACTATATAAGATCAGATCCCTAATTATTATCAACAAGATAAATTCACAAGAAACCATTACCCTCATCTCAATATGAGTAAACAGTTTGATAGCAAACAAGAGATGAAAATGAGGTGAAGTCCATACAAGATTACAAGTGGACTTACTACATGTCCTCACTCTCTCTTACCTGCTAACAAACGAATCACCATCTGGCCTTTTTCCAAATGAATAATACCCAATATGGCAGAAGCAATAGGTGAATTTTGGTAACAAGTCCTTTAGCTACGTTACACATATCAATCATCAAATACAACTTTCACGACAACGATCTTTGATTTCTAGCTCACCTGGTAAACAAAGACGGACTCGTTTCATCATGTTATGTCTCTCAAAGTTGGATTGATAAGACTAGAGAGTACATCAGAGTGCAAAATTACACTGCTTGATGACATAAAAACTTACATCAAATGAAGCATTAACATATTCATTGCCTACAATATTCACAATCGATAGGTGATTATTAAGCATCCACAAACTCAAAAGCTCCAACACTTCCACCTAGTTGCATGTGTGCATTTCTTACAAGCATATGGCTTCAACTGAACCAAACACACTCTTTGAACCTGATAAGGTGCCATACAAGTTCATTTTATACAAAGGACGGATTATTGGTGCCTCAGCCATATAGCAACGTTTACTTCAAATGGCACCACCCCCACCCATTATGAGTCATGAGCAGACAAAATTGTATTCCCGGTCTTCAAGAACCCTTTGAACCCCCTCCTCCCATTTTTTTTTTGACACATGCATCCCTGAAAAGACCAACAGATAATGTTTTGTTAGGGGTAATGAAATTCAAAGTTAATGCAACAATTGTTATTGTTAGTAAACAACCAAACCAGTACAAACAATCAATATAGATCTATAAGATCTTCAAACAAGTAGAAGCAGGTATCATAGTTCAAAACTTCAAATACAATGCAAGGCTGGTGGAGTACTTAGTTTAGTATGTTCAAGGGGAATTTCAAAAAAAGAAGAGCCTATGTAAGGCCCCAATTCTCTAAGCTTGAAACTTTTGCCAACATACGAACCAAGAAACTAATTGATTAAGGCTGTGCATTGCAATAAACAAATTGGGCTATTCCATGTAACAGGGCAAACTTATACAGAAAACTTAAAATAATTTACTCCATAGACTAGAAATAAAAATCAATACCATCTGGATAAAAATAAGGATTGGGACAAAAACTAGCTATACTCAACTAACGATACATATTGGATCCGAACAGAGGTGCTTTAGAAGAACAACAATTCAAACAAAATCACGTCAAAAAAAACCCAAACTTTAAGTGACCTCAATATTTTATATTGATATTTACCAGCACAATCAAAGCAAAGAGTATGCACTTCATCAGCTATACTACACAGACCAGAAATAAAAATCAACAATGCTGGCCACTTAGCCACCAAGCCTTAAGAGCTTAATCCTTTCATCCGTTTACTGAGGCAAGAAGCCAAAAGAATACAACAATGTAGCATGATTTGGAATGTTGAACATCTACCATAAAGGAAATGCACACATTCCAGAACACATATTCCACAATGTCCTCAAAAAACAGAACACAACTAAAACAAAGATGTAGCATTCTATTTGATACACTAGCCCCTGCATGGATACCTTACCTAAGGGTAGAATAGAAGTATGTCTCAATAGTCAATACAACAATTCATGCCCAAATATCAGTAGTATTGACTACTTAACAATATCATTGGAATCTAATCAACAAAAATGTAATAACTATCGACAGAAATACAATATATCAATGAAAAAAAGAGCATGGACGAAGAAAATAGTATGGTCAATAGACGAAAAATTTATGGAGTACAAACAAATTATACCTGCACTCACTTGCTTCTCAAAAGGAGTTCATCTCAAGACAATAAGTCCGTCTTTTCACCAGCATCTTCGCTGCTGTCCCATAGGGCTCTTCGAAAGCAGTCGAAACCCACGATAAGTCCGATATCTCCTTCTTAACACTCACTCCTGACTGCTCACTCGGTCGAATAGCAACTAATGTGGCCCCCTTCAAAACAACTCCATCAGGCAACTCCAAATGAGGTGCATACCACAACCTCATATTCAATGCAGGCACAAGAGTCCTTTTCGACGCAGATGAAGCCGACAAAGGCTTCACCCTCAACTCCTCCAACTGATCCCTATTCATACAAAGCACTCCCTGCCCATCCGCATCCGTTAAAACAAGACTATCCAAAGTTTGATGCTCCGCAATTATGGGTTGTAATAAATAATGTCTAGCTGAAGCTGCAATTAACGAACTAATCGTCCACACCACCCTCAACTTTAGACCACCATTCGTGTAAAATGACTCCGGTATACTCCCATTATCATCATTATTCGCGCTCATCTGCTCATTACTCACCCCATTCTCATTCATTTGACTATTTTTCGACCCGTGAACAACCGATGAAGCACCAAGAATGACACAATTATCCAATGTTGACCCAAAATCCGCTCTCCATTTAAGTAAAACTCCATCATCAATCCCTAGCTCACCACTGGGTAGCTCGATCCTGAGAAAGCGAATCTCATGAAAGTTCTTCAACACCTGAGTGGGAGAATGGTGGGTCACACCTCCCTGCTCCCCCTCCTCATCATCCAGCCCATTACCAACCAACAATGATGCAGAAGACGAAGAAGGTCCAGTTACAAGAGCAGCACCAGGCCCAGATCGTTTGGGCCCTAAGAAATGGCCCAAAGCTTGAAGAGGCTTAAAGATATTCCCGAAAATGAGACGAACAAGATTAGCGAAAGGTGAGCGAGACTTATCTGCTGAAGAAGCGGCGGAGGAGGAATCATCATCGGAGATCACGCAATCAACTCGAACGACGACGTTTTCAACCTGAGGAACCAAAGACTGGAACCTTCGAGAAACCACGCAGCATCTTCCAAGAGCTTTGACATCGCCGATCTTGTTGAAAACTAACAAAAGCACAGAATCTGGTAATCTATCGAAGTGATCAACGCCATCAATTACGCTGTTGTTGTTGCTGCTGCTGTAATCTAGAATTGGTTCAGGGTAGATTCTCGCGGTCGTCGTCAGATCTGCCCTAAAAGAAGACATTTCTTCAATGCAGATCTAAATCGAGAAACCCTAATTTCCGACGGAATCGAAACCCTAGGAGAGAGAAAGTGAAGGTAGATCTGATTGAATAAGGAGAAATGGAGGTTGAGATTTGAGGAAGCTGTTTCAGTGAAGGAGGGAAGACATGGAAGAGGGGAGAGAGAGAAGAGGAGAGATAGTGAGTAAGAGAGATGGAGGGAATGGTAGGAAGAGATGGATCCACGGGTTTGTCATACAGATGTGGAGAGAGAGAGAGAGAGAGAGAGGAGGTGAAAGAGACAGGGAAAGTGGGGGATATTATGCGCGTAGTATAATATAGGAGAGAGAGATGAAGGGGACAGAGTCACAACTCACGGTCACGGATGATGAGATGATGAGAAGAGTGATGTTTTTCTTTTCCTTTCTTTTGTTTTTAAGTAATCTATTATTAATACTCTTGGGAAATATTAGGCTGAGGATATAACATACTTGTGTATTGATTTTTTTATTTGATGTATTTATGTGATTTTATTTTTATGGTTAAAGCCTTCTTTTTTTCTTTTTTAATAAGGCAAGAAAAACTAGACTAGCCTCTAATATAAGACCAGCCTAACGCATCCTTTCGGATGATGGAAAGAAGACCAGGATCATAGACCTCAAACCAATGGTGTAACGTATCACAAGAGTGGCCCTTATGAGCCAAAAAATCTGCTGCTTGATTAGCCTCCCAGTAGCAGTTGCTAACCCGGACCTCGTTGAACTTCCGCAGTCAAAACATCATGAACAACCATATCAATTTCCCACGGAATTTTCCAAAGTTTCCTAAGAGAATTAATGACTATAAGAATATCCCCCTCAATATGGAGATTCTTAATTCCTAAGAAGGGAGCAACTTTAATTCCCTCCCTCATACCCCACGCCTCAGTGAGGAGAATAGGGGAAGAATTATGAAGCTTTTTAGCACCCATGATCAAAACATTACCCGCATCATTTCTAATAATGAACCCAAAAGAGGAACCTAAACCTTGTACTTTTGATCCGTCAAAATTAAGTTTAGCCATGCCAACTGAAGGAGGAGACCACCAAACTTCCTTAGGAATTTTACTCAAACTTTTTTCACACTTTCCTTTATTACAAGTCCCAGGAATAAGCAGAGCATTCTCATTCCCATCATGGGAGCACCAATCCGCCGCAAATTTCCTAGTAGTAGACACCACCTTAAAAGTGGAAGCACCCTCATCTTGGAAGATCACTTTATTCCTAGTAAACCAAACATGTCACCAAATAATAGCCAGTTTACATATATGATCCATACTCATAGAGGTCCGAAGAGAAGAAAGTAATGAGCCAATATCAGCATCATTAACAATAATCGGTATATTAGGCCACTTCCCCCCTCCACTGAGAGCAAAGGCAACGTCCATAGAGAAATTACACCCGAACAAAATATGAAAAGCGTCCTCAGAATGAAAATTACATAAAACACATTCTTGGGGAAGAAAAACATGACTCATTTCAAGTCTGGCTTTAGTGGGCATGCCATTCATGCAAAATTTCCATAAGAAAAAATTGATTTTCAGAGGGACATTTAGAGTCCAAATCCATAAAAAGTTTACCTTATCAGGTTTTCTAATCCCAAATCCTTGAATGAGATTGGCCCCAGACTTAACAGAGTATACACCATCAGCAGTATGGCCCCAAACTAGATTGTCCTCTAAATGAGACATAGGGAGGAAGATATTAATCATATCTAATACTATATTTTCATCTACAATGGATCTCAGAAATTGAGTATTCCATTGACATCCAGAGATACAAGCCTCAACCAATAAGTTATCCAATTATAATGGACCCTCCACAATTTCAGATAAAGGAAATGAAGAAGGAAATTTTGGAGCCAGTACCCACAATCCATCTAAGGCCTTTTTTAAATAAAGCTCTAAGGGAGAGAAGCTTCTTCCATTGCCAAGAAACAGAAAACTTTGGGGAGTAGTCTCATAAGGAGATTTCTTTTAAATATTTACGTTTGACTAGGGAAACCCAAAGATTAGAGGGGTCAGAAATAATACGCCAGAGCAGTTTCATCTGTAGAGCCATATTATTAACCTCAGCCTTTCTAAGGCCTAGCCCACCATAGCACTAAGGCTTACAAATCTTATCCCAACCAATGAGAATCGCTGATTTATTTTCTTGAGATTTATTCCAGAAAAAATTCCTACAAATTCTATCTAAATCTTGCAAGATAGCTTGAGGCAGGGAGAAACTTTGCATTTGGAAACTAGCTTTAGCAGCTAAGTTAGACTGAATGAGAACTGAACGACTTGCCTGAGACAGGGAGTTAGCTTTCCACTTAGAGAGTTGTTTCTAAGAGTTCTCTATTACTTCACTAAAAGTACTTTTTGTAACTTTTTCAACAATGATAGGGAAACCAAGATACTTACCCAACGAGAGGGCATTATCCATTAATAGAATCTGTTTAAACCTCAAGCAATCTGCATTTAAAACATTCCTAGTACATTAGAAGGCTGACTTATGAAAATTAACCAGTTGACTTGACATGAAACAATACTTATCTAGAACTGATTTAATGATTTCACAGCTTTGGTTTGATGCTTGAGCAAAAATCATAGTATCATCCGCAAAGGTGAGAAATTGAATTTTAAGGCCTAATCTACCAAGTTTGGAGCCCAAAAAGCTATGAAGATGAAGATTTCTAGCTAACAGTTTGTTCTACACGTTTTCAAGTTTTTCATCTACTTCTTTAATTTGGCGAAAAATACACCAAACCTAACTTTGTTCCAATCTTTAACATTACTCGTCAACCACTTGCATTTCTGAACTAGGTAATACATATAGGAGCCATTAAACTTTTTACACCAAGGCTTTTGAACTAATGTTTCAAAATCCTTCCTCATACGCCACATCTTCTCAAACCTAAATGGGGGGGCTTTTTTAATGTTTGAATTTTCAATTGCTAAAGTGACTTGATAATGATCGGAAGACGTAAAGATATGATTTACCAACTTAGCACTTGGAAAAAGACTAAGCCAATCAAGGGAAACAATAGCTTTATCTAACCTTTCTAACGTATTATCCACACCACTTCTTTTTTTCCTCCAAGTATAAGGTTGACCTAGGAAAGGAAGTTCTACACAACTAGTATTGTTTAACACCCAAGGTCTCAATGTGCTTGACAATGGAACTTTCAGAATTTATAGAGTGAAAAGAATTTTCATATGTTACTCTTGCACAAACTCACCATCCACATTGAGCAGGAGAGTAGCATTCTCAACACCCGAATCATAAAACGAAGTCCCATTATGATTAATTTCACATTCAACCAAGGGGCCAAATTGGTTTGAATCAAAAAATCCAGATGGGAAAACCACTTGAAGGGGGACTGGAGAAAGCACTAACTCACCGGCCGAGGATGGAGCATGAACCCCTGCACCACCTCCTCCCTCATAGGGAGGTAACTCACTCAGGCACAACGTACGCCCAGCAGCCGTAGAAGGGTGACTAGGATGCAATGGTCTCTTTTCAGCATCATCATCAGAGCTAATGTCCGAGTAATAACCAGGGACAACAGTCATCAGGGCCTTGACCTTATGTTTCCCATGCACAACAGTTTTGGTAGCACCATTATTCTTATCAGCATTGACAATAGGTTTCTTAAACACAATTCGAGTAGACTTACCAGCAGCACTCTTTTTCCCAACACCAACAAATTTAGGAGCCACATTAGACTTATTGAACATAGAGGAATTTCTCAGCATAGGCTTAGGCTTTGCCTGTACCACATTGGCTTGCTCAGCCCTGGTACAAGACTCATCATGCCTAGAAGCCAATGAAAGTAATTCAGCCAGACTTTTCTGTTTGGGACTTTTAAGGAGACAAATCTTAACAGCATTTTGAGGGGCAGTAAGAAGAAGGCATATATCAATAGCATGCTCCTCCGCACCACAGAAGGAGCATCCAGATGAGAAATCCTCGTACCAAATGTTGTAACCACAAACTTTCCCACCAGCCCTTTTGATTTCTGCATACTCAAGATGAGGTTCAGATATATCCATACGAACACAAGCTCTAGCAAAACGTATTTTGTTTCTTAACAGAGAATGAGAATCAAGTTTAATTAAAGGACCAACATTATTGGCAGCAAGGAGGTTAGCCACAGATTTAAAATTAAGCAATTCTGTAGGAAACCTATGGATACGGATCTAAAGGTCCACCCATTTGATTTCCTCAAGGTATGGATCAAAATCAGGATGCCATGGTTGGATAACAAATAACTCGCCTTGGACATGCCAAGGTCTTTCAGACCAAACAAGTATAAATCATTAGGGTTTGCAAATTTAAGCAAAATCCAATGATTCCCCATCTCTAGATATTCCACATCCCATTTTACAAATTTCCAATCAGCTTTTGTTCTAGAAATTATAGTACGCACATCCAAATTTTCACCAAGAACCTTACCTATACGACAGGTCTTAGAAAGTTCCTCAAAATCTTTCTTTACCTGAACAAGGTCGTCCAGAATTAGTGCTTCAGGAAAGGTGGCAGTATTGGGAGGATCAAATAGAAGATTCTTCAGGGCCTCACTAACAGGCTGGAACACAGCAGGATGAGTAGCAGCATCAGCATGGAGTTTAGCATTCTCATCAGCCTCAAAGGCAGCAAGAACTGCATTTTTATAAGAGGGAGTTTTCTCCATAGAAAGATCACACTTACAAACACGAGAGCAGAGAGTTATATCAATGAAATATGAAAAAAGAAGAAGATGGAATGAGATGCCAAACCAATTTACCTGAGGTTTCCTTTTATAGGCAAGGGAATTTGTATAACCATGATGACTGCACTTCTCCTAAAGGGAGAAATTTAAGTTACTTACCATCGCATTTAATGCTAGGTTAGTTTTCCGGCCAATATCCCAACTTAGACGCATAATTGCACGCCAAGAAGTGAAAGGCAACTGGTCTGAAACCCTATAGGAGATGAATGACTGCACGACAAGTACCATAAAGCACTCCAAACTTCCTCCCTCACTCTGAACCACATTAATTGAAGAAAGAGATTGTTCATAGGGAAAACCCCCAAATTTCGCACTAAACCCTAACAAAATTGGGGGAAATTCGACTGATAACTTTTTGAGAGGAGAAAAGTACAATTTTCTGCTACCAAAGGCAAAATTTGTGGCCAGAAAAGAAAAATTGTTAGCCATAAATGAAAACTAACACTAAATTTGCAGGCTATAGGTAGCTTATAATTAAAGGCGAAATGGAAAAACGAGTCTATTAGCCATAGACTTACAGAGGAAAACACGAATTGGTACGCAATTAACCAACTATTAGTTGGATTACAGTTCCTTAACAAAGATCTAACCAAGAATTGAGAGGAAATTTTAGGCGAAATTGAAGGAATTTGACAGAATTCATGACACTTTTTTGCTAGGGTTTTCTCGGGGGAAAAGAGGGGTTTTTACAATCTCTTTTTCTCTTTCTCTTTCTAGCTTTCTCTCTCATCTTTAATTTAAGCTAATGGGTCTTTTATGGTTAAAGCCTTCTAATTATGCCGTGCTATTTACCAGTATTTACTTAAAATCGTTTGTATTTTTTTCTTTAAATACTACTCATGTCCCTTTCCTTTTCGGTTTACACCCACATTCACCCCACTCCTCACCTTTCACGCACCACTCACCATTCACCCACATCCACCTTAATCCTCTACCACAGAAGCACCACCACCAAGGGACCACCACTGGAGAAGCATCAGGACCTTACCACCACAACCCCTTTGCTTGCGAAAATGACAAAACCACCATCACCAAAATGTCAGAAGAATAATCGTCAACGCTGCTACGATCACCACAACGTATTATGTTTAGTTGAGACTACCGTGACATGGAATTAGATGAAATATTTGTTTCCTCTATGGAGGAAACGAACCTTTTTTTTTTGTTTCCATCATGGAGGAAACAAACCTTTTTTTTCCTCCATGGAAGAAACGAACAAAAAAATCGTTCCCTCTCCATGGAGGAAACAAAAAATTAAAGGGTTCGGTTCATGGAACCGAACAAGGTTTTCATTTCCTCCATGGAGGAAACAAATATTTTCTTCGTTTCCTCCAAACGAAGATCTAGTTCGTCCCCTCCATGGAGGAAATGAAAATAATTCGTTTCCATGCATTTCAGTTTTTTTTTTGAGTAATATCTGTTCATAATGTTAAAGATTATTTGATAATTAGTAGTTATTTTATAATTAACGAGTATTAGTAGTTGTGACTAGTAAATAATATCTAATAATTAGTAATACAATTAGAAAATTCAAGTGATTAGTTGTGAAAATAAGTTAGATCTCTGATGATTACCGAGTATTAGTGATTATTGCATGTTAATAGTGATCAGTTATTTAATGCATGTTAAGTATTTTGTGATAATTGCATGTTTATGATCATTTTGTAAATGACTATTTACTAATTAGTTGATAAATTGATGATCAGTTAATATTAGAAGTTGTGATTAGTAAATAATAGCAAATATTTGCGGATAATTAGTAGTTATGATTACTAAGTGAATAATTTGATGATTAGCGAGTCTTAATGATTATTGCATGTTAATAGTGGTTATGTGTTCACTATATCTTAAATGTAAAATATTTTAGGTTTATGAGCCGAATTTTGGAGGTGATTATATAGATTATAATGACTTGTTTTATAATGATACGCTTCGGGATAGGAAAGATGATGCCCATAATTGGTGTAGTGAAAAGGCACAACAACTTGGGTTTGTGATGGTTATTGTTAGAAATGTGTATGGATATAATAGTGAGTAACCGGATAAATGATCTTCCAAGCACGTACTTATATGCTTTCCTATAAGTTATTTACCGACCCACTAAGAACAACGGAGTATCACGGTAATACTTATGAGATACGAAGAAGAAACATCGAATCTTGGTTGTTAACAAGAAATAATTCCAACAAGAGTTTGTAGTTTGATTTTTTTTAGAGAAAACACAAGAGAATTTCATTCTCTAAGCAAGTACCATAGGAAATGAATGTTTTTCTCTTTTTTATTCCATAAGTGATATCTTCCTATATATACTAGGAAAGATTTATAGAAGAAAATACTGAAATGATACATCATTTCACACGAAGAGATATGCATCATTTCACGAAACAAAGTGTCTCGTCAGTATGGTGCGGGCACACTATACAATCAGGTGCGGGCGCACCAAACTTCCTAATCAATCAAAAGATATTCAGAGGCAAGGCTTTGGGCGAACAGTGCGTGGCACACAAGCCACTGCGCTGTACGCATCCGCATGCATGACACGTACCACCCTTGGTCAATGCTCCTTCGTTTTCCCTTCTTATTCATCAGGTTTCATCAAACGCCACAACACCGAAACGCAATATCATCACATATTATCAACGGACACATTTAACTATAAATGTTCCAACAATCCTCCTCCATTTATAGTATAAATGCTTTGAAATCCGTACACTTGCAAACTACACAAAATCATTTAAACTTGTGCATAAATGAAAATGTCTTAAAGATTGAATTTTCACTTAGTATAACATACTTTACAAACTTTCGATTGAAATGATTGACTAAGCATTGAATCACTCAACCATATGAAAATTCAAAGACGCTATACACACAAGCTTACACAAACAGCATTATAACCTTCGGCCATATTAATGAGTGTTCCTAGTTAAGCCTCAAACTAGGTGAAGCGGCCAAACTTCTTACTCAAATAGGTAAACCTGCTATAACATGCTCTCGCAACCGAGCAACTAACCAAAGGTTTATTAAGAAATTTTAATCAACCTCTAACGTTGCGAAAAAACAAGCAACCTTGGGATGTAATTACAAATATTATAGTGCTCCAAATTACCAATAAAGTGCGATCCTCATTGAATTTAAGATCTTGCGTTGTACAAGACGTGAATTGAGTTTTCTTCATTTGCTATTTACTTAATTAAGGCTTAAAACACACCCCTACTTTTATATAACATAACTTGACAACAACTTTGGCCAAATTCATCAAGTTAACATAAAAACATATAAAAGTTAACTAACACGACTCCATGTTTATAAAATCACAAACACCATAATGTCGCAACCCAATGTGTTGTGACTTACCATTATAAACATAAATAACATTCAAATACCAATTATATGTGAAGAAATAACATGTTAATACTAAAACAATGAAATGAATTAATATTTTTCCCCATTTTAGTATTAACAAAATAAACACCTTATCTATTTAAACCAATACTATGTATATGAAAACAATCACGTAAGCACACTTCTTGGATCACAAGGAATTAACCTCCTACAAGAAAAACACAAGTTAACGGTTGACCATATGGTTATATGTGATGTAACCGGGGTGAGAGATATCAGGGTAAAGGTAGCTAGGGATCTTAGCGTGAAGGTATAAACACTAAAATAAAAGCATATGGATGCAGTGCTTACGTTAAGATAGAATATATTGATTAACCTAATCAATCAGGATAATTGATTAGTAGTAAACCAGGGATAACCGGCTTGCACAACCATCAGTTCATTCATTACATCGAGGGTCACTGACCCGTCAACGACCTTAGTTCGATGACAAAGGCTTCCGTTCGCGATATGAACAAGTCGCACGTTAAGCCCGCCAACATCGTGAAAGTTGTTTAGGAAATCTTCACATGACCATTCAAGCATAAGATACCTGTACAACTTGAAAGAAAAAGATAGAAGTAAAGCAATGGATGGCAGAGAAGTGATGCAATAATTCCTTCACCTTGCTCGAGAAAATGGCAGCTACCATCATTGGATAGGACAAGACAATGAGACGAATGTCATGACACATACAATCATGGTATATGTCGGTGAGTGTCATCCGCACTTATTTGCATGTTTTTGGTGTGGAATCAACTTATAAAACGAACAAACATAATATGTCATTTTTCGAGCTCATTGGAATGACACCATGTAATAAGAACTTTTTGGTTAGATATGCTCTTCTGGCGAAAGAAACAACTGATAGTTATAAGTGGGTGTTGGACAAGTTTAGATTGATGATCGGCGTCGTATTCTCCCTGTTACACTCGCAAACTGACCGTGAGTTGGGTCTCATAAAAGCGATTGAGAAGTGTTCCTTAACTCCGCACATTTGTTATGTAGATGGTATATCAACACGGATGTGGAGGCTAAAGTGAGTTCTTTTAAGGGAGGAAATAAGTCAGCGGGTCCGAGGTTTATCAATCGAAGTTGGTATCCTATCATCCTCCGAGGAGGAATATGAAGCTGTCGTTGAGAACATGAAAGATATTTGTGGGAGCTAGCTTGCTGACATTAAGTACGTGGAAACAACTTGCCTAGTGTACAAAGAAATGTTTGTTCAGGCATGGACAAAGTATTTTTTTTATCTTGGAAACACGTCCACTAGCCAAGTTGAAAGCGCACAATCAGCCCCCAAGGGGTAGGTTTGGACTACAAGTGCATTAGACACCCCATTTTCTATTGTTCACCGTGAGATAGAAAATCAATTGGTCAAAGTAAAGAATGACCTAGAGGAAAGTCGTCGTTGACACGGGACCCTAAACAAGAGTGTGTCTTTGTATAAGTTAAATGGTCGAGTCTCGTATTATTGTTTAGGTCTTTTATGGAATGAGGAAACACGTATGCTAGAGTTGGCCAATGAAGTACATGGGCGTTGTGCACTAGTGGAAAAAACCTCAATTGATTCGGTCAAAATAGGCCTTACTGATCTGGAATTGGACCGAAGCGGGTGAGAGCATAGCTGTTAGAAAAAGTGAACTGATCTGGTTGAAAATCAGATCAGTTAATTATTAAATGATCACGTTTAGGCATAAAACTGGACCAGTTAGTGTAATTAACTAATCCGGTTTTTTGCCTAAATCGGATCAGTTGAGTGAATCGTTGTATTGAAAAAAATTGGCACTTTACACAAAGCACATTGTGGACTGTGCTTCACTGCTTTCTGCTCACCTTTCCAACTGTCCGATCCACTCCCTCGCCCTTTTCTCTCTCTCATCAAATATTTTACACAAAAATTACACTAACATTTTTCGTACCACTAATATCTTATTTTCCTTTTGCTGCATTTAAAAAAATCACCTGGAATTCCATATCATTATACAAATAATTAACAGAACTAACAATGAAAACTAACATATTAAAGTTAAAAAAAAAGAACAGAGATGAGATCAAAAATAGAAGTTTTCGTCCAATGTCAATAAACAAAAAAATGAAACTAGTTTTGCTTCTTCATGAAGTTCTTGTCGGCGACTTGCAATTATTAAAAATTAAAAAGGAGAAGATAAATTGAAAGAAATTACAAAACAATAAAAGAAATTAAATATTAAAAAGGAGACGATAAATTACAAGAAATTAAATATTAAAAATTACAAAAAATTAGAAGATAAATTACAAGAAATTAAAATTAAAAAATAAACGCAACTAAAATTTATAAGACAAATTACCAAGGAAATTAATAACTAAAAATTACACTAAAAGAACAAAAATACGAACCCTAGATATGCCGATGAGAGACTTTTAAATTATTTTCTTTCAATGGTGTTGAAGATGATGAATATGCGGCGGAGAAGGTGTTATAAATCAGAGATGATGATGAGCGACGATGATGAGCAATGACGATGAGCGACGATGATGACGAGAGATGACGAACGATTATAAAGATGATGAGCGACGATCAATAAATTGCTATGTGGAGAGACAAGAGATGAGGGATGGGCTGCAGAGGAGAGAGGAGAGACAGTTGGGTTGCTGAGAAGAGAGGAAAAAGGGATGGAAGGAAAGTAGGAAACCCTAAGGAGAAATGGGTGAGAGGAAGAGCGTTGATGGCTGAGATGCGAGAAAAGGTGAGAGGGGGAGAATGGGCTGATGTCCTTATTATTTGGTTTCATTTTGGGCCAAGAGTTTTCGGGTAACTTAATTGGTCCGGGTTGTCAAAAAACTGGATCAGTTTTTGTTTACTGGTTCAGATTTTATAAACCCGGATCAGCTAATATCCTAAATTTTGTGCCCAAAATATTTGAGCTAACACATCCAGTTTCTAGAGGTTTCTAGCCAAAATATATGTGTCCTTTAAGGTTTTTTCCACTAGTGATGGTTGCTCCTAGAGGATGATGCATGCCATCCCTTGTGCATGCTCTACATGCAGACACTTGGATGTGAAGGCGGGACTGTACTTGATAGATTTACATCCTTATTGGAGTACTTTAATTACTGACGATGGGGTTAACAACCCCAATTTTATATCTGAGGTAGCACATAATTTTCAAGACTTCTTGAAATTGATTAACCAGTTTCAAAGTAGTGATCATGCCATTTTACGGAGTGCTACCGGGGTTTTAGAGGAACATTTGCGTCATCCTGGTCAATCAGGTCTTGAGCCCAACGTTGTCAAAAATTATCCAAGTACAAAACGAGATCCTAGTGGTTTTTGAGCACACATCCCATGGTTCGACATGTTCTTCAAGGAGTAGAAGCCGATCTGTAGCATCAGTTATAAGCATGTCTACTTCTTCAGGTAATATTTTTGTTAATCGTAGTTTTTGATCATTATACTTCAAGTAATTATAATATTAATTGTGACGCATTTCAATGTTATAGGTTAATGTCAGCAAAGTGTGGAAGAAGATCGGTTACCATATACTTATCGTATTGCAGTGATTGTTTTGCCATTCAGTCAAAGTTGGACGGATGTTCAGGCAGATGACAACTGCGGATTTCGAGCCGTTGTAATGGTTTTTTTGGGGTTGTGAGGAGTATTGGCTGCATATCCGTATGACAATTGCAAATGAGATTGCCACTCATCGGGATGTCTACCGATAAATTTACATTGATAGGATTGACAAAGCAATACAAAGCAATAATGGGTCAGCATCTATGGTGCATTGGATGGTAGTTTTTTCAAGACTTGTTTCCTATTGCTTGGATCTTCAATGCCACAATCATATTGATCGGAATAGGTCAGGAGAACCTTGCATCCGTGTTGTCCATTGGCTTTCTCCCCTTGGCTCTTATAACCGATATATTTGATCATTGATGGGTTATCTGACACATTATTCTAGTGTTATGATAAGGTTATAAAAGTGTGTATTTTTATTATCTTAAACCCTTGATTTAAAATTGAGTTTTATGTATTACAGGGAGTTTTAAGTTATTTTTCTTCCGAGAGATCATGAGTTACTATGATTTTATTTATTTGTCTGCATGAATATGATTTGAGCAACAAATTTGCAATCATGTTTGGGAGCCCATTTTCCCTCTCCTGCTTGGGCTTATTTTGTGAGAAATTAGAATATCACATGATTGGGCTTGATGGCATAATTTCCCACAAGACCAAAGAAATAACATATAAAATAAAAGTCTTTAGAAGATTCAAGTATGAAGAAATCAAGAAGGCATCGGAGAGTTGGGGGAAAATTAATGTCTGCAGCAATTTGGGGAAGTAAAAGAAAATTAGGAAAGTCTTAGATTAGGAAATTTAGGGATTTTAAGGAGGGAGCATATCAACGTTTGGAGGAGGAGAATAGTGGGAGTTGCAATGGAATTTCAAAGTATAAAACAACACCAGCTTACGAATTACAGACAGTAGTACATTGTAGACTACATATTACAATGGCAAATTCTCGATATCAGCGCAATACATCTTGCTTTCTTCGGGAATTTTTGGTACTTTACAAGTTTGGAGGTTTTGTTCTAGTTTTCCTTTTTCTCCATAAAACTTAAAATTGGATTTGGATTATTAATATAGTTTTTAGATTGTGTGTTTCTCAATAATGAATAAGTTGGTTTATATTAGTATTATTCTTATTCTTAATATGTTAGGCTAAATCTTTTTAGGGTAAAGAAATATATTTAGTATTGAATTATTGACTTACGAGAATGAAAAAGTTATGATCTTTCTTGTTGGATGATTATGTTTATGCTTTGATTGGAATAATAAACTTAATTTTATTGTGTTAGGTTGTCAAATTATATTTTAGATTGGCCATCTTTAGTGTAATTTGTTAGTTCACTTGCTAGCTAGGATTTTGGCTTGCGAAACGTAATTATCCTAGTGAAATCCGTTTGTAGCAACTAGGTCTTTGATTTGCGACTAAAGCTTGTCGTAATACCTAAGGTTATTTAATCCTTTAAGTTGCATAATTCGAGCTTGTGTAATTATGGCTTAAGTTAACTTCTTTCTAGCATTCATGGTGCTAATTAATCAAGTCTAGAGAGCTTATTCTAGATTGTTAGTTAGTTAGTTAGACAATATTCCAAGAGCTTGATTGTTTGATTTATTTGCAATTAAGGGAAGTTTGGAATACTTTTTTGTGTTCCGGGTTAACGTTAAGGTGCATGGATAGATTGTCCAATTTTTATTCATGATTTATCACCTCAATAAGCAATTAATTTTCCAATTCCAGAATATATCTCCCGATCCCTATTTTATTATCTTTGGTTATCTCTTTCTTAGTTTTAGTTATTTAGAAGATATTTTCTAGTTTGTCTGCAGGAAGATGATTTGAGCAACAAATTTGTAATCGCATTTGGGAGTCCATTTTCCCTCTCCTACTTGGGCCTATGTTGTGAGAAATTGGAATATCACATGATTGGGCTTGATGAATTGCCCACATGACCAAAGAAATAAAATAAAAGAAAGTCTAGAAAAGATCCAAGTATGAAGAAATCAAGAAGGCATCGGAGAGTTGGGGAAAATTAATGTCTGCAGCAATTTGGGGAAGTAAAAGAAAATTAGGAAAGTCTTAGATTAGGAAATTTAGGGATTTTAAGGAGGGAGCATATCAACGTTTGGAGGAGGAGAATAGTGGGAGTTGCAACAGAATTATAGAGTACAGAACAACCCCAACTTACGGATTACAGACAGCAGCAAATTACAGACTACAGATTACAGTAGCAAATTATCGATATCAGCGCAATACATCACTAGTGGAAAAAAGCCCATCTGATGCGGTCAAAACCGGGCTTACTGCTGCGGTTTTGGGCCGCATCAGGTGGGCTCGCAGCCAATATCAATTATTTACTGATCCGGTCCTAAACCGGATCAATAAATGATTTTCTGATCCGGTTTTTTAGGAAAACCGGATCAGATAGTTATATAATCTGATCCGGTTTCCCTAAAAAACCGGATCAGAAAATTTCCTTGGCGCCAATTTGGTGTATGCAAAGCACATAATCTGATCCGGTTATTTAGGAAAACCGGATCAGATTGTTATATATATATTTAAATATTATATATATATTTATATATATATATATATAATATTTATATATATATATTATTATATTTATATGAAGCTTATATTTAAACCTGTTATAATTGGCAAAAAGTATCACGCACGCGTCGTATACAAGTCAAAATGATATTATATATATATAATATTTTGAGAATTATAAATGTACTACAAATAAAGTTGAAATAAGTACTAAAATCAAAAAGAAATATTTGGACCTATATAAGTAGCTAGTAACATAATAAGAACATAAAAACTCAAAGCCGCGACATCATCTTCACATGCAAAAGTCGGTAAGGTAGCGTGCTAGCAAATCCCGAACCTCGTCTATCTCGGCCGTGGTGAAACAACCATCCCTTGGTTTGCCATCGAGGAATACCTTATAAAACAAACATAAGGAAACACACATATATGACTTTAGTTGACTCTAAAGAGATTGAGGAAATAATATAATGTAAGAAATTAAGAAAATCGAGCTTAAAATGTAAAAATCGGCAAAAAATGACAATCATTTACCCATAATGGGTTTCACAGCATGTGAGTGGACTTTAGTTGACTTTAATACTTACATATATACTTATTAGAACTATATATGAGCTTAAAATGAGAGTAAGTGCGGGAGATTAAGGAAAGTTGAGCTAAGAAGGCCAAAATCGGGCCAAAATGACAATCATTTACCCAAAATGGGTTTCAAAAGCATATGAGTGGAATTTACTTGAATCTAATGGTTATAAATGTTGTTATTAGAACTATACATGTCCTAACACGTGGCTACATGTAAGAAAATAAGTAAAATGAGCTTAAAAGGCCAAAATCGTCCCATACTTGGCATTCATTTACCCAAATTGGGTTTCAAAGCATGAAAAATGATTTTGCTTGACTCTAATGGTTATATATGTTGCTATTAGAACTATATAAGTCCTAACATGTGGCTAAATGTAAGAAAATAAGTACAATGAGCTTGAAAGGCCAAAATAGGCTCGAAATGGTCTTCATTTACCCAAAATGGGTTTCAAAGCATGTGAATGGATTTTACTTAACTCTAATGGTTGTATATGTTGTTATTAGAACTATACATGTCCTAACATGTGGCTAAATGTAAGGAAATAAGCAAAATGAGCTTAAAAGGCCAAAATCGTCCCGAAATGGCATTCATTTACCCAAATTGGGTTTCGAAGCATGAAAAATGATTTTGCTTGACTCTAATGGTTATATATGTTGCTATTAGAACTATATATGTCCTAAAATGTGGCTAAATGTAACAAAATAAGTACAATGAGCATGAAAGGCCAAAATAGGCTCGAAATGGCATTCATTTATCCAAAATGGGTTTCAAAGCATGTGAATGGATTTTACTTGACTCTAATAGTTGTATATGTTGTTATTAGAGCTATACATGTCCTAACAAGTGGCTAAATGTAAGAAAATAAGTACAATGAGCTTGAAAGGCCAAAATAGGCCCGAAATGGCCTTCATTTACCCAAAATGGGTTTCAAAGGATGTGAATGGATTTACTTGACTCTAATGGTTATACATGTTGTTATTAGAATTATACATGTCCTAACATGTGGCTAAAAGTATGAAAATAAGTACAATGAGCTTAAAAGGCCAAAATCGGCTACGAGAGGCATTCATTTACCCAATTTGGGTATTAAGTGATGTGAATGTATTAGTTTACTTGACTCTAATAGTTCTAATATATGACCTAAAATGTGGCTAAATGCGGGAAAGTTAAAAAAATTGAGCTTACGAGGCCAAAATCGGCCGTATATTGAGCTACTTATTATTTATGTATAATACCTTCTCAAGATCCCCGACTTCCTTGCAACTTGAAAATATATCGAACATGAACCTCAACACATAGTAGCCACACTCGGTTCCCCCGGGTTGTTGAGCAGACTAATTATAAAATTACATAAAAAAAATCATGTAAGAAACGTACATGTTTGTTTTTTATAAAAGAAAGAAGTAGCTTAAGTAATATCTATTACCTTCATTGCTTTCCACTTAGGAACCTGTCCTGTTCTCTCAACTTTCTTCATACAACTGTAGTTATGTTGATTTCATGTGAGAAGTGGGCAAAGGATGAAATTAGTGAAACATGTTATGCAAATAAGCATTTTAAGTAACAAACATACCTATTTATACATGATTTGAGGAGTAAGGATCGTGGTGGATCTTGAGCTGCAGAATCAAACTGATATACTGTGTTGTTTGAAGGACAAATCACAAGGAGCGACCAATGGAGACTAAAATCCCAAAAAAGTTAGGAATCAATCATGTGAGTACTTGTATTGTATAATAATAAAGTGACAAAAATGGATACAAGGATAAGAACTATACTCTTCAAAACAAGGGGCAAATATGAACTTATGTTGTGCACATTTAGCTGTTTTGAGACATAGCCAAATATACTCCTTAACCTCACTTGTGTTTTGCAAACAATTGTCAGCTCGAACAAAATTTGGACATAACCACCCAAACTGATCGCGTCCACGAGGATCATCTTGGAGTAATCTTCAAAGCACAACCAAGTACATAACATAGATATATTATTAGATATTGCAAAGGAAGTTCATATATTTCATAAGTACAACTATTATACCTGATGAAGGTTTGAATCAAGGAAACATTCAACATCTCTCCGCAAAGGAACTCCTTCACATCAACCTTAGACACCCATGTCGATGTTTCCTCGTGGTAGTTGAATTCCGTGGTACCCAACTTCACCTCCACAGGTGTATCATCCGGCATATCACGCACATTTGCATGTAGCCATAAGCATGACTTAGTGAGACACTGAAGCGTTGGTTTCTCAATCCAAGTATCTGTAGACGGGTTTAGTTCGCAACTTAAACCTTTGGAGTCTTGCGTTCCTTTACCCAAAATGGCCTTCTTTGGCTTGCTTGTACCCTCCTTCTCCTTCGCCTTTTCCAGGGGAGGTGAGTCCGCCTTGCTTTCCTTGGGCTTGCTTTCCTTGGACTTGCTTATTCTCTCCAAAACCTATTAATTCAAAGGGAAAAACATTCAACTTAGTTAGTTTATATTTAATAGGTATGAAATAAATCAATATGAATATGGATTTTAGTTTCTCATTTTACCTCGTCTGAAAACCTCACCCATGCCGATGGCCACAACACATAACCACCACGAGCGTCGATCAAGACATTTATATCAACTGACGGTTTAGGCAACGGAAGAGCAAAGTCTTCGTAACCAGGAGTGATGGTGACTACACTAACCGCCAAGTGCTCATTGTCCACACACTCGTGATGGACTATTGGTCGTTCACTTCGTGGTTGTGCATTTCCTTCAGCCACCACAATCAAACCCTCATCTTTTACATCTAGTAAAAGCTGACAAGGCGTTTCATCCTTCCAAAAGTAAATGGATTGAGGTAAGTTTATATTACTTAGTTTTAAAAATTATAAGAAGGATAGTATTTACCCCTAACTCAAGTATAGATGGTGCTGATTTTTGTGTGTTAGGATGGCTAGCTTTGTTCTCCAAAGGACTTATCGCCGGTATACCAAACTGTGAAAGGACCGCGTTGAAACTTTCTCTGTAATTTCCTCCGTAAGCTTCTCCCGCATAACTTGTGACATAGATTCGTTAGAGTGTGCTCTTGTACCCACGGAGGAATCTTTAGCATAGGCTTTTTTCACACCGAGATGAATACCACCAAAACCCCTCAAACGTCCATTGTGGTCCTTTCCAAAAGTCTCGTAAAGAGCATCTTTGTTGCCTTCGGGAGTGAACTCGCCGCTAACCTCTTTTTGCTTGATCCCCATCTACATAGATTATAGAAGTAGTAAGTATAAAAAATAACAAATTAACAAGGGGGTTGTGCAATGGGGGGGATTGTGCGGGGATGTGGCAGCAAGCAAGGGGAGGGGGCAAGCAGGGGGAAGGAGGGGTCCGCATGGGGGCAGCAGGGGAGGGGGCAGAGGGGGCAGCAAGGGAGGGGAGGCAGCAGGGGGGAAGGGGGGTCGCAGGGAGGGGGGCAAAGCAGGGGAGGGGGGTCGCAGGGGGGACAACAGGGGGAGGGGGGCAGCAGGGGGGAAGGGGGGTCGCAGGGGGAGGGGGCGGCAGGGGAGGGGGGGGCAGCAGGGCAGGGGAAGGGGGTCGGGGGAGGGGGGCAAGCGGGGAGGAGGGCAAGAGGGGGAAGGGGGGGTCCGCAGTGGAGGGGGCAGCAGGGGGGAAGGGGGGTCGCAGGGGGGGCAAGAGGGGAGGGGGACCAAGCGGGGAGGGGGACCAGAGGGGAGGGAGGCAAGCAGGGGAGGGGGCGTAGAGGGGAAGGGGGGTCTCAGAGGGGAGGGGGCAAGGGGGGGGGGCAAGGGAGGGGGGGGCAAGAGGGGGAAGGGGGGGTCCGCAGGGAAGTGGGGGTCCGTAGGGGGCGAGGGGGAGGGGGGACTAGCAGGGGGGGGGGCATCGGGGAGGGGGGGCCGAGGGGGTGGGTGCAACAGGGGGCCGGGCGGGAGGCAGCAGGGGGGGATGGCGGGGAGGCAAGAGGTGGGAAGACGGGCGGCAGAGGGAGGGGGTCCGAGGGGGGGGCCCGGGCGGCAGGGTGGGGGTCCGGCAGGAGGCGACAAGGGGACGGAGGGTTCTACAGCGAAGGGGACGGGGTTCGGTAGCAAGGGGACGGCAGCAAGCGGGGGAAAAACATGTGAATTCAATTACTTACAACGGCATTTGCTATCTTCAAGGTCCCCGGATCGAAAATGGTCATTTTATTGTTTGAATCACGCCTATGCATGGAGCACAACCAATCAGCGACACGGTCAAATTTCTGGCCTCGACACCAAAGGGCTTATGCACCCGATCGATACCTTTCCACTCAGGAGAATCAGCCGGATGTTTGATAAAACCGTCCTTCTTCCTTCGTTCTGCATGCCACCTCAAGTTCTTAGCATCTTTTTTAATTGAAAACATGCGCTTGAATCGTGGTATAATCGGAAGATACCACATCACCTTTGCTGGAGGCCCTTTCTTATCACTAACCCCTGCGTGCCTGTAACGCGACTTCCCACATCGAGGACACTCATCTATATTTTCATATTCATTTCGATATAGCACATAATCGTTTGGACAAGCATGTATCCTCTGGTACTCTAAACCGAAGGGACACATCAGTTTCTTAGCATAGTAGTTCGACTTCGGTAGTTCATGGTCGTCCGGCAACATATCACCAAAGGCTTGCAACAAGGAAGTGAAACAAGAGTCACTTATACCGGCTTTCGTCTTGATATTAAAGAGTGTTATCACGGCCGTCAGCTTCGTGTACCTCGTACAACCGGGATACAACGGTTTTCGAGATGCCTCGGTCATGCACTCAAAACACGAGGCCGTTTGCCAGCATAATCATCCACCCCCTCCATCATCTCCTCTATATAGTCCCCTTCATCATCATCATCCTCTACTTCATGATCCTCATATTCGTCCTCGATGTTCTTGTCATTCTCAATGACATCAAACTCACCTCCTTCACGCACATCGTTAACAATGGCATTCCCACCATCATATATACCCTCCTCACCGTGCCAAACCCATACATGGTAGTCTTGCCTAAACCCGCGACGAAAGATATGCTCCCTAAGCGACCCAATGCTACTAACCATGCCCACATTACTACAATCAACACAAGGACAATAAAACCCCTCGGTTCTCGTTGCAACCGATGACTTAATGCAAAGCATCACAAAATTCATAGACCCCATCCACGAATTCACACGTGTCGCGACTACCGTACATCCATGCACGATTCATTTCAATCAGACCTCTAATTAAACACAACCAACAAGTACCTCATGTCAATGACGAACTTCATTACATGATTAGAGTTTATGAACCATATATATTTAATGAAATTAGGCATGCTTTCCAATGGTCCTTATCACTCCAACCTAACCCATCATTAGATGTCTAATCTCACTAGTGAATGTATGCCTTCTTTTCGAATCTACGGAAAATCCGGCAGCATTTTCCTACAGTTCTCCAAGTACACGATGTAGATATATAGTTACTTATATCTACATATGTACCCAAAGAACAAAAGTAGGGAAACGACGAGCCAAGATTTTCCTCTAGAATCGAAATAAAGGCATACATTCACCACCTAAGTGAGATTAAACATCTAAGAACAGTCCCAAACCGGGGACTATTCAAGACTTACTCCTAATGAGTAAGTCTCGAACGGGTATCTAGGCATATGATATGATGATGCATACATAGGTTTTTAAACAACAAAACATTTTACATCTAATCTCAATTCAATGAAAAATATATACATTTTTTCACGTATAAACTAATTTACTATATATGAAAGCAAGAAAGTTGAATATGAATGATAACATGCCAATATCAAGGTTGTAAATAGGAAAATCGAACTCAACAGTCCGTCACTAGCTAGCTTCAATCAACAACAAAGTTAAAGTTAACATTAGCATAAATTAGCAAATCAAACAAAATAAAACAAAACAAAACAAAACAAAACTAAACTAAACTAAACAAAACTAAACTAAACTAAACTAAACTAAACTAAACTAAACTAAACTAAACTAAACTAAACTAAACTAAACTAAACTAAACTAAACTAAACTAAACTAAGCTAAACTAAACTAAACTAAAAAAAACTAATTAAGTACAACAACAACACAACAACCACTACAACAACCACTACAACAACCACAACAACAACAACCACAAGAACAACAACCCCACCAAAGCCCTAGTTTTTTAACCTAAAAAGCACACTAACTACTTAAACTAAAATCAAATTAACTCAAATCAATCAACTTTGAACCACCCTTTAACTATTATACAACCTAATTTCACTAACAATTATTCATAAAACTACAATGAATTATAAACTTGAAGTTTCAAATATGAGATTAAAATAAAAGTTATGAACTTTTAGTTACCTAGGAAGAGGTGGAGGAGGAATGTAGTTGTTTAGGGTGGGGTAGAGGACGAATGTAGTTGTTTAGGAGGAGGAAGGTGGAGGTGCGCAAGCTAGGGCGGTGCGCAAGCTAGGGCAGTGCGCAACCTAGGGCGCCCAGCTTCGGGTGGAAATGAGTCATACGATTGGTGGAAGCTTCGGGTGGCGCGGAATCAGGTGGTGGCGGCGGAATCAGGTGTGAACTCGCTGAAGGAGGAGAATTGAACTCGCTGAAGGAGGAGAATTGAAAATGGGTGGAGGGAAACACGGGACTTTGTGGCAGAAAAAAAACCCCGAAAATCTGATGCGGTCCGAATAACCGGATCAGATTTTTTAAAACCGCAGCAGATTATACAATCTGATCCGGTTCTCTAAAAGACCGCATCAGATTCTTTGCCCAGACTTCCCTCCCATTTTTTCATTGATTTTCGGATGCGGTTTTCTAAAAACCGAATCTGTTACTAAGTGTCAGATAAGGTTTTTTCCACTAGTGCATCTTGCTTTCTTCTGCAATTTTTGGTACTTTACAAGTTTGGAGGTTTTGTTCTAGTTTTCCTTTTTCTCCATACAACTAATTATTGGATTTGGATTAGTAATATAGTTTTTAGATTATGTATTTCTCAATAATGAATAAGTTGGTTCTTATTAGTGTTATTTTTGTTCTTAATATGTTAGGTTAAATCTTTTTAGAGTAGGAGATATATTAAGTATTGGATTATTGAATTATGAGAATGAAAAAGTTATGATCTTTCTTGTTGGATGATTATGTTTATGCTTTGATTGGATTAATAAACTTATTTTTATTGTGTTAGCTTGTCAAATTATGTTTTAGATTGGCCATCTTTAGTGTAATTTGTTAGTTCACTTGCTAGGATTTTGGCTTGCGATATGTAATTGTCCTAGTTAAATCTGTTAGTAGCAACTAGGTGTTTGATTGGCGACTAAAGCTTGTCTAATACCTATGGTTATTTAATCCTTTAAGTTGCATAATTTGAGCTTGTGTAATTATGGCTTAAGTTAACTTCTTTCTAGCATTCATGCTGCTAATTAATCGATTCTAGAGAGCTTGTTCTAGACTATTAGTTAGTTAGACGATATTCTAAGAGCTTGTTTGGTTTATTTGCAATTAAGGAAAGTTTGGAATACTTGTTTGTGTTATAGGTTAACGTAAGGTGCATTCATAGCTTGTCCAATTTTTATTCATGATTTATTACTTCGATGACCAATTAATTTTCCAGTGCCATAATATATCTCCCGATCCCTATTTTATTATCTTTGGTTATCCCTTTCTTAGTTTTAGTTATTTAGTAGATATTTTCTAGTTAGTAGTTTATTTAGTTAATTAATATTCTATCAAAAACAAGGGTTTCTAACTAACATAAGAAATCATAAAATAATTCTAATTCTCTGTGGGGATCGACCCTGACTTACCCAACTATATTGCTAGAAGGTTATATTTAGGTTATTTTTGGTGGGCATGCGACAGTCGTACCATGTTATATTCTTGATTTGGGGGTTACAAATGTTTGGTAACCTTGAGTAGATCTTGGATCCTTTCTCTTTAATTCTTTGACTCTTGATTATCCTAAGGGAGGTTACATCTTTTCTTTCATATATCTTGATTTTCTCATGAAAATATATATAAGAACTCCCACACTTCCACAAAAGAGCTGAATACATTTACAATGACAAAAGCATGGTTGATGATTTGATGAAGCAAGTGGAGGATCACTAGGTGATATGACACCAGCCGGTGCAATGAAACTCTTAGGAAACATGGCTGCTAATTCTCAGTATTCTGGGTGTAGGAACTGATATTCAACTTCATCACCTCTGATAATGGAGGAAGGTAATTCTAAGCTTGAGCAACAAGTAGCTAATCTTACGTCATTAGTGGAGAAAATGGTAATTGGAAAGACAGTTGAGCAACAAGTTCATGATGTAGGAGATTTTCATGGGCAACAAAATAGAGGTAGTTCCAACTTTAGACCAGCAGCCATGCAACAATAAGAATTCCACACTCCACATGGTTTTCTTTCTTTACAGCCACCATATCAGCCCTAATACCAATCTCGACCTCCACAACAACAATCAGGTGGTATGTCATTGGAGGAAATAGTGAATAGTTTGGCTAATAACACTCTCCAATTTCAAAAAGAAACAAGGAGTGGTTTGAAGAACCTAGAGAATTAAGTTTCTCAATTAGCTGAAACTGCAGGCAAGTTACAAACTCAAAGTTCTAACAAATTGCCTAGCCAACCAGAGAGAGGGAGAATGTAAGCTCAATCACATTAATTGGTAAGCAAATGTGTAGCTCACAGAAGGATATTGAGGAGCAAGAGATCAAAAGTAATTCAGAGGAAAATAAGGATTAAAAGCTTTCTAAGGTGAGAGAAATATTTTATTTTGATCCGAAGTATGAACGCATTCCTTTTCCTTGCAGGTTGTTGTGCCAAGATCAAGAGCAAGAACAACTCCAAGAGCACGTTGATGTTGTCCCTACGCAACATATATTTACAGGAGATGAGAAGATGAGTATACAGGAGAACGTTTGTGATGGTCTAAAAGGTAAACTTCCTCCTAAAGGCAAGGATCCAGGTTCCTTCACTATCTCTTGTAGTATAGGAAACATGAGAATTGAAAAGGCTATGTTACATTTAGGAGCCTCTATAAATGTCATGACATAATCCATTTTTAAGGCTCTCAATCTATCTCCATTGAAGAAAACTCACGTTATTATTCAGTTAGCTGATGGTTCTCATACGTCTCCGTTTGGAATGTTGGAAGATGTTTCAGTACAAGTTGATAGTTTGGTGTTTTCGACAGATTTTTGCATTGTTGATATGGATAACAATAATTCTTTTATTCCTACATCAATTTTATTAGGGACACCGTTTCTTAACACCTCCCAAACTAAGATAGAAGTTCGAGCAGGGACTCTTTCCATGGAGTTCGATGGAGAAATTGTTAACTATATATTTTTTTGATTCACTGAAAAATGCAGTTGATGTTAATGACGTTTATGCTACTAATGTGATTGCTTGTGAAGTGCATGCATTTTGCAGGAAAAAGCCACTAGTTACTCCACTTGGGCATGTGAAGAGCAATGAAGTTGATGGGAATTTGGCTAACCCGATTGATGTTGGTTAAGTGAGAATGAAAGACGTCGAGCTAACGATGATAAATAAAGCACTCTTGGGAGGCAACCCAAGTTTCATGTTTTCATGATCCTTTTCTTCTTCATTTTATATATACTCCTCCGTCTCAGAAAGATTTGAACACTTGTTGGGACACGTAGTTTAAGGTGATAAGTTGTGGTGTGGTTATCAAATGTTATTTTATTTAAAAAGTAGATGTGATAGGAGTTGGTGGGGTATTTTTTTTCAAGATGAGAGAAAAAGTTGGGTAACTTTTTATTGATAAAAGGTAGAGTGTGGGCCAAAGATATGTAAAAGAAATAATATATTAATGGTGGGACCATGCCAAGAATGGAAGTGTTCAAACTAATTTGGGACAAACATAAAAGGAAATTGTTCAGACTATTCTGGGACGGAGGTAGTATATTTTTTCTAATTTTTTTCTTCCGTATTTTTCTTTTTATAAGAAAAAAAAAACATAAATATTTTCTTTTCTTAGGTTCTATGAGTTTTGTTATTCATTCTAGGATTTCTATCCTTCATCTTTAGTTATATTCATTTTTTTGTTTCCTAGGAATTAGTCTTCTATTTCTTTGTTTCTTTCTCCCCCCCCACCACCTCTGTTGTGTTTAGTGTTACTCATATTGTTTTATTTATCATGGTGCAGGAACATCTTCTCTTTGCATCAAATATAAACACTTCTTGTAGTCCAAGCTTAGGGGAGGGACAACATTTGGTTCTGATTGGTATAGCCATGGATATGGCAGCTCTAAAGTGAATGCACTATGTCATGTGCTTCAGCACAATTGTGCACTCCCCATCTTTCGATGGGTTTCTTGTATTCTTTAATGGTCAATCTTGTGCTCCAAGTTTGGGGGAGCAAGGTTCAAAGTTCAACATATCGCTTAATCCGGTGCGCTCTACTCCTTTTCTTTTTCTCTTCTTCCTTCTTTTTCCCACATGAGGACAATGTGTGATCTAAGCTTGGGGGGGGAGAAATATGTTTGAATTTATGGAGAATGTGCGGTAGTATTGAAAATGTTTGTGCTAGAATATGCTGGAATATTGGTATGTTTTTTTTTTGGTTGAAACAACTATTAGTCGTTTGGTTTTTGGCCTGTTTTAGGGGAGATGCTGCCGAAATTTTTGTAAAATTTAGCTCCACTATATTTGACTTAAGTGTATGTATATGCTTTTGTATGAACATCTAAAAGTCCTAACTCTATGAATTTTCAATGGTTTTACTAAAGCTATTTATGTAGGGAAGTGACAAAGAAGAGATGATTTAGGCATTTAGGTTGTGCCACCATATTAAGCCAAAAAAAGCCTACCGATTTCCATTTTCCTCTAGTGAGCCAACTTCGAGCTTATTTTAATGTTAAACTCACAAAATAAACATTCACCAGAAAACAAGTGTTTTACCTTTCTCTAAGATTAGTAGAGCATTTGTAATTGTAAAGTGGGATGTTGTCCTGATTGAGTGGTGATGTTTATATGTTGAAAAAAAAAAGTTTCATATTTTGAAGGTTCTGCGTACCAATGTTTGGGCATGGAAAAACAAAAGTGAAAAAGAAAAAGTTGAAAACTCTGAAAACAGGATTTAAAAAATTCTGATATCAAAAAGAATGAAAGAAAAAAAAAATGAAATTTGACCCCAAATATGTACGTGTGGTGTTTCTATCTTTTGTTTAGGTAGCTCGAGTGAGTAGACTCGTTGGGGTATTTTCATGCCTAGTGTCTTGGGCTAATTGGACCAGGAGTCACTAGTTGAAATCTCTTTACAAGAGGTACTTGACAAAGACAGAACATTTAGAGTCTTGAAACTTAGTGAAAAGGTTTATCAAGTTTAACAAAGGTGGGTGTTTTGTATTATGTTTGTGGTACCACTTCGCTCTACTAGTCTTAGAGTTTTTACCACCACTTTCCTAAATATTTCCCACACCTTTCTTTACCTTAGCCCCATTACATCCATGATTAAATTTCTAATGATCTTTGAGCTTGTTTCACTACTATTTGGCAGACGTAACTAGGGTTAGTTCATAGAAATTGTAAGTGGCCTTAAGAGTTCATTGATTGCATATATTCTAGTTTGATGCCATTGTTGGGTGTTATGGTGTGTGTGTGGCTACATCGACATTTTTTTTCTCAAGAGTTGAACTTCCCTTGTTTTTCATGTTTTTGCTTGAGGACAAGCAAGATATTAGTTTGGGGGAGTTTGATAGGGTTATAAAAGTGTGTATTTTTCTTATCTTAAACCCTTGATTTAAAATTGAGTTTTATGTTTTACAGGGAGTTTTAAATTATTTTTCTTCCGAGACATGAGTTACTATGATTTAATTTATTTGTCTGCAGGAAGATGATTTGAGCAACAAATTTACAATCGCGTTTGGAAGCCCATTTTGTGAGAAATTAAAATATCACATGATTGGGCTTGATGGTATAATTGCCCACATGACCAAAGAAATAAAATAAAAGAAAGTCTGGAGAAGATCCAAGTATGAAGAAATCAAGAAGGCATCAGAGAGTTGGGGAAAAGTAATGTCTACAACAATTTGGGGAAGTAAAAGAAAAGTAGGAAAGTCTTAGATTAGGAAATTTAGGGATTTTTAAGAAGGGAGCATATCAACGTTTGGAGGAGGAGAATAGTGGGAGTTGCAACAGAATTACAGAGTATAGAACAACCCCAACTTACGGATTACAGACAGCAGCAAATTACAGACTACAGATTACAGTAGCAAATTATCGATATCACCGCAATACATCTTGCTTCCTTCGGCAATTTTTGGTACTTTACAAGTTTGGAGGTTTTGTTCTAGTTTTCTTTTTTCTCCATACAACTAATAATTGGATTTGGATTATTAATATAGTTTTTAGATTGTAAATTTCTCAATAATGAATAAGTTGGTTTATTAGTGTTATTTTTGTTCTTAATATGTTAGGTTAAATCTTTTTAGAGTAGGGAGATATATTAAGTATTCGATTATTGAATTATGAGAATGAAAAAGTTATGATCTTTCTTGTTGGATGATTATGTTTATGCTTTGATTGGATTAATAAACTTATTTTTATTGTGTTAGCTTGTCAAATTATATTTTAGAATGGCCATCTTTAGTGTAATTTGTTAGTTCACTTGCTAGGATTTTGGCTTGCGATACGTAATTGTCCTAGTTAAATCTGTTAGTAGCAACTAGGTGTTTGATTGGCGACTAAAGCTTGTCGTAATACCTATGGTTATTTAATCCTTTAAGTTGCATAATTTGAGCTTGTGTAATTATGGCTTAAGTTAACTTCTTTCTAGCATTCATGCTGCTAATTAATCGATTCTAGAGAGCTTGTTCTAGATTGTTAGTTAGTTAGACGATATTCCAAGAGCTTGTTTGGTTTATTTGCAATTAAGGAAAGTTTGGAATACTTGTTTGTGTTATGGGTTAACGTAAGGTGCATTCATAGCTTGTCCAATTTTTATTCATGATTTATTACTTCGATGACCAATTAATTTTCCAGTGCCATAATATATCTCCCGATCCCTATTTTATTATCTTTGGTTATCCCTTTCTTAGTTTTAGTTATTTAGTAGATATTTTATAGTTAGTAGTTTATTTAGTTAATTGATATTCTATCAAAAACAAGGGTTTCTAACTAGCTAACACAAGAAATCATAAAATAAATCTAACTCTCTGTGGGATCGACCCTGACTTACCTAACTATATTGCTAGAAGGTTATAGTTAGGTTATGTTTGGTGGGCATGCGACAGTCGTACCATGTTATATTCTTGATTTGGGGGTTACAAATGGTTGGTAACCTTGAGTAGATCTTGGATCCTTTGTCTTTAATTCTTTGACTCTTGATTATCCTAAGGGAGGTTACATCTTTTCTTTCATATATTTTGATTTTCCTCCAAGAAAATATGTATAAGAACTCCCACACTTCCACAAAAGAGCTGAATACATTTTCTTCTCTTTTGGACATAAGTTTATGCGGTTCCAACCACTCACCCAAAAGTTTATTTATGTGAAAGTGGTGTGTTAACCTTAGGAAACGAAATAATGAATTCCATGAGCACCTCGATTGCGCTGATTAACATTTTTTGAAGTCAGTGGTTCTAAATTTCCATGATATGCCGATTTTTAATTTCTTTTTTCTTATCATTTGGTTCTTTATTTCATCCTTGAAAACACTATACTTCCAAAAAAATTGAAAACTATAATCGATGTGTTATGGTAAATGGAGTCCCCATGTGGTTTTTTTAGGGTAATAGAGGTTTGAGACAAGGGGACCCTATGTCCCCTTTATTGTTTGCTCTTAGTATGGATTATCTTGACATGATCCTTTGTTATGTTAGTGAGCAGGAAGGATTTAAATTCCATGCTAGGTGTAAAGAATTGAAGCTAGTACACCTATGCTTTGCAGATGACCTTCTCCTATTCTGTAATGGTGATTTCAGATCCATCTACACTACGTTACATGGTATGCAGATGTTTTCAAATGCCTCTAGCCTTGAGGTGAACAAGTACAAGTCTGAGGTGTATGTTGCTGGCATGAGTGACCAGGAGATACAGAGAGTCACTGATGTGAGTGGGTTCAGTATTGGAAATTTGCCTTTTAAATATTTGGGAGTTTCCATTTCCACTATGAAGCTTAAAGCTCATGACTGTCATGCTTTGATTGAAAGAATGGTGCACAGGATTAAAATGTGGAGTACGAGGAACCTTTCTTTTACTGCTAGGTGTCAACTTGTTAATAGTATTTACTGTGTTTTAATGAGCATCCATGTCTACTGGGGACATATTTTTATTTTACCCAAGGCTGTCATCCATGAAGTTAATGCTGTGTGCAGATGTTTTTTGTGGACTAGGAAACACATTGACAGTAAAGTTGGGTCTGTTGCTTGGCATGATATTTGTAAGACCAAAAGCTCAGGTGGGCTAGGCTTCAAAGACCTTGAAACTTGGAACATAGCTGCTATAAATAAGCTGGCTTGGCATATTGCTCAGGGGAAAGAAAATCTGTGGGTGAAGTGGGTGAATTGCATTTATACCAAAGGTGATGACTGGAGCACTTATGTGGCCCCTAGCTCAGCTAGCTGGGCATGGAAATATGTGTGTAAAGCTAAATATGATGCTAACCTCATATTACTTGGAAATCAATGGCTGCACAATGACCAAGGATAGACTCCTGCAATTTGGTATATGTACTGATAGCAGATGTGCTATATGTCAGCAACAGGTTGAAGATATAGGCCATTTGTTTTTTGGATGTATTTTTAGCAGTAAATGTATTACATGGATCCTAGATTGGCTGGGGAAAAAAATAGCTTGTTTATATGATTTGGAGAGGGAGAAATCAAGCTTCACTAGGAGACCTTTAAAATATAGAGAAAAAAAAACAAAAAACAACTAAGCCTTATTCCCAAAGTGATTTGGGTGCTAACATGAATGGTCAGTCAAGAGTGATAAAAAGGTTTTTTTTTTTTTTTTTTTTTTTAAAGCAAGGTTTACACCAACAAGTTTTAAAAGAGGTTTTCAACAAAAGGTTTTAATACCAACACATTGAGAAAAACAAATAAATGCGAAATCACACCCTTCCTCCACATGGATCCTCCCTCACTCTATCCAACGTCATGCTCCCAATCCCAGTAACCTATCCTTTCAATTACCTTCATCCAAGTCATCTTAGGTCTTCCCTACCCTTACAACTTGGTTACTCCTCCACTCTCAATTCTTCTCATGCATCACCGATCCCTTTTCACATGACAAACCATCTTAACCGATTCTCCTCATCTTTTTTCAATGGATGCAACTCACTTTTCGATCACTTCATTTTTAATCGGTCTTTCCTTGTGTGGCCACACATAATACGCATTTTCCCAACATTTTATGTATGTTTATTTATACCTTCTTTGTTTCATAATCAACACGATATCATCGAACATCATACATGGTATATCATCTTGATGACCTCGTTGTTGTCCTGACTAGGGAAGAGGATGAACTGCTAAAGGAAACTCTTCCCCGCGTTCCCCTTACATATCCTTGTGATATTATAATTTTTGTGGAACACCCTTCCACAGTATTTTTTTGGTACTTTATGCCTTCTCCAAAAAAAAAAACATATGTATCTTCTATACGGTAGTCTGTTTTAGAGGTGGATGCTTCAAATTGTTTTAATCTAATCCCTTTTGTTTTTATTTTTGTTTTTGGTAGTTGGTACATCTGCCTTTGTTTTTACAAAGGAATATTTCCTCCATTTATGGATTTTGTTCAATCATGTTGAAGAATGTTGTCCCATTCGATCCCCTAAAACCTCCAAACTTGATAGGTATGCTCGTAGCTTTCTTATCATCTGATTTGGAGAAATTTTTCTCAAATCTCCCCCTTTTAACCCCCCCTTTAAAAACTTATTTTAAAAAATTTAAAAATATAATATATATTATATTTTTTTTTTTTTTAAAAAGTAAAAAAAAAAAAAAAAAAAAAATACATTCTTTTTTTTTTTTTTTTTTTTTAACCTTTTTTTTTTCCCCAGACCCTGACACATTTTACCTTTCTTATGTCTCTTGCTTCTTGTCGATTAAATGTCTTTTTGAATCAATCTTGCTAAAGCTCTTTGTTTACCCGTGCTTTAGCTTCCTTTTCTTTTTTTTTTTTTTTTTTATTTTTGTTTTTTTTTCCTTTTTTTTTTTATTTTTTTAATACTATAGACTATAGTATTAAAGAAATTAAATATGCTGTAAAGAATAGAATTTTACATGTTATGAGCAAGAAGGTTAGGAGTAGTGAAAAAGATGGTTTGAAGAGTTGTAAGCTCTGGACCTGTCCAGAGGGGTGTTGGGGCTAGCTGCTGCTAGCTGCTTTAAGTGTAGTTTCGTTCTGGTTATAATGTCATCTTAATTACCAAAAAAAAAAAAAATGAGGATGTGAGGAAAAACGCGTTAGAGAGATTTAGTGTTGGAAAAAGAAAATAGAAAGAATTTCCGTAGTGCAGGGCATTCATGTTGATAAGGTCGCAGTCCCAAATATCACCTCTGATCAAGGGTCGTTTGTGGTCTGTTGAAGTTAAAATTTCGACAACACATTTGGCACATCTCTAACTTCACTTTCATCGGTGGGATTGTCGTTTCCTTCTCTATATTGCACGCTAGCACTGCATCCAAGGAAAACCTAATATTTTAACGTATAATTGGTGAAAGAATTATGTGGGAGAAGAAGGTTGGTCGTTGAAGGAAAATATTCCAGTGAAGAGGACGTAGTATAGCAATGGAAGTATCATGTTGAAAGAGTTATTGATTTAATATCAAGGAGTTTAATTTTAAACTATTTTTAGTTTAGCATTTTGTCTCTCAAATGATATTATATTCATGGAAAATCTCACTACTAGTATTCTTTCAACAAAGTGTGTGTTGTGGTATTGACAAAAAAAAAAGTAGGCTTATAAATTTGTCAATTAATGTTTGTTGCAAGGATAACTAGAATGTGGGGTGTTATATACATAATACATTATTTTGATAGATGCTTTTGTGTTTCCTATATTTATAATTTCTTGAACTATTACTTTTTCATCAAATATTGATTGATAAAATTTAATTTCTAAAATGGACAAGATATTTTGGGAAATTCACCCTCCAACCTTTAACTTTTCTCTTAGGCAGTTTATTTTGAGTGTTTTCTCTTTGGTAGCCTCAATTATTGTATATGTTAATTCTGTAGGCTTAGTTAGTGATTACCATTAAATGTCCATTAGTTGTGTAACCTAGATTAGTTTGCTGACCCTTAGTCTTTGTTCATGAGTTTTGAGACGATCTTAAAACGGCGATTTTGACCTTCAAAACATTTTTTTTAAAAAAACAGACGTTTGGTGGCGTCCGTTTTTTAAAAAAGAATCCTTTCTAAAGTCAAAAATACTCGTTTGAGCTAGATCGCCTCCAAATTCATTTCAACGAATTACCGTATTGGTAATGATTTTCACTAGCTTGTCAACATGTGACCATAAAGGATGCTCGGTGTGTTCGTTTTTTTCAAAAAAAAATCGTTTCTTATTGGTGCATGCCACGCAAGCAAGCTGCGTTAGGCGCAACAAGCTTGTTGCGTCGCGCGCACAGTTCGCCTGCACATTTGCATCTGCAATTTTCTTAGATGATTAGGAACTTTGGTGCGCCCGCACCTGTTTGTATAGTGCGCCCGCACCATACTGACAAGACACATTGTTTCATGAAATAATGCATGTCTCTTCGTGTGAAATGGTGTATCATTTTAATCTTCTCTTCTGTAAATCTTCCTTAGTATATATAGGGAATAGTCATATATGGAATGGGGTTAGATTCATTCACATACTTGCCTAAGGAGATTTATTTCTAGATTTCTCTCCTTGTTCATTGTAAAACACAACCTAATAACGACACTTCAAGATAAAACACAACAAATTGATCTGAAAACTAAAGATAGACAAAAATGCTAAGGTTGATTTTTATAGTATCAAAGGTCTACTGTTGGCGACCAATTTGATTATAAATCAAATTACTAATAGAGCTAATCAAATGGCCCAAATTATCTTATTTAGGTGTGACTTTACATTGCAGGTTTGATTTGATAATTAGAAGTTATCAAGATTGCAATTAAACTAACAAAAACATGAATATAATAATCTAAAACATTACAATCATTTACAAATCCCATATGATACTCTACATCAAAAAAATGAAAAATATGATAATGAAATAAGATAATAAAATAAATTCTTGTCATGTATACCTTCTACTTGGATTTTTTTTATAGATGGATCTTGAAACTTGAATTAGACATTGAGCCTTGAAAAAGATTTAAGTGAATTGATTATATAGAATTTATGGAATATTATTGATCAAAATTTTTGAGACATATGAATTGTTATATGTGGGCTTGCAAAAGAGAATTAATCTACGAAACCCGCATAACAAGCAACATTTTATACGTAAAGCAGGAGATCAGGGCACAAAATCTAGCATAACAATCACCTCCTAAACCATGCATGCCATGCAAGAGAAACGCACTGCAAACAAAAAGCCCTCAAACGATCGCAAGATTCTGAAGAACCGCTCTCTTACGTCACGTGAGTACTGCTTTATGTTCCTAACTGTGTTGAAAAAATGGTGTGCCGTAGCCCGTAGCCACTGTATTTTTATGTCAAATTGATTCTTTCTTTTTCCTTTGAAAATATATAATTTAATGAAGCTTAAGCTTGAAAATCTATTTATTAATCCAGGCATGGAAAAAAGGCTTTGGGCATGGTTTTAAGTCCTGAAAGTATTTTTTTAGCCAAAATGAGGCATAGATCCGAAAAGCTCGACTAGCCACTTTGTTTTTACCAGGTTTGGGATAAAACAAATTGGCCCTACTCGGCGTGATACCTTGACCCAAACTAAGCCACTTTATTAGCCAAAAGCTTGGTTTATGATCATCCATATTACCTAGGCGTTGCGTGATGCACAAATTTCTTTCTTCCGTCACAAATAATAGTATAATACATGTAGGCCATGTGTTTTACGTAGCCAAACTATGTGTGATACAACGTTCTAACACCATGCCAATGAGGATTTGGTGCTCAAGTCACAATAGAGCTGCATGTAGCACCCTGACCTTGAATTAGGGTAGAGTCGATCGTCACCAAATACATATCTAGGACCGATATTTGTCTCCACAAACTAGCACAAGTTCTTCTGTGCATTGTGTTTGCATGCATATGCACCTTAAAAACTTCTCATGAGGCCATCCATCCCAAGAACATTCTTACCCAAGCACACTTAACAGTGAAGTATCTTATCATATGAGATCCTAAAGCACCCCCACTTAAGGACCGCATCGCCCTTTTGCACTTGGAGACTGCTTGACATATCCGATCGCAACTTGTGTTCTAGACTCAAAATCCGCCCTCACTAGGCAACTAACTTGAGATTATTAACATAATCCTTTAAGAGCAATCATGTGGCACATCTTTTTTGCGTGCATTGCATAATAGTTTTGTTGCATGCAGGGTTGTTGTAGCTATGAGCATCTTTCATTTCGCCCTATCTTGCCAATTTTTGTTGCATGCAGGGTTGCATAATAGTTTTGTTGCATGCAGGGTTGTTGTAGCAGGGTTGTTGTAGCTATGCTTCTTATACGAAGTTTATTTAAGTATTAGTTAATTTTAAATTGCCTATGAATTTAACTACGAACTCTTCTCTTTCTCCACAAAACTAACAACCACATTCTACCAAAAGCCCTCATATAATATATCAAATTCATACAATTCTAACATTTACTTTAATCTAATTTAATTCAAAGGCTCTCAATATACATATGTGATTTGTGTATATTTTGTAGTATGATTTATACATTTTTCATATTTATTTATTTGTTTTCAGTTGCTTTTATTGATTTTAAATTCTTATATATGATCACAATATAATGGTTGCTAAATCAGGCCACTCATTGTACGTAAATGATGTGTAGATCATTTAATTTGGATAACTTGTTAGTTTCTCAGTAAGTTGATTGTGCGATAGTGACCACATTTGATTATGTCTTTAATGCTATCAACCTTAGTTTTCTTGTCTATTTTACGTTCTAAATCGATTTTCTATGTTTATATTTTATTGCAATTAATATGACAAGTAAATTTATTAGAGTTCAATTTCAGGCAAATGTAAGTTCATTACTTATTGGCTTGACACAATTTAACAATTATTACAGGTATAAAATCACTTTTTGCAATGTCACTATATCACGATAGAAATTATTTAAAATATTTATTGGTTATTAACGAAAGGCATGGATAAGGTACCCAAACCAATATCATTATCGGATTGGCTATCAGATAATCGATAACACTAAGGGGTTGTTTTGTTCACTAGTTTGGGCTCTAAGAAATAGAATTAATTATCGATTCTGTTTTTTCTTGTTTGGTTCAACCCATCATCAATCCATTACATTACTTGACTGTAATGGATTCATCCATTTCGTTACCATCCCCTCCCCTGAAGTAACAATTCTATTACTTGGTGCTAATGGTTACCATTCATTTCCATTCCTTGGCTTGAACCAAATACTCGATAAAGGTAATTATTTTTGTTATTATTTCCCTTCTCTATTTGTGTCCATTTCCTTTCCATTCTATAGCTTGAACCAAACAACCCTTAAAACTTATACCCATACACCGAATCAATAAAGGTTCCGGTGCCCGTATTTTTGGAGCGGATATCAGGTACCCAATATTGTACCAAAATTTGAAAACTTAAACTATTTTAATTTAGGTGTTATAATATTATTCAAAACTAAATACAAACATTATTACCATAAAATTCCACTACATTACTAGCACAATTATTATTTACTCAAATTATAATAAAGTGATCCCTTATTCAAAAGAAAAAATTATATTAATTCTTTTAACTCGTTAAATTTTCATATATTTGAATGCAAGACCTCGAATTCATTCCATTTGTAGACACTAAAAATTAATTAGTGTTTTATATTAAAATGGATTAATTATTATTGAGCTAAAATAAATATAATTAACCCAATTTAATTAATTCAGTTCACCTAAATAAACATCCAAATTAAATCAAACAAATATAATTTAGATTGTAAAATATTTGGGCCATTTCAAATCACTAGTCCAAATAAAATGGTCAAATGGCAAAGGTAAAAAGACTTCCAAGGCATAAACGGGCTTAAGCCCATAAACTACCAAGTCCATGAATGGATCTTCATTCCCTATAAATAGACCTCATCTCCTTCAGTTGAGGGGATCGAAAAATCATTATTCTCAAGAGCTCATAAAATTCTCTTGGAATTCTATCTGCAAATAGTCAACAAGCACATCAAATCCTTGCCGACTGTTCAGGTACACTCAAATATATTCGATTGAGATTCAAGCTTTGTCAGCCCTCATTCGAATACACTCAAACAAAACTCAAACTCAAGTTGACGTTGACAAAATGTCATCCCACACTCAAACTCAGATTGACGTTGACAAAACGTCACTCTACACTCAATTCCACGTCGACATCAACACATGTCACTCTCAAGCTACGAAATAGAATCAGAGAACTTAGTTTATTTTTATTATAAATTGTCTACAGAGATTGTACTCAATACATTATTGAAATAAAATTTATTTGTTACTTTGTTTCTTGTCTTATATTTATTTTGACTCGAAATTTGTGTATACACCATTATTGATGGTTATCGGATAATTCGGATACCCAATATTATCTTCACAAGTACCCATATTTGATCCAATAACTTATGTTCCAGATTGGGGATCCAACCCGATAAGTGTTATATATTTGTTTTGTAACCCAATTATTCGGCTCGTTTCCGAATCAATATTTTTGGGTTTTCGGATATATTTGATCAGCCCCAGTTTAAGGGCACTTTGCCATATTTCTCATATTTTGTAGTCTGTATGTGTTATGCCATGAAAATTCTGAACATATGGCAATCATCTATTCGTCCACAAAGGGAAAAGCATTATGCCATCTTCTAGCAGATTAGTTGGCATTCCGACGAAACGACGTATTATTAGCAAAATATTAGTGAGGCACATCATTTCGTTGCCGACGAACGAAATGACCAGACGAGTCGGTAATACCATTGGGGGAATATTGGCGATAGATTGTACATTATTTCGCCGCCAACAGACGAATTGACCTGACAGAATGGCATTTCGTCCACATGAAAGGTCGTCGTATCGACGACAGAATGATCAACATATCATGTGGTAGTTTCCAAACATTGGAGGCAACATATTTAAACTTCTACACATGGGTCAAAGAAGTTAAAAAACATCCCTTTAAATGAGGAGTCAAAGATCACCCCTTGAAAGGAGGAACGTAAGAAGGAAGCAAACATCTAGACGATCTAGTCACTTGGCAAATCAGTTAGCAAGTTGTTGAAATAAAGGAGAACCCTTGAAATGTCGGAACTAACAAGCTGAAGGCAAGCTGACAAATTATGCTTAAGCCGTCATATTTTCTACTATAAATACTCCTATTATAAGCCTTGTAAAAACATGAACTCTCTCCCACTAACTCATAACCCTAAAAACATTAATATGCCTCACTCTCTCCATCATATTTCTTTCATATTCTTAATTTGCCATCTCTCTATAAAAAAAACCCTAGATTACCGACAAATTAACTGTCAAAATCATTTCTCCATCTGGTAAAATAGTGTACTTGTACTACAAATAGATATTACAATAGCGGATTGGTGGAATAGTGAGTTTTCTCGTGGTTTTCTCCCCGTCTAAAGGATTTCTATGTAAAAGTTTCTATTATGTTCATTTATATTTATTTTGCATTATTTCGTTACTATTGATTTACTATTGCTTTTATTGACAATTTGATGTTCATACCGCCTCTTCAAGTAAATTAGGCCCCGTGCATCAAGCTGAGTTATGAGGTTGAAAGTGAATCCATTTGATAAAAACGTACGTCAAGATATATGTAGAAGTTTAGGTAGGTGCATTATCTTAATCCTCGTTTAGACTAGCTTTTGTCGGCATCATCTTTTTCAGAGCACAATGATCATATATAGCGGAAGGTGGTAGCAGTGTCTAAACCTTGTCTAGCCAATAATAATATTCAATTTCTGCACCAATAGATACTAATATATTGAGAATGATGACTGCATTTATAGTATTATCTTGTAGCACCTTGGGATTCTGATGTCCTAGCTTACACCGTCAAAATTATGACTTGATTTACTTTATCTTCGGTAATGTAGTGAAAAAGATTTCTTTTTTGAGTATGAGTGACTAAACGCCAAAAGTTTAGGAATTATCTTGTCTCCATCTCCTTCACTACTATACGTCTATACGATCAAGTACGAATATATTGGATCGCGTCATGCTCATGGTAACGGGTATCACCAAAAATTTCTTGAGTCTCCCAATCACAATCCATATTTCTAGATTGAAAAGGTACTAAGACGCAAAGTATAGATTCATGTTCAACAATGCAAAGAGTATAAAACAATGAGTCTAATATGTTAAATAATACTTTCATAGTTTTAAATTATGAGTATTACGTATTGTATAATAATGAGTCTAAAATATTAATCAATGAGTCTAAAATATTAACCAATGAGTGTAACGTTTGAATAATCAGTATCAAACTTTCGAATTATGAGTTTAGAGTGTAGATCAATGAGTCTCGTGTGTTGAACAATGAGTCTAAGACATCGAATAATGAGTTTCAAATTTCAATCAACGGGTTTAAAGTTATAAATTATGAGTAGTTTTATGCGTTGATCAATGAGTATATTTATTAAGAAATCTAAGATACTAAATTGTGAGTTTGTAATGTTGAACAATGAGTGTACAATGTTAAAAATAAATTTTTGGATGTAACTGTTATACTATAACTTATTGTCTACGGTGTAACAACTCAAAACCACCGCTTCTTTTTTATTATTAAAAACTAAAATAACAATGTTCATACCATTATTTGTGTAGTCCATGTAAACTTTGTTGGAGTCTATGTCATTATGTACGTGTGAGGTTTTGTTACACCCATGACACAATTAATGTTAAATAATGAGTCACGGATATTAAATAATAAGCCACGTTTTTTTTTCCTATTAAACTAAGACATACTTCCTCCATTCCATTATTATTGTAACATCACCCTTTGACACACTATTTAAGAAAGTCGTGTGAAGGGAGAGAGATAGATATCCAACCCTTTTAAAAGTAGGAAGTTGATACAATTCACTGCAATAGTGTTCTGAGTGAGAAAACCTTGCAATTTACTGTTCCTAAGGATGGCACGTGTTTTGCATCCTCTCCCACTTGGTGCAATGTTCCAACGTTTTCCCTCCCAGTCCCAGCCACCTTTTGCTTTCTCTCTCACCTTTTGCCACGTTTTTTTCCCGCCTGCAAACTCCATTGTTGGGCGCTCTGTATTAGTATCAACAATCAAAACACCCAGAACACTCTCACACTCCGCCCTTTCCTCCACCGCGCTCACCACCTTCACTCTCACACTCCCTTCACAATCTCATCTAATTTCCACCATCATCGTTGCAATTACAATCTTAATTTGGTGAAAATCCTCGCATCTCTGTTACTTTCTTCCTCCCTTTCTCAATTTCATCAGTTTTTACGAAAATAAGTAAATCTACCATGATTACCTCCAGTAGCAGCAGCAGCCATGGCAGCGGAGCTTTCAAAACCCTTGCTGAGAGAGTCGCGTTTGAGAAAGAGCTTCGAAAGAGCAAATTCATCGCCCACTTCCAAAATCTCCAATCCCTTTCCATTAATTTAGGTACATCTTTAAAATTAATGTCGTTTCCAATGTTACCCAGAAATAATTTGGCAAATTCCTAATCCAATTCAAATCAATTGGGTATTTGGATGAAGACTGGGTAGACTCTGATCCACAATTTATTTTAACCTATCTGAACAAAATATGTGAACTTCAATGTGTGATTGATTGATTGTGTGTATTTTTTTTAAAGCAAAAAAAAACCTTTTCCCCTGCGTTCTTTGGGAAATTGTGGATTTTGGAATTTATTATGGTTTACTGTTATTAAGGCATTATATGAAGACATTATAAGACTAAGATATTACATAATGTTCATTTTCGAATCTCCTAATTATCTTTCAGTGATTGTTGGTTTGGTCGTTTCTCCCATGCCACCTTTCCCTGAAAATAGGTAGAGTGACTTGAATAAAAAATGATGAGCCAGGGTCTATTCACGTCTTTAGGGGTTACCCCCATCAAAAAAGTGCTTTCAGATGCACACAATCTCTCAAAAAAATATTGCACTGAACAGCAGTTTTACACCATCTCCCTGTTTTTGGGGTTAGGTTTCCCTTATTTCTTTTTCCCTTGTATAAATACTTACTATGACCTAGGTTTTGTCTATATACTTTGCTCAGTTTACCTGGTAAGCTGTTTTGCCTTTCTCTCTCTCTTTTGAGCTCCCTTGGGTTCATTTGAAGTCTCAACTGTTTCAATACAAAATTACATTGACACTTTGAACTTACACTTTGAACTGGCCTGGTATTCACTACTTACAATGAATGGACAAGTTTTCAAGGCTTAACTGTATATTAACTCTCATTATTGAACTTAGACTATAATGGATTTGGCCCTAAATACCTTAAGCTTCTTACATTATTGGACTTATTTTGTGCATCGACATTGAATTAAAGCTATGTTGGCGTTTCTTTTACTACTATGTGGTTGTTTCTTTTACTATAGTATTTGTTATGTTGTTAGTGACTAATTATGTAGTTCTACCCTTCATACGTTTTGAAAATGAGTTCTAACACTGTTTCCAATGCTTGCTAATAATAAGGCAAGTCTTTGGTATTTGTGTACTGCTTGCAGGAACATCTGCCAAAATGCAATTAAACTTATGTTAACTTGTAGAGCTCTTGATGTTCAAGTTTTACGATTTAGTCTAGATGTTCTTTCAGAACTATTAACCAGAAGTGATTTTTAGACCCCTTTCAAGAAAATTTGCCAAGTGTGTATTTGAGTGATCTTGAAAAGTGTATGAGTTCAGACGTTGGAAGTATTCAGGTCTAACTTAGTTGTTCTTCCTTAATTTTTACCAAAAACTGATTTAAAACTGATGCTCTTAGATCAGTGACTTTTTTTTTTCTCCTTGCAAATTTACGGTGTTTTCAACATTGGATTTTAGCCACACTGTTTTGTTTAATTGTCTAAGTGTACTTAGCTATGTCATAGTTAATCTTGCTCTGCTGTTATCAGAGATTACTTCCTGCAGTTTTCTTTATAGGTTATTAGGAGACTGGTTCTTTGTGTTGTGAGAATGGTGTCTTCTTATTTGTCTTGGTTTCCGCCTTGCTCTTACAAGAGACTCTCCTGAATTTTAAGACTTTGTAGTTGTATTATTTACATTGCTCGTTATTTGTGCTAATGATCCTCCCCTTTGTACTGCAGGCCTTGCTTATGCCTTGGACCTGTTGGTGGTATTTGCTTTGTAGTTGAACTACACTGGTAACACTTCCTATAATGCTTGTTACTTGCCCTTCTCTCTTTTTCAGCTCTTTGTTCCTTTTCTTTTAAAACTTGTGTCGTGAATATTCATTGTTAATTACTAAGTGCAAATGCCGGCCTGTTCAAATTTAATACACAAGATTGCAGTTGCACATGTGACTAACAGTTTTTATGTTCCTTTTGTTCAGTGCCTATGGCTAATATGTTTGCCATATCACATTTAGTAATTGTAGGAAGGTTGTTATTCATGTACCCATATTTTCGGTTGTCCATGTGGCTTAGCAGTTTTGTGTTCCTTTCTTTTGTTCAGTCTATGTTGTTTAGATTAATACTAGATTTTATGTAATTGGCATGTATGAAGCCTGATTGGTTTTGGGTTTAATAGAAATGTCTTGCAGATAGATCCATTTGTTGTTTAGTGCTGACTCGATGTCCTGTGTCTAATCCCACCAAAACACTACTAAAATAGTTGTTCCTAATTACAGGTCATGGATATTCCACCCCAGACAATTTCGATTCCATTTTGTCCTCTCCTCAAACAAATAACCGAGTGCCTACACTTTCCAGTACCAATCTATACTTTTTTAAACATATCTAAGAATAATGTTTGTGTATCTGTTGCTTGGGCCAACCTCTAACAATTTCTGCTTGGGATGACCTCACGGGAGCGGAGTGCAATCTATTAAACTCATGGGCAGGAACATTCATGATCGTGGGCTTTACTTCACTCAAGACTTCAAACCACAAAGGTAATGCCCACTGTGTATTTGTAGCTCACTCTTTATATGTTCCTTTATAACATTATTTATGTGTAGGCTTTCCTTAGCAACGAGCATATCAACAGTGTTTGATCGAGCTCCAACCGGAGAGAGGGTGGTGGTGCTACAAACATGGTAAGAATAAATTGCAAACTTCTACTTGGATTGTGCTCTACATCACACAAACTAATTTCTGCCTACAGAAAAAGAAAATTATTTTTCCTCCAAGAAGAGATGGATCCTTAGGTGGGGAACTTCATTATTTTTTCTCCAAGTAACTATGTAAGATAATAACACTATAATACTAACATCGGTCACACTAAAGAGCAAGTAAATATTTATGCCCCAAACACAAAAGACCAAAGAAGATACAAATAGAACCATTCAAACAAAAGCTAAGCTTCTAGGAAAGGATCTTGACCTTGGCCCCCCTGCATTATGCCAAAACATTACAACTAAAAAAAATCAAGTCAATCTTATCACTAATAGATATCCTTAAAGGTATACCAGACATAATTCCACAATTTAACTCCAACTTTATATAATTAGCAATTTAGCTGAACATTTTTTGTTAGTTCTTTGATTGATGACTTGCAAAGAACGAACAACACTGGATGTTAGATTATGACCTCCTCTCGAAGAACCGGTAGGGTAATAATAAGGCTTGTAATCTTTCGTTGGCTATCAAACATATTGTTAGCGTAAGAGTTGTAAGTAAAAAGGGGAACTTGACAAGTCTTCCATATTCAAGGTCTCTCTACTTCTTGCCTTCTTGGTTTTAGGAACTCTATTATTGGCTTATTTGGTGGAGAGTTGGACTCTATAGTTGGTCCAAGACAAGATAGAGAAGAGATAAATCGATTGAAAATTCCAAGAAACATTAAGCGTAATTTTACCGCATGAACATAAACACTAACACACCATTTAACCGTCACACACAATACTTAGCTTGTTAATCACAAAAAAATAATGTAGATGACGCATTCGGTTCTTCGAAGCTTCTTTCTTTTAATTTCCGGTCTCGTCATAGCTTGAACAAGCCGTCTCTAAAAAAACACTTCATTGATGTAGATGTACCGTCTTTTTGCTTCACTATCTCTTAAAAAACAAACACACTTCATTGATTCTATTATACTTGAAGCAAGGCTTGCAGCGAATCGCACTCTTCTAGCCGACCGAATGTCGAGGATCATGCAAGTCGGGAATCCAACCGGGCCAAGAATCATACATCCAATAGAGACCATAAAGAACAAGAAGGTGAATTACTCATGTATTAAGTTTCTGTCAAATATACTTTACCTAATTAAATGCTATTACAACGAGACTTATGTATTTCCACAAACAGACCTATGTTTTTTCTCAAACATATATAAATCTAATTACTTTACCTAATTAAATGCTATTACGATGAGACTTATGTATTTCCACAAACGAGACCTATGTTTTTTCTCAAACATATATAAATCTAATTACTTTTACAAGGGTTGAAAATACGCCGCAGAAGAAAAACTTTGGATTAGGGCCACTTGTCCCCCGAGCCTCGATCTTTCCAAGATTACCGCGTATATTGGCTGCAGCAAATGTGGAAAGCGGGTCGAACTAGCTGCCGGTGTAACCTACACTTGCGCATTCGGCTCGAAAGAAAACTCGTCTCGTCAACCCCTAGGTATACCAACATATCATTTGCTAATACTTGCTCCTCATATGCTTTTCTTTTTTAGTAATTTTCTCCTCTCGTCCAAATCGGGGTAACCTTCAAGTTCGATGCTTTTGATGGAACCGAACAAATGACATTCACGGCTTTCGGCGAAGAATGCGAAATCCTTTTCAAATTACCGGTTGCGTAAATATATGAGAAGGTTTGCAATGTAAGTCTCAACTACTTATATATGCTACAAACTTAGATACAAGCACAAATGTTTCAGAACATGATATACCTTATAGTATAACACCATTATACATATGGAGGCAACAAATCCTCAATGAATGACACCTTCCCATCATGAACCGATTCAATCACTTAATGCTGATATGCTATAAATCTAATAATTTATACAATCACATTGTAGGGAACCTTGGACTTGGAAACCATTGCTCATGCTTTGGCCACTAAACACTTCCTGATGCAAGTAGGCCCTGCAACCGCACTCTCAAGGCTCGGAGTTTTGAGCTGGATTCCGAGATCCATTTGTTGGGATTAAAGCGTTCACTGGTGACCGTTTCTTCTTTTGGCAGTCAGTGGGCTTCTAATAGGAACACCGGCCTTTTGTTGTATTCATAGTAGGCGAGCCGTGTGTTCCTGTGCGACACCCTCCTAGCCTCTATAAAAACAATGTCGTACTTATTTAAGGCATATGTGCCTTGCCAAACAATCACTGCTATGCATAAGTTTAGCCTGTGGGAGTGTAAACAACTCAGTCACTTTATGTATTATATAGTACTTGTAGAACTCTATATTCAGCTTTCTTTTACATTTTGCAGGAGCATGAAAATGACACTTATGCGCACTAAAATGTCTTCTAAAAGACTATTAGGCATGTGCATGTAGTGTAGGCAAATTAGACAATTGGTGTGTAGATGTTGAGATATATAAATCTGCATTTTTCGTTAGATGAATCAAGAGGAATGGGAAGTAGAGAGGAACTTGGAAGGAATTCATCTTCATTTACATCTCGTTATCTAGAATACAATTATTTACAATAAAAAATAATAATAAAAAAAATTTAGGGTAAGCACGCGGTGCAACAACTAGTACATAAAGAAGTGAGATCTATGTGATAGAAAAGGAAAAGAGGGAAAATTTTACCAAATAAAGAAATGTTACAATTAATATAAAACTTCCAAATAACGAAACTTTGCAATTAAAAAAGAACGAAACAAGTAACACCCAAAATCCAAGACATAGCCCAAAAATTTCACTACCACTTTTTACTTACCTCAGATTACGGACATATATTATCCCAATTCTTAGAACTCCAAAATCAACTTTTTCGCTTAAAATCTATAGTTTTAAGACAAAAGAGTCAACTTTTGTACAAAGAATCTCAATTTATTGACCTTTGATTGTAAAAACAGACTCGAACAAAGAATACACTTTGTTTACAATAACTAAAGCAAACATGTAACTACTGAAATCATAAATCTCTGATTTCTCTAACATGATGGCTAAAAAAAGCTCTCTGCATTAAGTTGAAACTACTGAGAGCAGGCTCAACAACCCTAATGAATGACAATAATGATCATAGTATTGCTGCGATTTGTTTGGATCTGTGAATTTGAAATATTGCCACATATCTTAAGAAACTTTGATAATTGTCAAATAAATTGGCGCCTGAAACTGTTAGAAGGATCTTTCTAAATGTAGTCTACTAAGTCTAGCACATCTCTCTACAACTCTCTTTTAGCTTTTTATATTAGTGTCTTGTTCACTATTTCCTTGCTCCCTGTCTTCCTCTCTGCATAGAAGGCAGGAAACGATCGGACGAATGACACACGTATCTTTGGGGAATAGATTAGAACGACAGAGGGAGATTTTTGTACACAACAAAAAGGAAGGAATGATATTTTGTGGAGAGATGGTTTGATCACCCTTTATTTGTCATGTTAACAGGGATTTTGCCGGAATTTACTTCCACAAAAGACTACGGCAAGCTTATAATAATTGGCTTGCAGACGAGAATCATTTTTCGTTCTCTCAGATTGCTTTCTCTATTATAGACAATCTACAATACAATACAATACATATGATTCACAACCACACATGCGCGATGTATGTTATGATCCTTCACGCTATCAATGATTGTGATCTAATAGAAGAAAGTTGACATGAAAATATACTGTTTTACTTGGATAGATGAAAGTTTAATGTAGTTAACTAAAATCACATGAATTCAGAGAATATGAAAAGAAGGGCCTGATTTTTCTAATAGCGACATGGAGGTTGCTATGTAGGAGTTCATGAGCTAAGGGCTGGTAAATGAGTAGAATTTTACTCTGAAGCATACAAGTTTCTACCACAACGATCACACACATCAGCATCTGCTGAAGTGACATGTCCAGGTTTCTTCGTCTGCATCTTTGGAAGATCAAACTCGAACACTTCAGAAAGTGCCTTGCTTCCAAGTTTAAGCTCATCCATACTGCATATGTAAAATTGAGTATTATAAAACACCCTACCATAATCAATATAATTAAAATAACATGAAACTAAACTTGTTATACCAAACAAGACATAGAAACCCTCGATGAATATAGCTTATACAGTAGAATGGAAAGAGTTGAGATAGATATGATCTACCTAAAGATGTCAGCAATATATTAACAAACATTAGCAAGTGGCAGGTACAATGCATTGACAATAGCTAAAAAAATCAATAATAAATGGGAAAAAGGCATTGTGAAGTTGTAGCCTGTCCTTCACATGCACAATCATGGATGCATATCTGTCCAAGAGCAAAAGAGACTTCATAAGTTTAGTTTGAGATAAGCTGTATTATTCAAAGCTGTGTTATTCAGACTCAGAAATCAGTGTCGATTTTTTAGTATGGGTACAAGTATCACGCCAACATTCAATGTTTTGGACACGAATACGCTATGCTATGACTGGACACGGAGGTGAGGACATGGCATTCATGAAACAGTACATATTTCTGATCCTAAAGGACTTGTGAATATTTTTTCACATAACAGATACATAAATCACTTTGGGAATAAGGCTTAGTTGTTGTTGTTGTATAACAGATACATAAATCACATTTCCAAGCACATACTGCATGATTTTCTGCCCTACCTCTACTCTTCTAGTCTTTGTTCTAGGAAAATGTAGATCAAGATAATTGAGGTGTCACGTTGACAATCAAACTGTTGGGTAAAGATTCCATACACTTGTCGAAGTGTCAAGTGACAACACATGTATTTCAGACAGATAAAGGAGCTGAGGTAACATAACTGATAAGATTGTTAATTAGCTCCTACTATAGGTCCATAAGCAAACAAAAAAAAGGACATGGACAGTTTTTATTCTATTAGGAAGAAAAAAGGCAAGGAATAGTATCAGAAGAAAAGCCAGGAATTGATTATAGTCTTAAACAAAATGAGGTTTTTGAATTATGATGCAAAAGGAACACATCTTATTTAACAATTAACACCATATATCAGAGGGAAGACCAATACAAAAGAGAAATCAAGGAAGCAAAGGGAATTGTATAATACTGATGCTATCAGGAAGCTTTTTTCAACTTCAGGGAAATGCTCTTTTGATCATCAAAAGACAAAATCACACAGCAAAAGAAGAGAGCCTTCTCTCAATTCCAATATTGAATAGGTATGGATATAAATATGGAATTAGGATGGAATGGAAAAGCAAAGTATTGGAGTTCAAAGTGGTCATTCCATATCCATACACACTTTTCATCATATACCCAGGTGTACCATGGTACACCAAGGCTATGTGTTTGCTCATTACTCATTTGAAACCTCCAAATATGCAAAATTCGCATAATAGAGAGAGCTCCAAATAAGCAAATGAGCAAACAAACAACACTGTATTTTATAGTATGTGCTAAACTTTATGAAATGATTGGTTGTAGTAACACCAATTATAGCTTCGGTGCATAAAACATGACCTTGACACGAGATAGTGTGGGGTGGCATCAATCACTGTTGATTCCTGAGGATTTCTTAAATCATCTCGCTTTCACCTGGAGAAAAAAAACATTTCTCTATTTCAAAACTCGCCTTACCAAAAAACACTTTCCCTTCTCAATAGCAAGTGACTATTCTCAATAGCAAAGTAATGGGGAAATGTTGATTAAATTTTTATCATAAGACTGCAAAAGGAAGCTTTGTGCACCATGCAAGTTGCCAAAATGCCTAATTTATCGACAACACTTTTCAGAACCAGAAGTGGGTCAAAACTCCCCAACTGCTTTCAGCACATCTGTTTTTGTTTCCAACTTCCAGATATTCCTTGTTTCAGGAACTCTGAAACGTAGCTTGCCTGCCCTTTCTTTAGCTTCCTAGGCTTGCCCAAGGAAAGGGAGGTGGCTTTGTGCAGTGAGGCTGAGGTGGCAAAGAACAGGATTTGTGGTGGCTGGGCTGGGAAGGGGCTGGGAAGGGGTGGTGGGAGGGGCTGCCGGGCTGGCAGTACAGGAAATGGGGAAGGTGGTTGAAGGGAATGGAAGGACCGCTGGTGATGGGTTGCTGTTGAAGGGGCGTGTAATGAACTGACATAGCTTGGACAGGATTTACGAAACTGATATTTAACTAAGATGAACTTTCGTTAATAATTTCTGAAAAACAGTAAAATAAGATGATAATTACAAGCTTTCGAGAGGCTTGTTCTCTCCCATTGAACTCTTAAAAGTTCACCCAATTTCTTATCAATATTCAACATGCTTTCTCCCTCCCTAATCTATATTCTATTTATAGAGATATTTCCTCACTAACTCCCTAATTTATTCTTCAAACTACTATTAAAACTAACTAATTATGCAATACCAAAAGTGCCCTTCTCCCTAAGTTGGTTCATTACAGGGCGGCAGTGCCAAGAGGAGAAATGGAAGTGCGGGATGGTGGGTGTGAGCTGATGGTATGGTGAGTAAGGAATTTTTGGGTCCAAATCATAAAAAAAAGGACATTCACCTGAATCCAGCAAAATCATGATGAAATGTCATTGACCGCACCCAACAATATAGTTGGTGTTGTGCAAATTATGGCGCAAAGGGTTTGCATCTCTGTCTACCAAAGGTATAGCTAGCGTTATTAGAGCCAATATATTCCGCCCTTCTTTCTATTTATGCCTTTGTCAATTGTTTCCATATACATCACCTTAGGATGATATAAGAACACTAATAACTATAGCACATATTCAAGAAAAAAAAAAAAGATCATCCTGCTATATTTGGGGGGAAAAATATACTTCCTCCGTTTTTTTTCTGTTGCAACAATTACCACTTTGGGTAGTTTCGTATCTATTGCAACAATTCCACTTTTGGTAAAAAAAACAACTTCCTTAATTAAAGGATTGATTTATATTCTACTCTAGTTAATTAAAGGAGTGTCTTTATGCTAAACTACCCACTTTTTCCACTTCCTTAAAAACCGTGCCCAAGCCCATTGTTGCAAATCTTGCAATAGAAAAAGAACGGAGGTAGTATATGTTAAGCAAGGATGGTAATAGAGTCACATGATCGATTTGTTCCATACAACAACAACAACAACTAAGCCTTATTCCCAAAGTGATTTGGGGTCGGCTAACATGAATCGTCAACTGAAACCGTTACCACAGGAGATGGCATCGACAAGAGTGATAAAAAGTTCTTTTTTTTTTTTTTTTAAAAAAAAAAAGGGTTTAAGTTTTAAGAATTTTTAAAGAAGTTTTTTTTTTTTGAAAACAAGGTTTACACCAACAAGTTTTAAAAGAGGTTTTCAACAAAAGGTTTTAATACCAACACAATTGAGAAAAGCAAATAAATGCAGTAATCACACCCCTTCCTCCACATGGATATTGCCCCTCCACCCATTTCTATCCAACGTCATGCTCTCCTCAATCCCAAGTAACCTCATATCACTTTCAATTACCTTCATCCAAGTCATCTTAGGTCTTCCCCTACCCCTTACAATTTGGTTACTCCTCCACTCTTCAATTCTTCTCACCGGTGCATCACCTGATCTCCTTTTCACATGACCAAACCATCTTAACCGATTCTCCCTCATCTTTTCTTCAATGGATGCAACTCCAACTTCTTCCCGGATCACTTCATTTCTTAATCGGTCCTTCCTTGTGTGGCCACACATCCACCGCAACATACGCATCTCCGCCACATTCATCTTATGAACGTGGCATTGTTTCACCGCCCAACATTCGGTGCCATATAACAACGCAGGCCTAATTGCCGTACGGTAGAACTTTCCCTTCAAGCTTTGGGGAATGTCGGAATCACAAAGGAATCCGGTGGCGCTTTTCCACTTTAACCAACCCGCGTTAATTCTATGAGCCACGTCTCCATCCAGTTCTTCATCCTTTTGGAGAATGGATCCTAGGTAACGGAAGACGTTTGATCCTTGAACCACTTTGCTATCCAAACTGACTGCCCTCGCCTCGCTGCTTGTAACCCCACTGAACTTGTACTCCATATACTCCGTCTTACTTCTGCTCAATCTAAAACCCCGGGCTTCTAATGTATACCTCCACAATTCCAACTTTCTCTCAATACCTTCCTTTGTCTCATCAATCAAAACAATATCATCCGCAAACATCATACACCATGGTATATCATCTTGAATTGACCTCGTTAGTTCGTCCATGACTAGAGCAAAGAGAAAGGGACTAAGTGCAGAACCTTGATGCACTCCGATCGTAATAGGAAACTCTTCTGTCCTCCCCACCGTAGTCCGCACACTCGTAGTTGCCCCCTCATATATATCCTTGATGATATCTATATATTTTTGTGGAACACCTTTCCTTGCCAACGCCCACCAAAGTATTTCTCTTGGTACTCTATCATATGCCTTCTCCAAATCAATGAAAACCATATGTAGATCCTTCTTCCTATCATGGTAATGTTACATTGTTTTTCTTAAGAGGTGGATGGCCTATATAGTCGATCTTCCAGGCATAAATCCAAATTGGTTCTCCGATATCTTCACATGTTTCCTAAGTCTTTGCTCAATCACCCTTTCCCAGAGTTCATCGTATGACTCATTAGTTTGATTCCTCGGTAGTTGGTACAATCTTGTACATCGCCTTTGTTCTTATACAAAGGAATCAGAGTACTCTTCCTCCATTCTAATGGCATTTTGTTGTGTCTCCAAATCATGTTGAAGAATGTTGTCAGCCATTCGATTCCTCTCCCCCCTAAACACCTCCAAACTTCGATAGGTATGCCATCTGGCCCCGTAGCTTTCTTCAATCCCATCTTTTTTAATGCTGCAACGACTTCTCCCTTTTGAATCCTCCTCATAAACTCTCGATTTAACATACTTGGCGGAATGTGTACATCCCCGATGTCTTGTGCTTTATCACCGTTGAACAAGATATCAAAGTACGACCTCCATCTACCCTTTATCTCCTCATCCTCCACAAGCACTCTTTGGTCCACACCCTTGACACATTTTACCTTTCTTATGTCTCTTGTCTTCTTGTCCCTCATACGCGCAATTCTATAAATGTCTTTTTCACCTTCTGTCGTATCCAATCTTGCATAAAGCTCTTTATTTACCTGTGCTTTAGCTTCCCGTACTGCCTTCTTGGCTTCTTTTCTAGCCTCTTTGTACTTCTCATAGTTCACATCGCTGCTATCTTTTCCCAAAGTATATAACTTTCTCGTTTGTTTTTTATCGCTTGTCTCACCTCCTCGTTCCACCAAGATGTGTCCTTACTTGATGGTACAGTTCCTTTAGATTCTCCAAGGGCCTCTTTCGCCACTTCCTTTATACCAAGTTCTATCTTTGTCCATGTCGAATCTACATCCATTTCCGTGTTACAAGACCAAATATCTTTACTAGCCATCTTAGCTAAGAAGTTCTCTTTGTGCTTCCCTTGGAGCTTCCACCACTTGATTCGCGGCTCCACATTGGGTTTTCGCTTTTTTAAAGACTCCCTACCCCGGAAATCAAGCACGACCAGTCTATGTTGGGTGGTCGCGCTCTCACCCGGTATCACCTTGCAGTTTGTATAACTCTTCCGCCAATCATTCCTTACTAAAAAGAGGTCAATCTGACTCGCGTTACTTCCACTCCTATACGTCACAAGGTGAGATTCTCTTTTCTCAAACCAAGTGTTCATAATACTAAGACCATAGGCTAATGCGAAATCCAAGATACCACTTCCAGCTTCATTTCTCTCCCCATACCCAAAACCTCCATGAATGCTCTCAAAGCCAACTCGACTAGTGCCCACATGTCCGTTAAGATCCCCACCAATGATCAATTTTTCATTAATAGGCACTCGTTGCACATCCTCCTCCAAATCCTCCCAAAATTGTTGTTTAATAAATGTTTCCAATCCTACTTGCGGCGCATATGCGCTTATGATAGTCACCGCCTTACTCCCTAATACTAGCCTGATACTCATAATGCGATCACTCTTCCTCGAAACTTCCACCACATCATCAATATATTCCTTATCAATAATGATGCCTACTCCATTCCTACACTTATCCTTTCCGGAGTACCAAAGCTTATAACCCCATGGGGCTAGTTCTCTTGCTTTTCCACCAACCCACTTAGTCTCTTGAAGGCACATTATGTGAATCTTTCGCCTCCTCATAACCTCCACCACCTCCGCCGATCTTCCCGTCAAAGAGCCAATGTTCCATGTTCCAAAGCGCAACCTACTACCCCTACCACTACCCTGGACTAGCTTCTTTACCCGCACCCGTCCCTGATGCGGGAACCCTTGCATATTTGACACCACCCCCGGGCGCCGGGATGGCGCGCCGCTTCCGGGCGACGACCTAGCAACCCTTGCATACTTATCACTACACCTCCATAAGTATGTAAATGAAATGATCATATTTCATTCCAATATTATTTCAAAATAGCAAGGAATATAAAAGAAAATTCGAATTCCAAAATTATGGCATAGAATTGGAATATGGAAATAGACACAACAATGTACAGATGCATGCACGTGTGAGCACACACACATAATCATTGGAAAGACTAGAACCACAGAATTGTAGAATTTATTGGCAATTATGCGATGACTAGAGCCACAGGAAAGACTATGCACCCACGTCAATCTAAAACTAGTGTTTTGAAGCAACTTGAAGAACCATATGGGATGAAGTTGGCTCTGCTCTTGTGAAATTATATCATTCTGGTAACAATAACTTAAATCACACATAAATGTTCCTTCTGTAGTTTCCCATAATCACAATGCTTTCTGAGTGGACGGAGCATAGTGCATAAAATCCCACTCTCTCAGATATTACCAAGCAATATTTCTCAGTGTTCTCTCCATACTGAAAGTTGACATGTAAGAGGCATACGAGTCCATTTATTGGAATTCTGTAAGAAATCTGCCAGTAATTTTCAACATTTCTAATTCATCCATTACCTTAGGTGAATAGGTGATAATCTGTTTGCTATCTCTAAGTTATCTATCGTGGTAATTGATAGCCAAGAGTTTATGGTCATTATCCTAATAGGGAATGAAACAGGAGGATCACCTCCCTCTCCTTCTATTTGGTCTATGCATGGAAAACTTGTCTACAGTATTGAAGAAAGTAAAAAATTTGGATCGCTTTCCTTTTAGAGAAACACCTACTTTCTCCCAGGGAGGACCAAATAACGTTCCTCCCATGGCATTTTTGCAAATAAATGAAGTTTTTTTTTTCAAAAAAAGAGATAAAAAGAACAATAGTACTTAATGTTGCATGCTAAATGACAAACGTTGTATATCAATTATTAAATTTGTTTATTGAAGGACAAATGTTTGTATTAAAAGTGACTGAATTGTATTCATGGTATGAGCAATAATATGTTTCTCTCCGGAAGGAATTAGGCAATATTTTTCTGTCTATGGGAAAAAATTTAAACCTGAACTACTAAAACATTTTTGTCAATGAATCGAATTTATTCTTTGAAGGTGACATTGCTTCAAGTGTCCTCTTGCACAGGGGATCAAAACTTCTCTTTTGCTTTCAGGCTCATTGTCAAGATTCCCATATTGCCTATATATTTCGGAATATCGAGAATCATATCAAGCAGATTGCATGTTCTCAAAGGAATTTTCTGTGAAATCCTAATTATTCAAACAAGATTGAATGTGGCAAGCTAACACATGTTGACTAATATAATTTCCATCAGACCAAGGCACTGATCGACAAGGAACCTTTTGATGTACTCTGAGGTTGCAATTAGTAAATAGAGAGAAATTTGGCATGCACAGGTATTGGTCTTGAATATTTTCAATTTAAGCCAGTTACAGGAAATTTTTTACCAAACGCCAATGCCACTTACACGAGGAAGCAAATTAGTTGCTTAGGAAATCAAAATGTTATACCACATCAATTGGGTATAATTGGTTGACTCAAGATGCTGGTTAGGTTCCACAACACATATGGGTTCAGAAAAGGGTCAACTTTTAATGATGCTGATTGCTGAGAGACTTTAAGCTCCACCAAGACATTATTCTATCGGTCAATGATGAAAATTCTCAACTGCAATATGACACTTGGCCTGCAACCCCTATCCATTCAATTTTTTATTGCAACCTTAGATAGAAAATTTTCTACTTCGGAGAAAATTGGAATTCTAATGTCAACTCCATACTAGAGAAAGAAGCCCAAACTTTTCTGTGCAAAATCTACATCCACGATATCTAAAGATAAAATTACCTTATTGAAAGTGGAGGAGTTAATCTTATTATTGTGTTGTGGGTAGGCTTAGCAAGAACTCCTCGCTCCTTTAACTTGAGGCAAATATCATAAGCTGACACAGGGTTCAGAGTCTTGCTATTGAGCTCGACTGCATAAAACAGACCCTTTCCACGCACTTCTTTTATGAAACTAGGGAACTGCTGCTGGACCTCAGTCAGCAATTGCCTGAGCTCATCTCCCAACTGAGCGGACCTGCACGAAGCAAAAGCATCGTGAAACAATCTATTATTAACTACATGATATCACAGATGAAATACATGCACCACAAAGCTAATATAATAACAATAATAATGATGATTATGCATCATCTGGATGACTGTTTTCAGTCAACTTTGCGATTTCCAGACAAGTTCAAAACCACCAAGGGATTAAGGACTTTCATGATGTTACATAAATTTTGTTCAACTTGCCATTCCGAAACACTACCCTCAGATATTTTGCTAAGCTCAAATTTGACATCCTCCTAGATATAAGAGTTAATTTGATGTAGGCTGTCTGTGACTTCCAAGTGCTAAGAGTTCAAAAATGCAGCTTGTTAATGCAAATAACTTGAAGTTCAATCATGTGATACAGCCTTTAAAAGTTGTAAATTTTCTGCAAAGCACCTTTCTGAAAATGAATCAACATTGCACCTTTTAATAAATTAACAGCCACCATATAATTTTAGAAAAAAAATCCAGTAAGCCTAATTTAGCCATCTACTTAACAAATTATCTTCCTTAGGACCACAAATACTCTTTACACCATTATTCTCCATTTCATGGCAAATTTTATACAGAAATTGAGCGATTGTTTACTGATAGTAGTGATAGACAAGGTAGCTCCTTAAGAAGTGAACAATGAAGATGGTTTGCTATAAGCCAACTTCTAAAAGTGATTCTTGATCAAGCACCTAAATCTACAGTGAAATTTCGAGCTCATGAATAAACCACTCACTCACAGCCTGTGGATCACCAAATACTCACTCACTCCTAAAGGAAAACGGAAAAAAAAAACATCTGATCCGTCCCACATGTATCTTCTCGTTTCCACTTTCAAGTGTCACAATTCAAAATCTTCCTATATCCTGTTTAAGTTAAAGTTACTTTCATCACATCGACCCTTTTTCTCTCTTCTTTCTCTAATTACTTCTTATTTCTCTATCCACTTTCAACTTTTGTTATTCACTTTTCTCATTCTCCAAGCCACTGACAAATGGGAAAACAGATATGGGGATAGAGGGAGTTAAAAATATTTTCAATAAATAGACCATGTAGGGAAGACAATATAAGGAAAGAACTAGTTTAAAATCCCCTCTATGAACGAGCAGACCGTAATTATAGCTCAGTAATGCAACATAAATCACGACAACGATGTCCAAACTTTGATTTCAGCTAAAATATCCATGCTGGGTACTAAACACTCCAAACGGGTATGATCACCAGAACAGTAAAATTATGGCCAAAAAGGTCGAAATTAACACTTTCTTACTCATATTATAAGCATTTATATCTAAGGAAAGTATCGTAATCCATTTGTCCCAACTCCTGATCACAACTTTGGACACTCATAGCCATGTCCTCGCATCTTTAAACTTATAAATTCTCATGTGAGACTCAACCGACCTGTACCTCTGAGTGCACTACTTGATCCTAGTCCAAGCATCATATAATTCAAGGAGTTCCCCCATAATATACATCCCTACTTTTATTAATGTATTTGTCATGTGAAGTTAGGAGAAAAATCATGGGTGTTAACAATCTACTTTTCTCAATGCACTGACCAACCAATGCAAGCAACAGAATAAGTACCTCTCAGCAAGCCCTTCCTCTCTGAGAACATCAAGTGAAGCAACAGCAATTGCACTTGCCAATGGATTTCCACCAAATGTACTGAAAATATATAATAGTGATGAAGCATTATAACAAAACAAACATTGACTATACCCCCAAAAAAAAAAGGGAAAAAGAACATCAAAAATTCATGAAAATAAAATCCTTTTGGCTTTTAAGAAAAATATTGATAGGCGGGTATTGCATACACCCCATGAAGTGATCAATGAACCGATATCTACATGAAAACGGAATTAAACCCTTGCTAGTCATATATTACATATCATCAAGTTCAGGATCACCCTCTTCTTAGATAAACTTAAACATGTTTACCATGCAAAAATATTCCGGTATGGTTCAATATTTCAGATAATCCGTCTTATAAATTATCATTCAAAGATCATGTGTAACTTATCCCATGAGGTAAATATACACAGAAAACATATTGCTTTCTGTGCATCACATAAGTCCAAACCTTCCATGTTCTCCTGGTCGAATACACAGCATCACATCTTTGTCAGCAAGAACAGCACTGACAGGCATTACTCCACCTCCCAAAGCTTTTCCAAGAATCTACAGGCATACATAAAAAGTAAAAAAATAAGAAAAATCTCAGATGCATCTTTTAGCTGGGTCTAATTATGCTAATATCTCAGTGTCAGTAAGCACAAAACTATTGGAGTCATGGAGGAGGGGAAGTAAATAAAAAGAAACCAGAATCTTTACTGTGACCTTTTTCTGTAAAGTAGAATCTTTAACAGTCACTTCCGTTTGGCTAACCAAAAAAAAATATGAAAATGAAAAAAAAAAACCAAAACAGGAAGGGGAAAACACGATAAGATATTCTCCCCTTGTCCCTTTATATATAATAAGAGGAAACATAAGAAAGGACCATATGTATCAATACAGTTTGGATTGAATATTTTCAGTTTTCCGTTTTTGTCTTCCTGTTCTGCCCCCTTGTCTTACAAACAGTACTGCATTAATTTCTTATTAGATAGATACATATTTTTTTAAACTATCCATAGACTACAATAAAATAACTTCAGGTCACAACATCTTGGATTCGGCATCTTCTGCAATTTGTGAAGAAACTAAGAAAATAGAAAGTCATAAATTGCTATATTTGCCCACAAGAAACAACTCTTCACACTTACTAAATTATCGAGGCCACAGAGGGAGAAAAAACAGAAGTTCAGTAACATATTCCCAATTAAAGTAGATGATAAGACATAGTTTAAAAATCAAATGATAAATTTGCACGTTTTAGATTCATCTCAATATATACACATAAATATCTTCACCGAGTCATTATTATTGCATAGCCGCTCTATATTGACAAGTATGGTCGTGTTTAACAAGCCGAAAAGAAAGCAATATATGAATCTCCACTCTCCTAACTAATCCACCAAGATGTTACCAAAAAAAATATTACAGCTACAAACAATATTTAACACAAATAATAGTGTCTTACAACAACATCTGGGCGAACACCCTCCCAATCACAAGCCAGCATTCTTCCAGATCTTCCCAAGCCACATTGTATTTCATCAGCAATCATCAATACTCCATATTTATTGCAGAGATCCCTGACAGCTTTCAAGTAACCTTGTTTAGGAACTATGACCTGCAAAAGAAGGAAAAAATCATTCATAAGAAACATGTGGATCAAAGAAATTCAACAGACAATCAACTAGGAAAAGGAATACAATTTAAGACTTGAGAGGAAGGAGAACAAGAGATTAAAAAAATATAAGTAAATAAATTCATGCTAGCTTTCCCTGTATAAGGTGAAGTTATGAAAAATCTAGAAAACAGCAGGGATTGATTACTGAACTTCTTTTCTAATTTATTGTACGTGCATTGGAATCCCTTCTCTTTGCTTGCCCTTCCATTTCTTACTAAAATGAAATCTGTGGTTTTGTTTTGATTTGCTCCATACAAAAACATCATGGATTTTCAGTCCAAAAAGTGAAAGTTCATGATAAAACCTCATAGCAAAAAAGGAATGGACACAGTGCAGAAATTCGGTCATCCTTAATAGCACAAGAAAAGTCATTAAAGTATGCTCAAGAATCTGTGGGTGGAAACCATTTTATGATACATAAGCATTGAAATTAACATACAGCAAGCTAAGAAATTAAACTTAGCAATTGACATGGCATACATACCCCTGCCTCGCCTTGAATGGGTTCGAATAAGAATCCAGCTATACGATCTCCATGCTCTGTGGTCCACATAACAAAAAAGTTTCAGATAAAACAAATCCGAAAGACCATGAGCCATAATCAGTAGACTAGCATAATAACATTACAATTTGGTATTTAACATTCAGTCTTACAAGGCAAGGCTTGACATGCTCACATATCTATAAGCCTTAACGATCTAAAAATGAAACAATATTGTAAGAACTTGAGCTAACTCCACTTGTGTGCTCAGCAAATCCAATTTTAGCCAAACCACTATCCTAACAAAAAGGGATTAGGCTTTTAGACCAGTCAAGCAGGGTTTATATAGAGTGTTCACAAATTCTAGCCAAAAAAGATGACTACACCAGAATTGGACTGCAAAATTTGAACTAAACTGAACACTTTCGTTCAACATTGACATGCCTCAAAAATTATGTATATGCATATGTTAAAGGAATTCGTACTTCAGACCTTTGAAGATCTTCTCAAGGGCAACTTCATCTCCAAAATCAACTTTAAGATGACCTGGCAACAAAGGACCAAAACCTCGTGTAGCCTCATTGTCACAGCTCATGGAGATGACAGCTAGAGTACGACCATGAAAGCAACCGCAACATGAAACAATAATAGCCTGCATTTTGAAATAAGAATAATGCATATGATAATTGTTAAATATCATGACAAGATTGGGTCAGATAACAAGGTAGATGAGTCATAGTAAGCTAAGTATTTTAACGCTCCACTACATGACAGTAAATGCATAAATAAACATAAATGAAGGCAAGGCACTTCCAAATGAATATTTACAGGCACCAATCACCATGCAGGTAAAAAAAAAGGACACAGTACAAGACCCAGAATTGAAGTCCTTGCTGGACAAATAGAACTCCAGAAACATGGACTTTTCAGATATACGATCAATCTCACCTCATTGTTAGGAATCTTTTTCTTCTCATAACCCCACTTTCTTGCAAGCTTTAGAGCAGTTTCCACCCCTTCCGCCCCAGTATTCATTGGCAGCACCATATCATATCCAAACATACTGGTTATCCTCTCTGCAAATAGGGGAAATCTATCATTATAGAAAGCTCTAGAGCTGAGGGTGAGCTTTTCTGCCTGCTCAATCATTGCCTTCATTATCTTAGGGTGGCAGTGTCCCTATATAGAGAAATATAGTCAATCAACATGCAATACATTCATTCTCCAATATGTCAAACTATGAAAGGATATTCATCACAAGTAGAGCCTCCAGTAAGTTGTTTGGATAAGATTTTATACTTCATAAACTATTTCCTTCAATTTCTTTTTTCCCAAAAAACTCAAAGATAAGAAGGGCTAAACAAGGAACCTAGAATTCAAAGTCTTGACGAGCTTGAATCCCAGGAGTTGTCACACTGGATGGAAAATCAAGAGTAGGTTGTTCTGTTAAAAAATATGCAGACAAATACAAAAACAAGAAAGGACAGCAACTCAAAGCTAACCTGATTAACAGCAGAGTATGCAGAAAGAAAGTCAAGATATTTGTTTCCCTCCGGATCCCATATCAAAGAACCCCTTGCTTGAGAGAACACCATGGGAATTGGGTGGTAACTGCAAGTGAACAACGAAACTCAGTCAACTACAAAAGTTACCACCACTGTACTAAAGACTTCTTACTTTCTACGTTGTAACATTTAAAAAAGTATTAGACCAACAGAAGTGGCCAATAAAATAAATTAGTAGAAGTTTAGACCTATTCAAGTCAACCAAGATCTGTGATTCAACATTCCTTGAGAATTGAGATACTAAGCAGACCTTGTTTTAACACCACAACATATAAAATAGACATCTACTCTCTCTGATTTCAGAACAGGTGTAAAAGTTGCTATTTCAGATTGTTTCAAAATAGACATAATATTCCATTTTTGGTACATGGGTTTACCTTCTCCTTCTATCTCTCTCGTGTTCCTCTATAAGTTCGCCCAAATGTTACATTTATCTTGAAATGAAGATGATGATTTTGATTGAGAAACTGGAAAATTAAGGAAAATTTAAATAATCATCAACCTTCTGAGTCGCTTGACTCACTGCAAACGTAAAAATGACCATCCATTTTCAAAAATGCCTTTTTCGCTCTTCCTCTTCACCTCTAGTTAATAGAAGCAGTATTACAGATTCTCTTTTCTCTGTGTCTCCTCTAACTAACTCTCTTCCTTCTTCCTTGAGCTACTTCTAGCAATGCAATACCAATAGTAACCCTTCCCCTCGAATGGTTCATTACATTACCAACTACCCAAACTTCCACCTTGTCCTCAAGTTGGATTGTAATCAACTTCATCCTTCCAACATCGGCAACTATGAGAAGCGTCTGGTCTCTTGCCACTCATGAAACAGAGGTCATGCTTCAATTTGAGATGGTAAGTTTATGGGTTGGAGGAATAAGTATTATAATGGACTGAACCAAACACCTCCATAGTCTTATACTTCCAACGGGAATCATTGTCTCCTTCTAGACACATGTCTCACCTTGGATTGGGGACTCCAGAGAGGCCATAAAGCACTGTGTTGACTGTTTGGTTTATGCCTGAAAATGAAGATCTAAACTAAAGATGTATATTTTGGTGCGCACACTCGACCTTTTGCTACACCTCTATCAAATAACCATGACTTCCATAACCTTTTGTGGAAGAAAAGAGAAACAACAGGAGCCACCCTCACTTATGCTGCCAAACCACCCAACTTTTCTAACGGCCAAATATAATCTGTGAATACCGATTCCAGAATTCAGAACCATCTAACTGTTGCTTAACTCTCTTTTTTTTTCTAAGATATCTTACAGGGTGATCCGTGTACGCATCCCTAGAAATCTTCACCAACTTGACAGACATTTCCAAAGACATACACGAGCACTTCTGTCCAACAAATTTTACAGCAGACGATAAAATATGCAACATGACATGAAAGCTCACTATAACAAATAATCAAATAACTAGCCTAACTACATTAATTTCACAGATTTCATGGCTCATGAGGTTAGGTCGATCTCCACCAGAAAAAAACCATTTAATTCAATGTACACCACAAATAATTTGATCATATAGCTGCTTATAATAGTGTTCAAAAGAAAACATAAATCATTGATTGAAGGGCAAAGTTTAATTTGCCTAAACCGCTATGTAAAACTTGATCATGGAGCTGTAAAAAGGAAGCTTCGAATTTCAGCATTTCCAATCATTACAACGCACACACAATTATCCTAGGAATCAATAGCACACAATAAACATCACTAAAAGCTAGACTATGTACCATAAATTAGGCCAAAACTACATAAATGGGACATGGGTTTCTCTATATCAATCAACTCAATTAGAAAATTTATATAAACAATCAAAGAAAAACACACAAAAAAAAACCCCCAAAATTCAATAACAGAACCATTTAATCAGCAAAAAGAACAGTAATAAAAAATGGAGAAAATCAAAGCAAACCCAGAAAAAAAGAATTAGCAAAGAATTATAGAGCCAAAGAATTTAAGAGGAAGAATAAACTTACTTGTGAGCACTGTACTCATACTCCAAGTTAATGAGATTTTGTGAAGATGAAGGAATTTGAGACTCAGAAACTGCACCAAAACTCTTGATTCCAACACCATATCTCATTCTATGAGCTGCATACTGCAATAATCTTCTGCTCGCCATTGAATTAATTGATAATTGATTCAAAAGTAGTTGAATAATTTTTCACTATATGGGATATGATTGAATTCCGTAGAAGATCATTTGAGATTTCTTAACCGTTTGATTAAAGATTGGTTTAGTTCTCTTCTGGGACTTTGGGAGTATGTTTTGTACACGAAACGTCGGTTTTTTATTTTATTTGTCAAATATGCCCCGACTTCTTATTCGTTACAAACTGTGGTGATCCTGGATGACCATACTTTTGTGCTTTCCCAATCATAGCACAACGGTACTACGCAACGATACTCTGTCGCATACTCCCCCGTCCCATAAAGATGTTATCACTTCTCCTTTTCACGTTTTTAATACATGTTTTATATCATTAACATCTTTAATTATGCATTACAAATATATTGGGAAATTTTACATGGTGGCTTTTAAGTTTCAACTTTTCTATATGGTGGGAAGGAAAAAAAAATATTATACACAGTGACTCTCAAGTTTGGAAAATTCTACATAGTGGCCTTATTTCATTAAATGGTGGCTTAACAATTAAACCCTAGCCAAGAATATGTGATCTTTGATATAATTATATCATTCCTGTCAGTGTAGAACTATATATCACAAGTGCCCCTAATTCCTAAGCAATGCTTGATAGTTGACATTATTCATAAGCCATTACAAACATCCTAGGGTTGGATGGGGTAATCCTTACTGGACATACACGAGCATACTCCAAAATAAATTTTCTTTCAAACATTCTAGGGTTGGTTGGTTGGTTGTTGGGCGGTGGTGGGCTTAGACTTAGTTGTGGTTTAGCGAGAGAAGGGGATGGGGAGGACAGAGAAAGGGGAGGAGGGAGGAGAGAGAAATGACTAGGGTTTAATTGTTGAGCGACCAATTAATGAAATAAGTATAGCCGGTAAAATAGCCCCGTACCCGTTGACCCGACCAGAAATACCTGACCCGAGACCCGTTTTTTCACCCGAAAATAATGACCCGAAATAACCTGAACCGCCCCGAACCCGACTCGAAAGTAAATAGACCCGAATATAACCCGAACCCGAATCTACCCGAACCCGAATCTACCCGACTCGAAATAAAGTTGTCATATAAGTTATTTTTTAAACAAATTTAAGGAAAAAATTATCATGAAATACTATATATGACTTAGCCACTTCTCATTAATCATTTCACTTAGTTTTATTAGTCTTATATGTGTTTTATTTATTTGCTAGATTAAAAACCCGATTTGACACGACCCGAGTTAATCCGACCCGACCTAATCCGACCCGAAATTTAATGGACCAGAGATTGGCCCGTACCCGAACGAGCCGACCCGAACGTAACCCGAACACAAAGTTGACCCGTAATGACCCGACCCGTATGACCCGTTTGCCACCTCTAGAAATAAGGCCACTATGTAGAATTTTCCAAACTTGGGAGTCACTTTGTATAATATTTTTTTTCCCTTGCTACCATATAGAAAAGTTGAAACTTGAAGGCCACCATATAGAATTTCCCAAACATATTTATAAAAGTTTGATTTTTGTGTTGTATTCGTTGAGACTCCGCCTGTGAGTGTCTGTGTGACATTCACTGCCGGTCTCAAGCCCGGATAAAGGAGGAGAGTTGCGGTAGGTTTGGGGCGGCCAGCATAAAACATAGCCCCATATCATGACATGAATCGACAAATGAAAAACGTGGGGGCGTCCCCTACTCAGCGACGCGCTTCACTTCATAGACCCGGGTGTAGTGATAAGTATGCAAGGGTTGCTAGGTCGTCGCCGGAAGCGGCGCGCCATCCCGCGCCGGGGGTGGTGTCAAATATGCAAGGGTTCCCGCATCAGGGACGGGTGCGAGTAAAGAAGCTTGTCCAGGGTAGTGGTAGGGGTAGTAGGATGCGCTTTGGAACATGGAACATTGGCTCTTTGACGGGAAGATCGGCGGAGGTGGTGGAGGTTATGAGGAGGCGAAAGATTCACATAATGTGCCTTCAAGAGACTAAGTGGGTTGGTGGAAAAGCAAGAGAACTAGCCCCATGGGGTTATAAGCTTTGGTACTCCGGAAAGGATAAGAGTAGGAATGGAGTAGGCATCATTATTGATAAGGAATATATTGATGATGTGGTGGAAGTTTCGAGGAAGAGTGACCGCATTATGAGTATCAGGCTAGTATTAGGGAGTGAGGCGGTGACTATCATAAGCGCATATGCGCCGCAAGTAGGATTGGAAGCATTTATTAAACAACAATTTTGGGAGGATTTGGAGGAGGTTGTGCAACGAGTGCCTATTAATGAAAAATTGATCATTGGTGGGGATCTGAACGGACATGTGGGCACTAGTCGAGTTGACTTTGAGAGCATTCATGGAGGTTTTGGGTATGGGGAGAGAAATGAAGTTGGAAGTGGTATCTTGGATTTCGCATTAGCCTATGGTCTTAGTATTATGAATACTTGGTTTGAGAAAAGAGAATATCACCTTGTGACGTATAGGAGTGGAAGTAACGCGAGTCAGATTGACATCTTTTTAGTAAGGAATGATTGGCGGAAGAGTTATACAAACTGCAAGGTGATACCGGGTGAGAGCGCAACCACCCAACATAGACTAGTCGTGCTTGATTTCCGGGGTAGGGAGTCTTTAAGAAAGCAAAAACCCAATGTGGAGCCGCGAATCAAGTGGTGGAAGCTCCAAGGGGAGCACAAAGAGAACTTCTTAGCTAAGATGGCTAGTAAAGATATTTGGCCTTGTAACACGGAAATGGATGTAGATTCGACATGGACAAAGATAGAACTTAGTATAAAGGAAGTGGCGAAAGAGGTCCTTGGAGAATCTAAAGGAACTGTACCATCAAGTAAGGACACATCTTGGTGGAACGAGGAGGTGAGACAAACGATAAAAAACAAACGAGAAAGTTATAAACTTTTGGGAAAAGATAGCAGCGATGTGAACTATGAGAAGTACAAAGAGGCTAGAAAAGAAGCCAAGAAGGCAGTACGGGAAGCTAAAGCACAGGTAAACAAAGAGCTTTATGCAAGATTGGATACGAAAGAAGGTGAAAAAGACATTTATAGAATTGCGCGTATGAGGGACAGGAAGACAAGAGACATAAGAAAGGTAAAATGCGTCAAGGGTGTGGACCAAAGAGTGCTTGTGGAGGATGAGGAGATAAAGGATAGATGGAGGTCGTACTTTGATACCTTGTTCAACGGTGATAAAGCACAAGACATCGGGGATGTACACATCCCGCCAAGTATGTTAAATCGAGAGTTTATGAGGAGGATTCAAAAGGGAGAAGTCGTTGCAGCATTAAAAAAGATGGGATTGAAGAAAGCTACGGGGTCAGATGGCATACCTATCGAAGTTTGGAGGTGTTTAGGGGGGAGAGGAATCGAATGGCTGACAACATTCTTCAACATGATTTGGAGACACAACAAAATGCCATTAGAGTGGAGGAAGAGTATTTTGATTCCTTTGTATAAGAACAAAGGCGATGTACAAGATTGTACAAACTATCGAGGAATCAAACTAATGAGTCATACGATGAAACTCTGGGAACGGGTGATTGAGCAAAGACTTAGGAAACATGTGAAGATATCGGAGAACCAATTTGGATTTATGCCTGGAAGATCGACTATAGAGGCCATCCACCTCATAAGACAAACAATGGAACATTACCGTGATAGGAAGAAGGATCTACATATGGTTTTCATTGATTTGGAGAAGGCCTATGATAGAGTACCAAGAGAAATACTTTGGTGGGCGTTGGCAAGGAAAGGTGTTCCACAAAAATATATAGATATCATCAAGGATATGTATGAGGGGGCAACTACGAGTGTGCGGACTACAGTGGGGAGGACAGAAGAGTTCCCTATTACGATCGGAGTGCATCAAGGGTCTGCACTTAGTCCCTTTCTCTTTGCTCTAGTCATGGACGAACTAACGAGGTCAGTTCAAGATGATATACCATGGTGTATGATGTTTGCGGATGATATTGTGTTGATTGATGAGACAAAGGAAGGTATTGAGAGTAAGTTGGAATTGTGGAGGCATACATTAGAAGCCCGTGGTTTTAGATTGAGCAGAAGTAAGACGGAGTATATGGAGTGCAAGTTCAGTGGGGTTACAAGCAGCGAGGCGAGGGCGGTCACTTTGGATAGCAAAGTGGTTCAAGGATCGAACGTCTTCCGTTACCTAGGGTCCATTCTACAAAAGGATGGAGAACTGGATGGAGACGTGGCTCATAGAATTAACGCGGGTTGGTTAAAGTGGAAAAGCGCCACCGGATTCCTTTGTGATTCCGGCATTCCCCAAAGCTTGAAGGGAAAGTTCTACCGTACGGCAATTAGGCCTGCTTTGTTATATGGCACCGAATGTTGGGCGGTGAAACAATGCCACGTTCATAAGATGAACGTGGTGGAGATGCGTATGTTGCGGTGGATGTGTGGCCACACGAGGAAGGACCGATTAAGAAATGAAGTGGTCCGGAAAAAGTTGGAGTTGCATCCATTGAAGAAAAGATGAGGGAGAATCGGTTAAGATGGTTTGGTCATGTGAAAAGGAGATCAGGTGATGCACCGGTGAGAAGAATTGAAGAGTGGAGGAGTAATCAAATTGTAAGGGGTAGGGGAAGACCTAAGATGAGTTGGATGAAGGTAATTGAAAGTGATATGAGGTTACTTGGGATTGAGGAGAGCATGACGTTGGATAGAAGTGGGTGGAGGGGCAGTATCCATGTGGAGGAAGGGATGTGATTACTACATTTATTTGTTTTTCTCAATTGTGTTGGTATTAAAACCTTTTGTTGAAAACCTCTTTTAAAACTTGTTTTCAAAAAAAAAAAAACCTTTTTATCACTCTTGTCGTTACCATCTCCTCTGGTAACGGTTTCAGTTGACGATTCATGTTAGCCGACCCCAAATCACTTTGGGAATACTTAGTTGTTGTTGTTGTATTCGTTGAGACGAATCAAATAAGATCTCACATGACTATAATTTTTCGTATATATGATACAAAATTTAGAGAATATTTTCTTTACTTATAAATAATGCTAAGATTGCAAAGAGAAATCCAAATAGAGCATCTACAATGAGTTGGTTTTACTTGCTCTAGGAAAATAAAGACTTAGCTTTACTTAGTTTTACCATTGGGGCAATTAGCTCTTGCAATGGGTAGCACCTGTCCAAACCAATTCGGCCTTGGGATGGCGTGCATACAACGAGTACGCAGACGACGCGTTTCATTGGAAGCTGGCCCATTTTTTTTCCTTTTATCTTGTGAAACGTGTCATTTAAGAGTGAAAGAGGAGAAGGAAATTGAAATCATGCCATAAAATGTTACGTTTCACAGCCCAAAGCATTAATTTGCTGTTAGTGGCCCTGACGCGTGTTAGAGGCCCACCGAGCAGTAAATTAACGGATGCCGTAGGTTAGGGGTGTTCATAAATATCCGATCCGGTCGATCCGATCCGTGATCCGATCTGATTTTTCGGATATCAAATATGCTTTTTTACTTTTCGAATATTTTGGATATCCGAAAATTTTCAGATCGCATACGGATCAGAATTTTTTATTTTCGGATATCCGAAAATATCCGAAACATGGAAAATTTTCGTTTTTTTTCGGATATCCGATCCGAAATATCCGTTTTCAAGGCCGGATATCCGAAATATCCGATGATCCGATCCAATCCGAAACATATTTTATGAACTTTTCCTTTGAAAATTTCATTTTTTTTAAGTTTTCGGATATCCGATGATCCGATCTGAAATTTCAGATATCCGATCCGATCCGAAATTATTCAGATCGGATTCGGGTCGCCTTTTTCCTGATCCGAATTTTTCGGATATCCGAAAATTCGGATCAGATCGGATATTCGAAATGAACACCCTACCGCGTGTACCAGCCATCTTTGTTGGCTGATTAACGGTAATATTTTAACGTTGCAAAAATTTATTATGTTAATAAAAAATCAGCTTATATTAAAAAAAAAATCAGATTAACGGCTATAAATATTTTTATCTATAAATTGAGCCCAAATGTCATATATTTTACCACACTTCTTCCCTACCTACTTTACTTTCTAATCACTCTTTTCTACCTAAAATTATTTACATTAAGCCAATATTATGGATTTAAATAATCCTAATAACTCATTCTACCAAAATAATCCAAATCACCAATAAAACTCAAATTATGGAAATAATCCTTACTCCCAGAATAATTCTTATTCCCAAAATGATCCAAACCACCCACAAATCCCCAAAATAATTTCCAAATCGGTCCAAGTGTTCTAAAAAAATCCGAAATTCCAAAGAATGTTTATGTTTTCTCAAAGCCAATCCAATTCCCAAAATTCCCAACAATCTAGACAACCATCACCACAAATGCTCATCATCTATCCCAACAACATGAGCTAGCTCCACCATCTTTTCCTATATTCCAACATTTTGACAACAACATGAACAATCTCATGAAGACGATGTAGTAGAAATCCTACTGTTTGGACCCCTTGATCTGGTCCAACAGTGTTGTGCAAAGCCCACCTGAAGGATCTGATCTGCATGCTCCCAAGGGGCCCATCAACTCTTTAGGCAAAAAATAACTTTACCATAAAAAAGGAGACAACTTTCCTATAGACATGGATGTTAACCCCAATAGGATTTCTAGTCTGAGAAATCCCCAACATTATAAAAGCAGTAAGCCCAATTAATGAGCAAGTATTCAATTCTCACATAACAAAACCAGAGCATCTCTCTCTACAATTACTCACTTTCTCTCTCTACCTCAATCTCAACTGACTTAAGCGTCGGAGGGGCTTTCCCGGGAACACCCCCGGACCAGTTTTCCTTGTTTTGCAGGACTTCAAGTGACAAGACTCGGGATTATACTCCAACTCGGGATTTTAACCTCTCTAAACACACTTCACTCATTTGACTAATTTCTAGGAAGAAACAGTTTGGCGCCGTCTGTGAGGATACTACATCTCAAAGTTACGTACCGAGAGCAACATGGCACCCCAAAGGAAAACCACCCGAGCCTCACATCAGCACCAACCGACCCCGATTCAGTCCCAGCAACCCAATGTGCTGGTCGAGTCGCTTGCCATCGATGATGAGGGATCTACTCCTTGTAATCAGGAGCACAATGTTCCCCGGGAACAATACCAACGTGATCCACCTCCCATCACCATGGTGGACATAAAAAGGATAGCTCAGCAATTGAACGCGAACATGCAACGCAACTTACAAGAGCTCATAGCGGGAATCCCCAACTCAACCAAGGGGTACCCCGAGAGTTGACCCAGGGAGAGCCGCGGGCCAGGGGTGATCCAAACATTCAAGTTCCTAACCGAAACGGGCAACGAGTGGGAGGAGAGAGATTCCGACAGGCTAACTCCCTTAGGACACCAAATCAGATGCCCGAAGGATCATTAAAGAGAATCGTAGGCGTCGGATGGAGCAGGATGCCCGGAACCTACTTAACGACAAGATGAGGGCCAATCAGGAGAAGACCCACCAAGAGAAGCAAAGCCCAATCTCTGACTCCTGGAAGGAGGCGGGAAGGATCCCCTCTCGGGTCCAAGAAGACCAGGGCCGAAGGCTAAGGAGACTCAGGACCCCCGCGAAATAGGAGTCCCGTCTTGGTCAATAGGGGGTTACTGAACTTCATGACACCCTTTAGTCGGGAAATCATGGAGGTCCCTAACCCAGGCAAGGTCAAGGTTCCCTTGATCGAGCAATATTCGGGAAACAGTGACCCTGACGATCACATGGCGGCCTATAAGGTCCAGATGAGCGTACAAATCGGGTGCGAAGCCGCTTGGTGTCGTTATTTCCCGACGACTTTCAAGGGTTTAGCACTCAGCTGGTTCTTAGGGCACTCTCCTAGCATAATCACAAACTTTTCTGTGTTAGAAGCATTGTTCCACCATCATTTCATTACCGGGCGTCGGCATAAGAAGACAAGCATTCGCTTGATGTCAATCAAACAATAAGAGCATGAATGTTTGGTCGACTACATCAAACGATTCAATGAAGAATCCCTAAAGATCTCTGACCTCCAAGACGTTGTAGCCTTCACCGCCTTGATGTCAGGGCTCTGGCCGGGCAAATTCAGATGGTCCTTGGCCGAGAATGAAGTCACCACATTCACGGAGGCCATGAGTCGAGCCTGAAAGTTCATTCAGGTCTCGGACATTTGCAAGCCAGTTACCGAGAAGTCAAAGAAAAGAAAAGAAGAAGCCCCTTACGGGGAATCCAACAAAAGCAGTAAAAACAATCAACAACTCCTCCTGAGAATTACAGAAAACAGGAATGACCCCGCTTCAACAGAAACCGACGTGAGATCTACCTAGATCTGAAGCACAAGTCGGTAATGCCTATTCCTCCCCCTATAAGGACCTCAAAGGAAAGAAGGGATCAGCGATTGTGGTGTGAATACCACCGAGAATGCGGACATACCACTAAGGACTGCCGGGAATTAAAGAAGGCCTTAGATCACTTGGCTGATCAAGGAAAACTGAACAGATACATTAAGCACTCTCGAGAAGAGAAAGGGAAAGAGAAGGAAGCAAAAAAATGATAGCGACAATACCGACGAGTATGTCGGGGTAATAGCTAGGGGACATGCCTCGGGAGGCTTAACCAGCCGAGCTTGCAAGGCTCACCTTCAAGCAATGAAACAGCAGGTCCTAGAAATCGAGCCGATGAAGGCGGGATGTCCAGTCATGACGTTTGGGGAGCCTGACCGGCACATCCATATCCCCCATGATGACCCCCTCGTCATAGAGATGAAAATTGCCAACTCAAGGGTCAAAAGGATCTTGGTCGAGAGCGGCTCATCTGCTGACATCATCACTCTAGAATGCTTACGGAAGCTGTAGTATACCGAAAGAGATGTAACCCCAACCAGTCAGCTGCTGACAGGCTTCGGGGGAGGATCAGTATACCCCCTCGGGTTTTAAAATTGGTTGTGACACTCGGGGAAAGGGGTAAGGGAAGAAGCCTACCAGTCGACTTCCTAGTGGTCGATACCCCGCTACCTTATAACGCTATCATGGGCAGGCCCACCAAGAACAAGATAAAGGCAGCCATCTCGGTATACCAGCTACTCCTACAATACAAAACAGATGAAGGCCAAGTCGGGAAGATCTATGGAAATCAGCAGATAGCCCGGGATTGTTATACAAACAGTTTTAAAACGAATACTTCAGAAGAGCGACCAAGAAAGAGGAAGAGGGAAGACCCCGTGGACACCTCCACCGGTCTCGGGGTCTACCTTTCAGAAAATCTAAAGCAATATGAACGACCCCAACCGGTCGAGGAAGACGAGGAGATAATGTTTGATGAAGATCTCGGACATGTAGTGAGGATCAGTAAGAACCTCAGTCCCGAGATCAAAGAAAAACTTATCAACACCTTGCGGGAATACAAGAACGTATTTGTGTACACCGCCTCCGACATGCAGGGGCTTGATCCCAACTTCGCATCCCACAAGTTAAATATCAAAGAGGGATTCCGCCCCATCAAGCAAAAACTCAGGCCCTAAGGGCCCGAGAGGAATGCAGCAACAGCAGCAGAAGTAAAGAAGCTGCTAGAGGCGGGCATTATTGAAGAATACCAGTACACAGAGTGGCTGGCTAATGTGGTTTTGGTGAAAAAGGCCAGTGGAGCTTGGCGCATGTGCGTCGACTTTACTGACTTGAACAAAGCATGTCCCAAGGACAATCATCCCCTACCAAAGATTGACAGGCTGGTCGACTCAACGACTGGTCACGAGTTGCTCAGCTTCATGGATGCCAACGCGGGATATCACCAAATCCCGATGGCGGAAAAGGACCAAATACATACAGCATTCGTTACATCCCAAGGCATATACTACTACAAGATGATGCCCTTTAGGCTAAAGAACGCAGGGGCTACTTATCAACGAACAATCAACAAGGCCTTTGAGGAGCAACTCGGGAGGAACATTGAGGTGTACGTAGACGACATTATCGTCAAGAGCAAAAAGACAACAGACCAAGTCAAGGATCTGGCAACGCTGAACACCCTACGACGCCATGGCATGAAGTTAAATCCCAAGAAATGCGTGTTCGGGGTAAAATAGGGGAAATGCCTCGGGTTCCGGGACTGAACACCCTCGGGAATAACTAAGGTTGACTCCAGCGTCGGACCCTGAACCTGAGAAGTACCCGGGGTGTGGGAGGCCTCTCCCTTTCCCTTCGCCTGTTGCTCTAAGGCAATTCGACGATCAAACTCAGCTTCAACAGCAGCCCTGTCAAGGGAAGCATTTGTTTTAGTCAAGATTGCTCGGAAGCGTTGCTTGGTCTCCCGGGTCCCGAGATGGTAAAAGGCGGAAGCCATCTTACCCAAGTAGTTGAGCCCCTCGGGAGAAGCCTTCCACTCGTCCAGTCACTCCACCTGGGCCTTCTGGAGCTTGGCCTTAGCTTTCTTCAGTTTGTGGCGAAAGGACTTGTTCTTCTTCACAGCCTCGTCCAGCTTCAATTGGAGCTCCTCAGCATTCTTCTTGGCCTCATTGCGCTCAATCAAGGCAGCATCCAATGAGGTTTGAAGCTTCTTGTTGCTATCCTTGAGAGTAGTGGCCTCCTCCAGTGCTTTGTTGGCCTTCTCAAAAGTATCCTTCTGAGAATCGAGCTCGGCATTCAGCTTCTTCACCTCGCTGTCGTTAGTCGACTCCTTGGTCTTCAGATCACCAACCTCTTTCTTCAAAGCAAAAATCTCGTCCTCAAGCTAGACCCGACGACGTATCACTGAGGTCATTCGGATAGAGGTCTGCAAAAGCAAGACGGGGTTAGCATTAGGAAATCAAAACTAAAATGTAGAAGTTCATGTCGGGAGCAACACCTACCTCCAACCATGATTCATAAAGGGTGTTGACCTCTTCGGAACCCACAACTGCTAGAGCCAAATCATCCACCTCAGTATAGATCTCACGAACCGCATGGCGCGCTCGGGCGAGCTTCTGAGTATGTGTTACGTCGATGAAAGGCGCACTAACTCTAATTTGATCAGCTCTCGTCCTTTTAGCATGGGGCTCCTCCACATCAACCACTTCTAAGAGAGATCCAATGTCCCCCGACTTGCGCTTAGAGCCGTTGGATACACCCGACAAGGCCATATCAGACGCCTTGGATTTGGCCTGCTTCTCCGCAGCTTGAGCCTTCTCGGTGTCTCCGTTGAACCTTTGCGACCGGACGGAAGGCTTCTTAGGCCTCTTAGGATCTATGTCCAGTCGGGATCATAGCACTATTAAAACGGGATGCCCTACTCAGAATAAATAGAAAGAAAAACAACAAAGGTAACATTTACCTTAGCAGGAGGAGGGATAGACATTGTCTCCCCATCCAGCTCGCCCATCAGCTTCAGGGCTAACTCGGCATGATCAATGAACCGCTCAGCCATCTCGGGATGTAGCTAATGTCAGGCAACAACTGAAACAAAGGAAAAGTCAAACATTTAGCATAAAAATTAATCTTTACATTAAACAAATGCGGGATAACCCTTGTCACAGCTGCAGCTCAAACCCGCAGCCGCCAGGAACATTTCGTTCCATATCTCGTGGCAGGTAGGGAGCCAATTCTTGGGTTGTACGAAAGGGCCCCGGTCTGAGTCTTGGGGGTTGTGGAAAAGTATATTCCCCTCAACCGTCTCCTGTCGAGACATCTCGGGAACCTTCTGATTCAAGCCAAAGCGAGGGCCCACTTCCGCAGGAAGGATAGGGATCCCACACTCGTCACTGGTGTACATATGGAAGAAGTTCCGCCTAAAGCCTTTTTTGGTTCGAGCGAGCATCACGTACAACCTTATAACCGGCCCGACACTGGAAGCGGAACCATCCTGGGCCATGTCTATCTGCAGGTTCCAACATTAAAGTGAACATGTTGCGCCATAAACGCAAGCTCGGGGTAACCCCAAGGAACTCACAGATAGCCACAAATCCATTTATTGTGAGCCAACTATTGGGAAGAAGATTTGTAAGGGTCACCTGATAAGCATTGAGGAGATCTCGGATGAATTGATGCAAGGGGAACCTGAGGCCCATCTGCATACTCTGGTGATAAACCGACACACATCATACCGGGGGCGTTACAAATGACTCAATATGCTTCGCCCGAACAACAAAGAACGGGTTGCGAATCCAAAACTTGGTACCAATATGCTTGAAGCTTCTCGACGTGAAATTCATGAATATGGGGTCAGGGTAATAGTATGAGGTCCCCCTCGGGATCTAGAGGGGGGTAGTCTTGACCTGAAGTGCTAGGGCCCTCATCCTCCTCGTCCACTCTCTCAGACACCATCACTACACCATAAGATATAAATCTATCTAAATAACTCCTAACACAGGTTCTGTGCGCGATCGACACATCCCAAGGACCCGGGATTACACCATCGTCTTCTTTCGATAAAGAATATGAAGGGCTAGATAAGGGCACCGCCTCGGGCATCGCCGAGAGATCCGGGCAAGGTATTCGAGTACTAACTAAAAAACCATCCTCCCTGCGAATCTCCTCAAAAATTTTTTAAGGAGACGAGGCGGGGGTACTCGACTCAGACTCGGGGCCATTCTAGGGAGATCGATCTACGACAAAAAGCAACAAGGAAATAAAGTACAAGAAAAGCTTACCTTCTCGGGGTCATAAGAACTCGAGGTGGGGGCACCGGCACGAAAGGACAGACGAACTCGGGAAGGAGCAAATACAAAGGATTGGTAGAGTTTCTATAGAGAGAGAAAGAGGAGAGAGAATGAGAAATTTCGCAAATGATTGGAATATACGGAAAATAACTCTCTCCTCCTCTATATAGCTTCCACTCCATTCTCGTGCCGCGACAACTCCTGCACCACCCTTTGTGGGATTACACAAGATGGGCATGTAACAAGTAGAGCCCAAAAGCAAAAGCCCAAATTACTAAGGCCCCCTCTCATTCAAATAAGTCAATGGTCAACGTCCCCATATTAATAGTCAATGGTCAGTGGTCAAACATTTGCAAAGTTGACTAAGGCCCAGCTCAGCTCAAAGAGACTAAGCCCACTCGGGATCGCACTAGCACAGGTTTACCGACTGATTCATTAACTAAGTACCATGTGTCAGCGTTCAAACACCCAACTCGAGGTCCCCATAGAAGGCTTATTAGCCCCCGAGTTAGCGCATACCCACCTTGGCCTTGCCAGGGGGCTCAACACTTAGCCAAATAAAGGTTGAGCACATCCATGATCAACTCGGGGTCCCCATGGAATGGCTCATTAGCCCCCGAGTTGGCGCATACCCACCTCAGCCTTGTCAGAGGGCTCAACACTTAGCCAAATAAAGGCTGAGCACATCCATGACCAACTCGGGGTCCCCATAGAAGGGCTCATTAGCCCCCGAGTTGGCACATGCCCACCTCGGCCTTGTCAGGGGGCTCAGCACTTAGCCAAATAAAGGCTGAGCACATCCATGACCAACTCGGGGTCCCCATAGAAGGGCTCATTAGCCCCCGAGTTGGCGCATACCCATCTCGGCCTTGCCAGGGGTTACAACACTTAGCCAAATAAAGGCTGACCACATCCATGACCAACTCGGAGTCCCCATAGAAGGGCTCATTAGCCCCCGAGTTGGCGCATACCCACCTCGGCCTTGCCAGGGGCTCAGCACTTAGCCAAATAAAGGCTGAGCACAACCATGACCAACTCGGGGTCCCCATCGAAGGGCTCATTAGCCCCCGAGTTGGCGCATACCCACCTCGGCCTTGCTAGGGGGTTCAATACTTAGCCAAATAAAGGATGAGCACATCCATGACCAACTCGGGGTCCCCAGGGAAGGGCTCATTAGCCCCCGAGTTGGCGCATAGCCCGACGCTTCCGGGTGGGGCGAGCTGACCATAGAAGCATAGCCGCGTAGGATGCCCCCAAGTGCGTGCCTCTAACCACGGGATCACTAAGGGCAGCGTCGACCGAGTCGGGACCAGTATAGCCCGTGCTTAAGGTCCCTGCACCTCGGGTAAAGAACCTCCACCCGCTCGGGACCTACCCCGACCCGGGAAAATTTTAAGAGCCTTTTCCTTGAGCTCAGGAATTCGTGAGAGCTCCCTCCTCAGGCTTGGTTAATCCTAGCGCCAAGAAGATTTTCTCCACTACGATCCGTCATGAGAATTCATGGTCCCACTCAACATCGGTAAAAATGCAATTACTTTATTCCGCCAATCAACCGCACTAAAAAGGGTGATTTCCACTCCGATTACTCAGCGTGGGGCTAATTGTTTGGACCCCTTGATCTGGTCCAACAGTGTTGTGCAAAGCCCACCTGAAAGATCTGATCTGCATGCTCCCAAGGAGCCCATCAGCTCTTTAGGAAAAAAAATAACATTACCATAAAAAGGGAGACAACTTTCCTATAGACATGGATGTTCCCCAATAGGGTTTCTTGTCTGGGAAATCCCCAACATTATAAAAGCAGTAAGCCCAATCAATGAGCAGGTATTCATTTCTCACCTAACAAAACCAGAGCATCTCTGTCTACAATTACTCACTTTCTCTCTCTACCTCAATCTCAACTGACTTGAGCGTCGGAGGGGCTTTCCCGGGAACATCCTCGGGCCAGTTTTCCTTGTTTTACAGGACTTCAAGTGACAAGACTCGGGATTATACTCCAACTCGGGATTTTAACCTCTCTAAACACACTCCACTCATTTGACTAATTTCTAGGTAGAAACACCTACAAAAGAAGTTCAAGACACTCCTTCACAAAATCCATAACACCAAGGATTCAACGGAGATGTGAGCAAGTGGGTCGAGATATATACGGAAGTGAAAAGGGTGAAGGCGTCCGGCTGCAATGAATAAGACGTCAAGGCTACAGCCCGTGAGATATGGAGAACACCTCATGGGTCCCCGATTTACAATGGAGCATGCATGGAATGTTCTGAGACAGTACGACAAATGGACAGATGGCACCCAAATGAGCGGAGCAAGCTCAAAATGGTCTGGTATAGACAAAGGTGCGAGCTCAAAATGTCCTGACGGCATCAAGAAGTCTTCCCTTGATATACAAGGAGGATTAGTTTGGGAGAAGACTTGCTTCAGTGTCAAAAGGAGTGTAATGCCTTGAGAGAATAATAAAAAAAAAAAAGATAGAAAGTTCAAAATTTGGAATATATTAATGACGAAGTCTTCCCTTGATATGGATGAGAGAGAAATGTATGAGAAACTTAAGCTAGAATTTAAGGATAAATATGTTTAGTTTTCATGTTTTTAATTGGTTTTAGTTTGTAATTTAGTTGTATTATTGTAGACACAAAATCGTGTCTCCCCATTGAGTATCAAATGATGAAACATACCGTTGTCCTAATTGGTCCAGTCCGAATGAAGAGGAATCTGAAAAGCTAAGCCCAAAAGCCTTTCGAAAATATAAAGTCTATTTATCCTAGCCCAGTTTTAAAGGAATAATTAATTATTCCTTATACTTGATTGTATTTTTAATATTTTAATATTAATTATTCTTGATAATTAATTTTTAAAGGATATTTCAAAAATCAGATTTTTATTTTTAAAGATGGCTGATTTCGAATTTGAAAGAATAGATTTTACCTAAGGATAAAAAAATCTGAAAACAATAAAAAACCTATCAAAAAGCCAGTGAACGCGATGCACAGGAGGTGCACCTAGCGCACAAGTTGTGCGTCCGGCGCAAAGGCTGCGCGTCAAGCGCACATGCCGTGCGCCTGGTGCGCAGTTTTTCTTTATCTTTTCACTCCATATTCGGTTTCCTTTGCCTATAAATGAGTTTGTTTCTTGGAACGATTTTTCATAATGCTTTCCTACACTTTAACACCTCGACATCCTTAGCGCACAAGTTGTGCGTCCGGCGCAAAGGCTGCGCGTCAAGCGCACATGCCGTGCGCCAGGTGCGCAGTTTTTCTTTATCTTTTCACTCCATATTCGGTTTCCTTTGCCTATAAATGAGTTTGTTTCTTGGAACGATTTTTCATAATGCTTTCCTACACTTTAACACCTCGACATCCTTAATAATAAACACCCAAACTCATATTCAAACACTCAAGCTCACATTCAAACACATTCATACCTTCGAATTTCCTATTTCAACCTTCAAGATTGCTCATCCTGCAGACCGTAATACAAGACCCAAACGACAAAGGTATAATTCCTAAGGGTCAATTCAATTTAATTCCTTTTTACAAATAATTTACGTGTCACAATGTAGATCTTGAAGGAATTAATGCTCTCCTTTACATTTTTCCCTAAATCTTCTCTATTTATTTATTTTCTTTATTATTCATATGCATGAATGCATGATGGTATGTTTTAACGCTTTCATCACCTCACATGAACAAGTTGTCCAGTGCCTGGTTTGTGCGTTAGTGCAGGTCTCTGTGTTGCATCAACGCATTATCGTGCATTTGATGCAACATAGATCTGAGCGGTTTTCGTTCGTTTTAAAGAGTTCTTTTTATCGTGATGAAATATTATCTTTTTGAACCTGAAATCAATTATCTTTAGGAACAAAAATCTGATTTTCATAATATCCTTTAGAAAATAATTATCGAGAGTAATTATTAGTAATATTAATAATACAATTAATTATCAAGAGTAATTAATTGGGCCTTTAAAATTGGGCTTGCATTTAATAAATAGACTTTATGTTTTCAAAACGCTTATGGGCTTATCTTGTTGAATTGCACTTCCTTTGGATTGGACCAACTAGCTAGGATAACAGTATATTTCATCATTGGGTACTCAATAGGGAGACACAATTTTGTGTCTACACTTAGGTAGTGCGTCCCTAATTCAAAAGGCTTATTTATTTATTTCTGGATTATTTTCTAGGTTGAATTAGATAGTCCTTACCCTAAGCCATTTATGTCCTTTCCTATTGAGTCTACATAGGACTTCATTTATGATACCCTTTTCCTTTTCCTTTTCGTGAATTTCATTACATTTTTTTTATGTTCATTCTTCTTTTACCATCACCTATGCTTCTAACTCGATGATGAAATTTAAATCAATTATATGGCCTTGTTTAGTTATAAAAAAAATTACAAAAAAAAAATGGACATACTTTTGATTATGAGTCACTCCCCTCTTCCCGTCCATCATTTAAAAAAAAAGTCATCACGTCCATAAGCCATCCTCATGCAATCAAAAAAAAAAAAGAAAAAAAGATCCCTTAGTCATCATCTCCATGATCATACCAAATGATCCCTTTAAATTAAAGCTCCACAAAAAACCTTCAAACCTTCCAATACCTTAAACCACAAAAACATGTGTGCAAGTCTTAGTACATAAAAAAATCAATGGCAGGTAAAATAAAAAAACTGGAAAATTTCCCAGTGCAAAAAAAAAAAGCAAAAGCAAAAGGAAAAAAAAAGGCACAAAGTAAAATGCAAAAGCAAAACGAAAAAGCTAATGAAAAAAAGTCAAGATAGGGGGCTTGCACACAAGTTCTGCGTCTCATTTCAAATCCCTGAATCCTTTCAATCTATCTAAAACCCTCAAAACCTTAAAACCCATAAACCCTGCATTGGCCTTCAAATAAAAAGAAATCATAATCCTTATGTTGACCCATCTAATTAAATCTCCATCCAAACATCAAACCCTTCACCCTCATATCAAACCTAATTATTTCCTTAAGGTATATCCAAGCCCGCTAGGTTGAAAACCCAAAAGGGTGTCCTAGGAAGAAGTCATGGCATAAAAAGAATTCAGATCTAGAACTACGAATGGTCTGATTCCACAAGAACATCTAGGGATCCTCATCTCGAGGTCCAACCTCTCCGATAAAATCAATTAATCAAGGTCTAATGATTTGACTTTCTAGAATTCCGAAGTATACTCTCTCTAGATCTCGACATAGACTCGAGTATGAACCTAGCCACATCAAAGCCTTTCCCACCTAAATCTATGTGAGTCACAAATTCAACCTTTTATTGTCAATCCAAACTCTCCTTGTCCTTGGAGGAATCTCCAATACTTCCATGGTCTCTGGCAAATATTTAATTTTGCATACACTAACTCCCTAGTGAAGAAACTTCGAATGCTCCTCTGAATGGTCAAATCAAGACAAATACCTTCCAATCTAGGCTTATAGTGCCTAATTCAAGAAAAGCTTTCCCAAAGTGGGGGCTTCCTATATTTGTGGTGTTTCCTCCAAACCAAACTCCCGAAGAATTGTAATCTGCAGATCTCACTTGCGGATCCTGATTTTTACTGAAACAATTTTTGAAAATCAATCCATCCCTTTCCAATCAATCTATCTCTCTATAACAATCCAGACTTCTTAGCTTTGCATAATCCCGACCTTGCATAACATCTCATGCGTCATTAGAGAGTCAAAGTTTGCATCATTATGTGCAATATTATCTGAGTTATTTGCACTTATCTGCTAACATAATCTCATGCAAGTAATCAGATTGTTTTTAGTTACCGCCTCGCAAACTAACTTGTTTTGCAAAAACTTGCAATATATAGATTGATTCTAGACTGCAGAGCTTTTAGAATTGATTTTCGTCCTCACACAGACTACTTTGACTTTTGTTTTATCAAACCTCAGTAAAAGTGGGGGCATCTGTAAACACATATTGTGTCTCCCCATTTGGTACCCAATGATGAAACATACCATCGTCCTAATTGGTCTGGTCCAAAGAAAGAGCGATCTGAAAACCTAAGCCCAAAATCATTTTACGAACACAAAGTCTATTTATTTGTTTATAACGATTTTAAGCCCACTTTTAAGAGCCCAACTAATTATTCGTGATAATTAATTGTATTTCGAAGCCCATTTTCGTAAAGCCCAATTAATCGTTCTTGATAATTAATTTTATTTTTAATAAATATTAATTTTCTCGATAATTATTTTCTAAAGAATATTATGAAAATCAAAATTTTAGTCCTAGAGATAGTTGATTTTGGACTTTAAAAGATAATATTTCACTAAAGATAAGAAGGATTCTTTTAACGAACGAAATCCGCTCCGATCTGCGTTGCATCAAGCGCACTAGGATGCATCAACGTAACACAAAGATAGTTTACAAAGCCCAGAAATGCAACCAAAGGTTGCGTTTGACACAACCAAGGTGCGTGGAGCGCAGCCTGGCTGCGCCAGTAGCACGTTGGTTGAGTGGCGCGCAACGTCCATGCGCTTAGCTCATAACTTTTTCGTTTCGTTCCGCATGATTTTGGGACTTGTTTCTCCTATAAATAGTCTTTTTTCGACGAATACTTTGACGCACTTTTTCATACGCACTTTACCACGACTTTTATTCCGAATTATCACACATATTTTATCGTTCTTCCAACTACAAAACCCTCTCAAACATTTTAAATACGTATTCAAACTAATCCAATCATATTTGAACTCCATTAATCTCCATTCAAGCTTCAAGATTGTTCCTCCAATTAAGACCCGGGTGACAAAAGGTATACTTCCTGAGGGTCGATTCCAATTATTACCTTATTTTACCAACAATCTACCTGTCATAATGTAAATCCTCAAAGAGATCATGTTTCTCATGTACATTATTCTATAAATCTCTCTTTTTATATTTCTTTTATATTTCATTATATTATAGTCATATGCATGTCAATATGCTTTAACGCTTTCATCACCACACATATTTATGATTGCTAATGACAAGACCTAAATATATGTTCTAATGTTAAATTTAGATAATTTGGAAAATTAGATTAGGTTCCCTGTTATTTGATTGGATAATAACATGTCACTAAAAATTAGAATTTTGTGTGTTTAATGAACCGCCATAGAATAATTTTTAGATTGCATTAACATATTGCGTGGTTGTTTAATTGCATAACGCTCGAACATGAATCATATTAAGTAGAGGTCATCAATGGGCGAATTGATTCCAATGTGTTATACTTAAAGTAATTTAACTAGATTAATTACATCTATACGTTAATTTCATCTTAATATTAAGTGTCTTTTAATCCTTTGAAACTTCTTGGATTTTTATTGTTAAAGAGGAATTTGATTTTTGGACAAGTTATTTTTAAACATGTAGTACTTGAATACCATTATTAGTATTATAATAATTCGCTAATTGTTTAGGATAGTTAGACCAAGGATATTCGGACAAATCCTAAACTTTCGGACAAACTGTGTTAACAACCGAAGGGTTCTGCTGCAGTGTGTGGTACGCCTGATGCGGCCTCGATGCGTAGGACGCACGACACTGCAATGAGCGTATCCACCATGCATGGCGCGCATCGGTCTGGCGCGGAGCACATGTTTTGATGCGTCACCTTTTTGGTAGAATGTTGAGCATTTTGTAATTATTTGAAGTTATTCAACGTTTTAACTTCTAATTCTTCCATATTGTGTTCTAGCTTATGAATCATGAAGTTAATAAAAGTTGATGGACTAAGTTGTGATTTGTTTTCTAATTCAGAATAGTAAGTTAATTTTGGAAATCATTTACTTTTATGCTTGGAAGTTATTAATACTTAATAATTTATTTGTGTTAGGAGATGAGTTTTTAGAGAGTGAGTAAACCCTTGTTTGTTTCCGTGCATGCGGGAAAGATACGTACACGATGTTCGGTTAACTTAGTGGTATCCATGTAGCTTTGGTTAAGGGTGAGAGCATGAGAAACTTAGTATCATACCTAGGGAACAAAATTGTTTGCTTTGTGGAAATAAGTTGTGTTGAGATCAAGCATGAGTTAAGTTGAGTTGCGTTCAAGCATAAGTAAGTCATAAGATAGAAGGCATGTTATATCCCTTATTCATTATGGAAGCTTTAATTTATTAATTGAAGTTCAAGCATTCTTGGAAGTATCAAGTAAACTTTACTTCTAGTCAAGTTCAGGCAAGTATTTGTTAGTTTTTCAAAGGACTTAATAAAAATAACTTGATTGCTCTTCAAGCATGTTAACATGAAATAAGTTTAGTTGTATTCACATGTTTTTTTTTATCTTGTGTCCACATGTTTCTAAACTATTACTCACTCCTTTTTTTAATTAATACATTGTGTTTTACACAAGAGTTTAAACAATGCCATTTTCAAGCTTTTGGAGGGTACTTTTTGATCTATTTAATGTAAAATAAAGGGAAAAAGTGAAAAAAGAGTACTTTTTGGTGGAAAAAGAGAAAAAAATAAATAATAATATTACTTTTTGGTGGGCTAAATTCCAAATAAGGAAAGTTTAAACAATGTAGCAATTAAAAAGACATAACCATTTATGGAAAATGTAGCAATTAAAAAAACGGAGGGAGTAAATCACATAAAGAGAAGGAAAGTTGGCATTAAAGCTCGTAGGTAGGATCCCCTATGAGCAATAAACAGGGGGGGATTTGCGTAAAGCATCACGGTGGCTAAGGTTAGCCAAACATCCAAAGGGAAAGGACGGTCCAAGAGACGCTTGTTGGGGTATTATCATACTGATGTAGCACAATTGGTTGAGACGACGATCCAAAGGATGCTTTAACCACCTTCAAGAAGGAGTTAGTAGCCCATCTGACTCTGTGAGATGACGCTGCCAGTTCAATGCCAATCTTATTCAAATTAATATGAGTAGAGTTAAGGTCGAGTCATTTCTTTAATCCTACGTCCGTATAGTGTCATGTTTAATTAGGTTTACATATCCTACTTCCCTTTGTGTATGTACTTAGCTCTCGCTGACGTGTATGTTTTTGTTGTCATTGGTCAATGTACTTTGACCCTACGACGATGCATTCCAACCTTATGTTGAAATGTGAGCAGACTATTCCTTAAGGTTATCATTAAGCACGCATTGGGTTGATTCGACGCAGGATTCTAGCAAAACTTCTTATTGTCATTCTTGGTTTGGGATTTAAAAATGTTTGGTTTTTGGATTCTTTGTTTTAGAGCATGATGCTTCCACCTTGTATTAAAATTTAGGGTTATCTCCTTAATGATTTCCGTTGATTAGTTACGTTAGAATTGGATAAATCATTATTGACTATTGAGTATCATTTCTTTTATTCAAAGCATAACTAGTTTTTATAAAGACTATTTAAGATTCAAAGATCATTTAACCAAACAATAGCCTTGCGATTCACCGCGTCGGTAACATTCCTAGCTTCCTTTTTAGGAAAGTGAATTTGAGGGTTTAACAAACTTGGTATTAGAGTCAAACGTTCTTCCACATATTTAAAAAAACTTTATAAAAGAGTTTTACCAAAGATTTAAGTAAAAGATTATCGAAAGAGGAATAGTTAGCAAGGGGCCGGGATCATATAACATAAATTCAGGTGTTTAATGTTTTCTTTCATGGTTTAAAGTGTGTTATGAGTCGAGTTTGTTAGCCAAGTGTTCGGTCTAATTTTTATGTTGTGATCTTCAAGTGACTAGAAGTTAAAGAGTACTAGTTACCCACAACAATTGATTGTTACTCAAAGGGTTAAGAAGGCAAGAAAGTTATAAGTTAATGTACAAGTGGCAAGTCTAGTAGAGCAAGGTTTGGATTGATGATGAATGTGATCAACGACTTCGTAGATAAAGTTGTACTTGTGATTAGTGCAAGTTTAGCATTACTCGATTTACAAGAAATAGTTCTTCACTTGGAACTATACTTCGAGACTCACCACTTACTTTATTGCTTCTTATTTACCAGATATTGAGTCTTTGGTTCAGAATACTTTGCATGAGACACCTCTCCTTGATTACTTAAATAAACATCCAGTTGAGTCTTTGAGCCAATTTCTTATGAAGATGGATCTCCATCTTACATATTTGGAAACTTTTAGAGCGTTCCAGGTTCAGGATGATACCTTTGTTGTGCCTTTCATTTTGACTCACCTCTAGGGAGAGCACCTTTACTTAGATGTGAAGAACAAGTACCTAATGTATCCTCTAACTATGTCAAGTACTACATTGGGCATAAGTGGATGTTGATTCGAGGGCATATCAGGGTTGAACTACATCTTACTATGAGAGCTTGGGATTTGGCACCCGAACCACAACCCTAACCTTAACCCCAGTTCCAACAAGAAGGTAGCCCCTCACCATCTTCCCTTAATGCCTCTATTACATTGTCAGTTCAGCCATCACCTGTTTGCATCCCCAAACCCCTCTCCAGATCACTCTCTCCTCCATCCCAATTGGACTCAGGCCTTGAGTAACCAGAGATAGGGACCATTACAGATGTCTACCATAACCCAGAGATAGGGCACTATATCCTTCAGCCTGCCATTTAAGTGAGCAAACATGAAGATAACAACTACGATTTTGACATATATGTAGACATAAAATCGTATCTCCCCATTTAATACCCAATAATGAAACATATCATCGCCGTAATTGGTCTGGTCCAAAGAAAGAGCGATATGAAAAGTTAAGCCTAAAATCGTTTTAAAAAGAGAAAATCTATTTATTTGTTTAAAATAATTAGAAGCCCACTTTGAAGAGCCTAATAAAATAGTCATGATAGTTAATTGTATTTTCAAGCCTATTTTCATAAAACTCCTAATAATTAATTGTATTTTAAATATATATTTATTATTCTTAATGATCAATAAATATTTCCTAAATTCAAGATATTTCCAAAATCATATTTTTATTCATTAAGCCTTTGTTTGGTTGTGTAAAACATTTTCAGTGTAAAATGATTTTCATGGAAAATAATTTACAATGGAACACACAATTCCAAAATTAGTTTTCCGTTGTTTGGTTCAACGTAAGAAAAATGATAAAACGAAAGGAAAATGAAAGGGAACGTAAGGAGGTAGTAAGAGGAGTGTGCAAGAGACTAGAGAGATAAGGATAAGGAAGGAAAACAGTTTTCCCTTCCTTTTGGAGGGAAAATGGTTTTCCATCATTGGGAGAGTAAGTTTACTCCTAGGCAAAATAGTTTTACACTCCTTTACAAACCAAATAATGTAAAATTGAATATAGACAATTTTCCAGGAAAATGTTTTACGCCCTACCACACGGAACCTAAGATAACTGATTTTGGAGTCTAAAAGATATTATTAAATGAAGGATAATAAAAGGAATATTTTAATTTCGGAAAACCGCTCAGATTTACGTTGCGTCCTGCACACCAGAATGTGCTCATGCGACCCAGGGGCAGTTTACAAAAAAAGAAACACAACCAGGAGTTGTGCCTAATGCACCACCCTAGCTGTGCCAGACGCATGGTGGCTGCATGGCGCGCAATGGTCGTGCACCAAGCCACCACGCCGGTTATTATCTCCATCTCACGATTCTCAAATTTGTTTGCCTATAAATAGCCTTGTGTTCTACAAACGTGTTACGCTTTTTTCGTGACGCTGTAACACACTTTTCATTACATTTACACACCTTCTTACTACAAAACTCCCTCAAACACATAATCAAGTACATTAAAACTCCATTAACACATTTGAATTCCATATTTCAAGTTTCAAGATTGCTCCTCTGCGGATCATCACACAAGATGTAGGCCACAAAGGTATAATTTCTGAGGGTCAATTCAAATTTATTTCTTGTTCTACTAACAATCAAATTTTCATAAGGTAGAATATAAAGAAATTAATGCTCTCTTGTATATTGTTCTCTAAATCTCTCCTATTCATTTTTATTTTCTATTTCTTTATATCATATTCATATGCATGCTAACATGCTTTAACACTTTCATTACGTATATGTTTTTTTTTGTTAATTACACGACCTAAATAAATGTTCTTAAGCTAAATTCAGATAATTTGGACGATTGAATTAGGTTCCCTGTAATTTGATTGCATAAATAACATACCACCCAAAAAAATAGTCTTTTGTGTGTTTAATAAACCGACATAGATTTATTTTGACATTGCATGAGCACATTATTTACTTGTTTAACTGCATAAATTTAGACATGAATAATATTAAGTAGAAGCGAACAATGGGTGAATTTGGTTCCTGATCGTACCCTCACCCCCGAACTCTAGTTTTGGTTCATCGACCAATTATGAAGTCATGACAGGGAAATTTACATTTGATATATAAGTCCCTAAGTTGTCCCTATGGTTTCCCAATATCCAATTAGGTTTATGAGTCAGTAGACACCAAAATTTGAACCACAATTATAATTAATGATTAAAAAGAAATACGAGAAATACAAGGTTTTTTCTAAAAAGAGCAATGACAAGATCTTCGATATAGGCAATTGATGAATGTTTAGTAGGAATAGCTAATAGGACAAACGACGAAAAACCACCACGTAATAGGGAGCTTGCACTCCCTGACGGAGCCCACGGTCCACTAAGTGCACATGCTCTGCCTTGGAGCACAAGCTTCGTTTTGGTAGGCGATTTCCCGTCTTTGTCTTAATCTTATAATTTTAACCTTTGAGCCATGAATTTTTGTTTATAATACGACAAGGATTTAGGAAGTTGTAGTAAATAACTACGATTACGGATTTTGTTAAACGACATACCTTTTTGTCGTAAATGCAGGCTCATTTTTGTTTATATGTTTAGTATGCGTTAAATGTTTTAAGTTAATTACTCACGAAATGAAGAATAAGTCATGCCTAATTGCTGAAAAAATTGGTCATCTTCCTCAAAACTGGTATAAATCAGTTTTCTTGGTGATGAAGTTATTACCCACCAATCACTTCCATTGATTAATAAGATAAAAAATAAGAATATATTCTTTAATCACCATTTACATCCTTTTATCCACGAAATAAAGAATAAAGCATAGGTTAAATTAAAGAATGAGAATAACAATAAGCTAAGTATCAAAAATCAGATCTTGTAAGTTGATTAGACGAGCTAAGATTCGTTTTTTAGGTGGATACCCTTGGTGCACCAGCGCATTGAAGATGCGTGCAACGCATATCGTTGCGCGCCGCACAACGTGTCCAGTCAGCATCCATGCAGATTTTTCGACGAATATTTTCTAATTAGGGGATATATAAGGTATGATGTAGGAAGTATAAAATGCTGAAAATCAGATTTCTTCCTTAAGGACAAACCAAAACAAAATCAAAGGGGAATAAGAGTATTTTGATTTTCCATAAATTGTAAGAGAATAAGGTGATGTAGGAGGGAAGAAAATCATATTTTTTCTCAAAAAATATGATTTTCTACCCTTTGCAAACCCTAATTCATCAATCACTTCCCACTATAAATGCTCCTCATTTGAGAGGGATAAGGGGTCTTTTGGGAGAAAATTCAAAGTACTAAAGAGTTTAAGTAAGTAAGTAAAAGAAGTTCATAAGAAAAAAGAGTTCTAAGTTAGCAGTTAAACATATTTAGCAAAAACAACTTAGAAAAGTTAAAAAAATTAAAAATAGAAACATTTACAAAAGAGTTGCATCATTGATCACCTTTTGCACAGTAATTTATTGTTCTTTTTATTTCCTTAATTACTTTCTTAATCACTTACTAACTTCTTTCTTTGTTCTTCTCCTTATTTTTTTAAACTTTGGACTGTTTTGGGTATGTGAAAATCCAATAGGTTCCCAACCTATAAATCAGCCCCACTTAGATAGTCAACTCTATTGGGGAAACTCTTAGGAATTATGTGATTAGAAATAATAAATGTATTTTTATTAATTAAGTTGTTGTTAATAAAAAAAATCATCTTTCATAAGTTTTAACTTGAAATGTGCATAAACATCTCCATAATAACAAAAAGTGGTGCTGTAATTATGTAATTAATTTTGATTTGAGATTTAATTTCATTTTTCGTCAATATTATGTAAGTAGATCATAGATGTAATGTTTTCCTAGCAAGTTCAAGATGTCAGTGGAAATAGGGCTTTGCAATTACTAAAAATCATTTTTCTATAATTAGTTAAAATCCATACAAAATCATTGGTCTAAACTGATTTCGTCAAGTACCATGTTGGCTTGTTCGTTGTACATAGCTCAAACTAAAATCATTTGGCCAGAACTAAAGCAAGCAATTATAAAGTATACATCAGTAGCTTCCCAATCACACAAAAATCATTATTACATGAATTTTGTAAAATTTGATATCATTTTTACAAAAATCTTAATGAGAATCATTAGATCTCCGAGCACTGAATTTGTCTTCAGTTAGGAAACTAAATAAGAAGGATCTTACAATATCAAATTGTCATGAAATTTTCCAATCTAGTCCTGTATTGTTTGTAGAATGTTCATGCAAAATTTTAAGCCAAGCTCATTTCATTAAGTCGGGTGTTAAGCAAAAGATTTAATTAAGGTATCTTCATCAGTTTTGGTATAAAAATCATGACAATTTGAGTCATCACTGGAAACCTGCCAAATTATAATACAAGATAAAAATACTTGTAGACCTGTTCATAGGTGTATCATGCGTCAAATTTCATGCTTTATTAAAAAAGATATTGAATTTTCAAGTCAATGGTTGCACTAAAATATAGTATTGGAAAGTTTAAAATAAAGTGACTTGGCTAATTTCATAAAAAAAAAAAATTCTTCACATAAAATAGATAATTACAAATCATTGAATGTACATAAGTTTCTCTTAAAATGACTCACTTTCATTACCTAATTAAAAATCGTTGTTATTTCACTAGGAACAATACAAGAGGGGGGTGAATTGTATGTGTAGAAATAAAAGTAACTTTTTGCGGAATTTTAAACTTAAACAAAAAAACAAGCTAAAGGAACACAAGGGATTTTTACGAGGAAAAACTTCTTGGGCCCAACAAGAAGAAACAACCTCGACCACTAGGGATTTTAAACTCAACTCTTTCACTAATTAGGCCAAACAACTTTGTTACAACCTAATTCTACTCACGGGCCACGCCTTGAGTTCCTAAACTCAAGTTCCGGAACAACTGTTCCCTTAACAGCTGTTCCTCTCAACTTCACTTGAAGTTTTCTCACTTTAACTCGCTTCACTCAAAGCTTCTCTCTTACAGAACTTCACTCAAAGTCCCCTTACCCAAAAACCAAAATACAATAGATCAAATACACTTAGTGGAATTAGAGTAAGAAGGCAAAGAACAAATGGCTTTTATCAGAGAATGAAGGCACTGACACTTTACTTAGTTAAACTCACTTCAGTTGGTCAGACACAAATTGGAACTTAATTAGACATTAGTATTTATAGTGGTAATAACTTAGAACGTGGGATTAAAACATGTGTTAGTGGTAAAATCATTATCCCATGATGTTCCTTACCCGAAGGAACACGTTCCTCATTCAACTCATGATCTCCATGATCACTGTTAAACGTGGGAGATAATTGTGTTACTGCTCCCTTATTTTTAGCAACCACTCAAAGCATCATTAATTCGAAAATCTGATTTACTTAAAAAGCATTTTAATAATTAAAACCAAAATAAAATCCTTTTACTAAAAATATTATCTTTAAAATATTTTCCATAAAAACCGAAAAGGATATTTATTATCCATATAAAAATAAAATCTTTTCCTTAAAAAGATTTTCCTTAAAATTAGATTTTTCCTTAATTAAAACGGTTACCTAGAATCTAGGCATAAATTACTCAACAGACATACTTAACCGTTGTAATGCTTCATCCTAGGTCTAGTTCCTTTTAATAGTTAGTTCCTTTAACTTATTAGTTAAGCGCTAGTTCGTCTGTTCCTTACAAAGGAACAAACACTCGTTCTCATTCTAAATTGCCATAGTTCCTTACCATTCTTACTCGTTCCTTTACAATGGAACTAGAAACAAAAAGCCTCGCTTTAGTCTTCTTGCTCCAATGCTGCTCCAGTACCAAATTATGAAACATCTTTACTTAGTCTTCAAAATCCCAAGTTGATTTCTTCCTTCACTTAGTATTATCTTTGTTCCTTTCATTGATACCTTGAAATTCATTCACTTAAATAACTTGTTAGTCCAATACTTAGTTTGCATCTTTGTTCCTTTGTCATCATCAAAACTAGGGTTCAATTGAATCGGCATCTTTCTCATTTGGTCGTACCAAGCTAATCTCAAAGTTATCAACTTGTTTGCTTGGATTAAAGTTGTCAGATTCATCAAAGATTATGTGGATACTTTCTTTAACACACATAGTTCTTTTATTGTAAACTCTATAAGCCTTACTATGGGATGAATATCCTAAGAATATTGCTTCATCACTCCTAGCATCAAATTTTCCAGGATTATCTTTCCCATTGTTATGAACAAAACATTTGCAACCAAATATTCTGAAATGAGTAATATTGTTTCTTTCCAAAATAAAGCTCATAAGGAGTTTTGTTAATGATAGGTCTCATCATGGCACGATTTATTATGTGACAAGCAGTATTAACAGCCTCAGCCCAAAAGTTCTTTGGAAGTTCACTAGCAATTAGCATGGTCATAGCCATTTCCTCCAAAGTTCTATTTTTCCTTTCTACAGCCCCATTTTGTTGTGGTGTCCTAGGGGCAGAAAAATTATGATCTAGCCCATGGTTTATGCTTAAGTCAAAAAATTTATAATTTTCAAATTCTTTACCATGATCGGATCTAATATGCATCAATTTGTGACCACTCAAATTTTGAACTCTTTTAGCAAAGACAAGGAACTCATCATAAATCTCATCCTTACTAGAGAGAAAAATAACCCAAGTGTACCTAGAGTAGTCATCAACAATAACTAACACATACCTCTTTCCACTTCTACTTTGAATTCTCATAGGGCCACACAAATCCATATGAATTAATTTTAAAGATTTTGTGGTGCTCACAACAGTTTTAGATTTGAAAGAGGATCTAATATGCTTTCCTTTGGCACATGCATCACAAACTTGTTAAATATGAAATTTTATAGATGGTAATCCCAAAACAAGATCTTTTGATCAAAGTTTATCAAGTAATGAAAAGCTAGCATGTCCTAGATGCTTATGCCATAAGAGTGGGTCATCTTCAATAACACTAAGGCATGTCAAATTGTTTTTAGGAACAAGATCAAGATCCACAATATATGTGTTCCCTTTCCTTGTTCCTTCCAAGATGACATTCTTAGAGTTAATGTTAACTATCAAGCATTTTTCACTGTTAAATTTAACAACATTTCCCTTGTCACAAAATTGGGAAATACTCAAAAGATTGTGCTTTAAACCTTTAACTAAAAATACATTATCAATGGAGTGTGATGGTGACTTACCAACCTTACCCATGGCAACTATGTTACCTTTCTTATTGTCACCAAAAGTCACACTTCCACCTTCATAGGTTGAGAGTGAGAGAAACTTAGATTTGTCTCCTGTCATATGCTTAGAACAACCACTATCAAGATACCAAGTGTTGTTCCCCCTTACTCCAACCTGCAAAAATCAACTAGTTGTTAGTTGTAGGAACCCCTTATTTCATGGGTTCATGTTCTTGACTAGCATTTGATTTGGCAATCCATTTCATGTTGCTTAACTTCACATTTTTGCCAATCATTCCAGTTCTTAGTTGACATTGATTTATGTAATGACCTATCTTCCCACAGTACATGCAAATTTTATCACTAGGTAGGTCAACATATTTCTTATGCTTATTCCTCTTCTTGTAGTTTTCAAAACCAAGACCTTCTTTTCTTTTCGTCTGTGGTCTCTCAATCCATTGAGGAACAACCATCACTTTGCCTCTGTTCCTTGCAACAACAAGTTCCTTCTTGAGATTACAGATCTGTTCCTTTAAAACATTTTTCTCTTTATTCAAATTTTCGATCTCAGATTTGTAACCTTTCAAAGGAGTTGATCTAATATCAAAGGAACTTAGAACAGGGACAAATTCCTTGAAGTGTGAAATTTCTAAATTGATTAGATAATTTTCATTCTTCACATTCTCATATGGTTCCTTGATTTTTAAATTCTTATCAAATAAATCAAAGAACCTAGTTTCAACATCCGTTCTCATATTCTTAAGCCATTCTATATGTTCTTTACAAACTTTAACTAGCTTGTTCAGTTTGCTCACGTTTTTCACGTTCATCTCTACATTCAAGAATTGCATCATAAAGAAGATCATAAATTTCAGGCCTAGTTTTGCCATCTAAGTCTGATTCAAGGCCATGTTGGCTTACCTCAACATTTTCTTCATCTTCTTTTTCGTCAGTGTTTGCCATGAGGCAAATATTTGCAGTTTCTTCAGTTTGTTGTTCTTCTTCCACTTTCGTCTCTGAATCTCCCCAAGCTGCTATCATAGCCTTTCGAACGTTCGCTTTAGAAAAAGGTGCTTTAGTTTCCTTGTTCCTTTCAGCGAAGCGTTCCTTGTTCCTTTCTTTGGTCTTATCATTTTCCCAAAGTGGACACTCCTTGATGAAGTGATCTGTACTACCACATTTATGACAAGCAGCTTTGTTAGAAAACTTTTTAGTTTTACCTTTAAAGTTCCCATTCTTCATGTTCCTATACATCTTTCAAAATTTTCGGACCATGAGTGCTGCTTCCTCTTCTTTTGATTCAGAGTCATCTTCATCATCTGCTTTGAGGGCAATGGATTTTGACTTAGAGCTTTCACCATACTCAGTATCAAGGTGAAGCTCATGAGTCATAAGTGATCCAACAAGCTATTCCAAGTTGAACTTAGTGAAGTCTTTTGTTTCTTGTAAAGCAGTGACCTTAGCCATCCATCTATCCTTAGGAAGAAACCTAAGAACTTTTCGAAATTGTTCCTCTGATGAAATAAACTTACCAAGAGAAGCTAAATCATTAATAATGTTAGGAAAACGAGTAAACATCTCGTATGCTTTCCTTAGTCGTCATGGAGAACAGTTCATATTGATTTATTAGTAAATCAATTTTAGATCTCTTGACTTCAGTAGTTCCTTCATGAGTTACTTCTAGTAAATCCCATATTTGCTTTGCGGATTTGAATCCCATGATCCTACTGTGTTCATAAGGTCCAAGTCCACAATGCAACAGTTTAATAGCCATTGCATTTACTTCCATTTTTTTGAAATCAGCTTTGTCATATTCAGAGAAGGGTTTTGGAAATACCTCATTTTTGTCATTAGTAGTTGTGACCTCAAAATCACCAACTTCAATGACTCTCCATACCTGGTAGTTTTCGGCCTTGATGAATATCTCCATTATGTTCTTCCAGTAAGAATAGAACATCCCATTGAACATGGGAGGCCTTTGTGTAGAGTAACCTTCCTCAAGTTTCTCGGTGGTATTCAGTGTTCCTTGGATCTTTTTCTTAATAGGGTTTCCTATCTTTCGTGAGTTCTAGCTCTGATACCAATTATTATTTCACTAGGAACAATACAAGAGGGGGGTGAATTATATGTGTAGAAATAAACGTAACTTTTTGCGGAATTTTAAACTTAAACAAAGAAACAAGCTAAAGTTACACAAGAGATTTTTACGAGGAAAAACTTCTTGGACCCAACAAGAAGAAACAACCTCGACCACTAGGGATTTTAAACTCAACTCTTTCACTAATTAGGCCAAACAACTTTGTTACAACCTAATTCTACTCACGGGCCACACCTTGAGTTCCTAAACTCAAGTTCCTGAACAACTGTTCCCTTAACAGTTGTTCCTCTCAACTTCACTTGAAGTTTTCTCACTTTAACTCGCTTCACTCAAAGCTTCTCTCTTACAGAACTTTACTCAAAGTCCCCTTATTTTTAGCAACCACTCAAAGCATTAATTCGAAAATCGAATTTACTTAAAAAGCATTTTAATAATTAAAACCAAAATAAAATCCTTTTACTAAAAATATTATCTTTAAAATATTTTCCATAAAAACCGAAGGATATTTATTATCTTTATAGAAATAAAATCTTTTCCTTAAAAAGATTTTACTTAAAATCATATTTTTCCTTAATTAAAACGGTTACCTAGAATCTAGGCATAAATTACTCAACAGACATAATTAACCGTTGTAATGCTTCATCCTAGGTCTAGTTCTTTTTAATAGTTAGTTCCTTTAACTTATTAGTTAAGTGCCATTTGGTCTGTTCCTTACAAAGGAACAAACGCTCATTCTCATTCTAAATTGCCATAGTTCCTTACCATTCTTACTCGTTCCTTTACAATTGAACTAGAAACAAAAAGCCTCGCTTTAGTCTTCTTGCTCCAATGCTGCTCCAGTACCAAATTATGAAACATCTTTACTTAGTCTTCAAAATCCCAACTTGATTTCTTTCTTGACTTAGTATTCTCTTTGTTCCTTTCATTGATACCTTGAAATTCATTCACTTAAACAACTTGTTAGTCCAATACTTAGTTTGCATCTTTGTTCCTTTGTTATCATCAAAACTAGGGTTCAACAGTCATCATCAATAATTAAATCAAAGAGTTAATTAATCTTTATTTTCTATAAGCTTATATAATGAACTTTGATTCCAAAGCCCTTCCAAGAAGATGAAGATCAAGAAGCATCAAGGTGGAGACCAAGATTGAAGATTTGTATAGATCATAGATTTTGTATATGTTTATGCATGATTTTTATTTTGAAAAAAAATGAGCAACCAATGTTAGAAAATTGCATGTTGGGCCTAATATATTATATGTATATGAACCTAATGATCCAATCTCAATTAGAATTCTTTTTTTGCAAATGTATGATGATGCATCTTACATTTTAAAATTTATATTGTTCTCCATAATCTTCAGATAAATCCACTATATAACTTGACAAATTTAGATAAGTAATTATGATCTCTTAATTGATTTTAGGCCATTCCACGTGTCTCAATTTAAATGGCCAAAATTTTAAGCCAAACACATGACCTCAAAAATCCTTCAAATTCACCATTCTCTTCAAAAATGAATTAATAATCTTGAAAGAAGATTATTAACCTTTCCATTGAAAATGCATCTTACCAATCCAAAAGTCTTCAATTAGAAAGCCAAATTAGTGTCACTAATAGGAGTGATTACCTCTACCTAATCCTAAATTAGTAAATTGGTATCAATGATTGGAGTGATTACCTCAACCTAATCTCTTATTTAATCACTAATTAGAAGTGATTATCTTAACCTTAATGGATATCACTAATTAGAGTGATTATCTTAATCCCTTATTTGGTATCACTAATTAAAGTGATTACCTCATCCTCAACCCTTCTTTAATCAACAATAGGAGTGATTATCTCAACCTAAACCTTAATGAATATCACTAATTGGAGTGATTATTTTTACCTTCATTGGTATCATTAATTGCAGTGGTCACCTTAATTCCATTATTCACTAATTGGACTGATTACCTTAACCTATATTTTGTATCGCTAATTGAAGTGATTATCTAATCCTCATTTGGTATCACTACTTGGAGGGATTTCCTCAAACCTATTTAATCACTAATTAAAGTGACTACCTCATTTCAAATGGATTTGTCTAACTCTATAGGTGAGTTATTCATAGTCTACTTTCCATTCTTTTCTTTTCATCCCCAATGGAATTGGCCATTTAGGATGAGAAGCAGAATGAACTACGATGGTTTTGATCCATGAGTGGATTCTAATCCCACAATGATTGGTACGAAGTGCAACTTCAGTGCTCAAACCTACCATATACAAATGATATATTGACCAACTTAACTAACTAAAAATGATTAATGTGCATGTGTAAATTAGGTATTTTTTCTTTTGAAAAGCCATGATTAATTAAAATGGAAAATAATGCATTTAGTAAGAGCCCATTCTTTAAAAGAGAAGAGGAGATGAGTTCTAGACGTTCGCACCGTTTAACCTAAACCCCGAACCCTATCTCATGTTATGACAGGTCAATTTTTTAAAAAGTCTTATCCATATGAAGTCATTATCGTTTTAAATGGTTTTTTTAAGGGATTTTTTTAGTTGATATTACAGTGGTTTTTTTAAATAAAACAGTGTCTATTCAGATATTAATAGGATGGCGACTTCAAAGTTGTCAACAAAAATCATAGTCCAATGAGAGACTTATGTGGGATTCAACCATTAATTAGGATAGTAAAAGATCGGATACCACAGGCTGTCGACTTCACTGGGGAATTACTCTCATTTGAAGTATAAGAGGTTTAAACCTAAAAAATGTGTTATTTTCCATGTATATATAATAAAAAGTTAATCATGGAAATTTCCCATTTATTTTTTGTATATAGCATGCTTATGTGAAAATTATGTGTGCTTGATAGTATATCGATCCATACACGTGAACCATTTTTTACCCATTTTCTTATTAGGTCTGATAATTATGTCTATTGGCAGGGGTTGGAAATTTAGAATGACAAATTAATGAATTATGGGCGTAAAGCCTACATCCGTGAGCTATTGCGACCGACTCTGTCAGTAGCGCACACCCTCGATGGCTACAAACGGAAGTGACTTGAGGCCACTTTAATCTAATATCTCCTTGAATGAATCTCCTTTTATTTGATTCTAGAACACAAGGATTAATGCACTTAACGACGTCCTTTATTGTGTCAGTTACTATTTAATGTGAAATATTTTCAAATTACCTCAGTCCGTTTTCAGTCGCTCAATATTTTAGTAATCATTAACTGTAGCTGAATTGTTACCGATAATAATTATTGAAATATTAAGGCACTTTTTATTCTTTTATCATTAGTGTCATGTTAAAAAACATATTGACTCATTTTTTTCAAAAAAAAAGAAAGCAAAAAGAAAAATCTCAAATCTTGTTCATAAACCTTTTTTCAAATCTTTTGAAAGTATAATCCCAAAATAACAAAAAAAAAATGAAAAAATAAAGAGTCATAATAACGAGTTTAGAACTTGTCATTTCAGGAGTTGAAGTATGATAAAAGTATATAGTCTAAAACACGAGAAGTATAGTCTCAAAAAAATTTTAAAAAAGGATTTTTTAACTACAATAATATAAACTTTTGCCCGTTCTCTCGCAATAATACAAACTTTTGATTATTTTTTAATAATACAAACTTTACATCAAAATTCCTCCAGTAGGTCAAGTTGACTTGTAACCGGTATAACAAGTCAAAAAAATTACAAAATGATCTTTCTTCTTTGTCCTACCTCCCCCAACCCCCCACCCACCTGAACCACCTCAGCTAGTTACCTCCTACAACAAGTTAACAACCGGTATTGTCCTACTGGAGGAATTTTGATCAAAAGTTTGTATTATTAAAATAATCAAAAGTTTGTATTATTGCGAGAGAACGGCCAAAAGTTTGTATTATTCTTGTTAAAAAATCCTTTAAAAAATGATTTTCTGACAAAAGGTTAATTGTTATTTATTTTGAAAAAAATTTGAGTAAACTCTTCCACTTCTCCTAAGAAATATATATAAGAGATAAAAGGGTCATGTTCCTAACACTGTTCGTTTATGTATTTCAGGTACTTCACATTAATCTAATCTCAACTTTCAACTAAAACTTCCATTATCCACCAATATCTGATTGGAGGAAGAAAACTATAGCTGAAACTTCAACTAAGGGTAAAGTCCGTTGGAGGTCTATCACCCATATGTATTATGATATGAGGGAGTCTCCGGGCACCATGTATAGCCATTTCAAGAGGTAATGCCTATTAGGACCAAAACATGTATAGCCTCTACTGTAATTTTTGCCATCAATATGGCTATGAGACAGACAGTTGCACAAATCTTTCATGCTATTCACCAACGGATAGAAGATGGCAAGATTCTCATCCCTCCAACATGGATGCCCCCAAAATTCGCTTTCACCGAGGCTCATCTTCCCAAAGAAGCTGATCCCAACCAAGCTCTACACATCACTCTGAATTGTAACGAGTGCAAGATATCAAATATTCTAGTATATAATGAGTCAACATTCAACATATGCCAAAGGGAGCGATTTATGAACTGGGGTATAGTAACACATCACTAAGCCCCACCACCAAAGTTCTAAGTGCATACGACAATGTAAGGTAATTTATAAGTAATTACACAACGAATTAAAACCATAAATTCAGGATCTCATGCACATACATATATGATGAATCTAAACATATGATAATACCTTTGAAGCGTGTTTTACCTTTGTTGGATTTGACTACGAAATGAAGAACTCCAATGCGTAGTTCCTCTACAAGTATCCACACCGTGAGATAGGATCTCACCGTCTTGATAGCTTAGATCAACAACAACGAACAACCGAACACCTAGTGTTTGATTATTGCTTTAGGTGTGAAAGAGGAAGAGCAAAATCACATATTTTTTTCAGAACTCACGTTTGTCACTTCTCAATATTTCGTAGTTTTTGCTTTCTATGTTGGCTTACGTTTTTATCCAATAAAACCCATCAAACAAACTCCTTGACTCACTTGGACTCAATTAAAGACAAAGTTAATAGAAGTCTTTTATTTCACACGCCTAGTATGGCCCTTTTATGGTCATTGGGCTTAATCCTTTGTTAAACCCAATTTAAGTCAAGCTTCAAGTGTAACAGTCCAAACCCATACTAACCCAAATCCACAAAGTCTAATCACAATGGAAGCGTATCAGGATGATATTTGGACTATTATCATGATATTCTCAATATATTAGAAAGAGAATATCGAATTATCTCATAGCACTGCTCAATTACATCACATAATACTTACAAACTTGTTCTTATAGCAACTGCCACCAAAACATAACCAATGTTCCTGGGTCTGCTTCTTATTTACACAACTATATATATACAATTCAAGTAAGGAGTTTCCATCTTCTTCTTCCAACTATGACTTTCAAAGTGCAAGATCTCCTTGTTCTTTTGAAAGATTAAGTACCTTTCCAAATACAGATGATTTTCCAAATGTTTCTCAAAATTACAAAGTTTTTGAAAGATCTCCCATTCCAGAAATAGTTCATGAAAATGATTTTCCATCACCAACTAAGTCTGAAATGAAACCTCCAAATTTCTCCAGTTTGAATGTTATTACAAAAGGAGGATTTCAAATTAATAAACGAATAAGCTCTATAGCAGGTTTATCAAAATTGGAGAAAAACCAAAGTCGTTTTTCACGATTTACTGGAGCTTCAAAATCGAAATGGACCCAGGACAGGGGAAGGGCAGATTAACCCTAAGTACTGACCTAGTTTGTAAAGGAAATACACAAATATAACTAAAACTGAAAACTTAATTTTGAACGTAAATTGGAAATTAAGAACTTACTGAAGTAGAAGAAGAAAGATGATTGGAAACTTGGAATTGTTATTGATAACTTGGAAATATTACAAACTTTGGATGAGAGCTTGTAATGCTATTTTTGCTCTTACAATTTTCGCTCTTCCTAAAACTGGATACAAGGGAGTCTATTTATAGACTTTTGAAAAATAAATACAGTAATGAAGTACAATAATTGAACTAAGTTTACAACATTAAGTAATCTAGAAACGACAAATTACAAATACATTTCTTGGATAACTGGAGACATAACTGCCATTGCTTTTGGAGTGCGTCTTTAACTTTTGACAACTTTTTGAGAAATTTCGACGAAAGTACTATTCATCGTAATGTTCATCGTCTACTTTTCACTGTTCACTATTCATCTTTTTGACAAAATTGGAAATTGGCTGGAAATTACATGTTGGAAGCCTTATCTGTCAAGCTGGAATCCTTATCTGCTGAGCTTGAACACTGGACACCTGTAAACTGGAGTAATTATGTCCCTTACTTTTGCCTAAGTGTAAAATAGTTACACTTAGCGGGATCTTTATTTCTTTTCTTTTTCAGTTTGATTTTAAAAATCAAATGGATCTTAGGCACAAGGCCCACCATACAAATCTGGGCTTGAGGCCTCAGAAGAACTGGAACTGAAAGATTGGGCTTTTTTAGTTTGGCTAATAAACTGAAGGAACTGATCAAAGAGTTCAGTCTTATTTATTGAAGCCTTCTTTTTCCTTTTGGATTTTGTGGATGAACACTAGTAGAATAAATGCTTATTGCTGCGGTGGTATTGCTGCGGTTTTACCCATACGCAACAATATATCACGATAAAAGAAAAGGTAAAATATAAAATAACCATATTGCTGCTGTTTTTTAAAAAAACCGCAGCAATATTGTTCCAACGGAAACTTTTTGCAAATAGTTGACCATTTGACCAACCATATTGCTGCATTTTCTACAGCAAACCGCAACAATATATTTCCAACGGATATTTTTTGAAAAAAGTGGAATATTTTTTACCGGATTTGGCGCTCAGATATTGCTGCGTTTCCTGTCAGAAACTGCAGCAATATATTAAATATTATTTTTTATTATTCCATTGCTGCGGTTTTTATTAAGAACCGCAGCAATAGGTCCCTAGTAAGTATTAAGGTCTGCTAGGGTTAATAACCCCCTCTATGTAACCCTTAGGCGCCGTTTCTCTCTCCTCTCCCTCTCCCTCTCATACATCAGTTTCTCACGCCTCCTCACCCTATCTTTGCACTCTCATCTTCTCTCTCCTCTCTTCCTCACTCTTCTAATTTAAACAGCGCCGAACATTAATTCAGCGACGATGAGAGAAAGCGGGTATCTACTCGGACGCCTCCTCATCTCTCATCTTCGTCGCAGCGAGAGAAAGTGAAGTATAAGCCGTCGTCTACACCAGGTCATCTTCGAACGTCGCCTTTGCCGTCGTCTACACTAGGTCATCTTCGAACATCTTCGAACGTCGCCTTTGCCGTCGTCTACACCAGCTCATCCGTCGCCTTCGCCGTCGTCGCCTTCGTCGCTTTCTTCACCAACAACAGCGAAGTCTTCTCCGAAATCGCGTTTTGGCTCCATCGAGGAAGTCAACGGCGACGACTTCCTCACCGGTGTTCATCTCCTTTTTTATTTCCAGATCTGTTTCGATTTCTCTCCTGTATTCTTCTTCTACTTTATCTTTTTTTTTAATTTGAATGTGGTTTCATTTCCAGTTCACCGACGACGACTATCTCTTCTTCTACTCCGAAATGTCGTTTCATTTTTGTTTCTTTTGTAATTATCAGATCTGATGTTAGGTGGTGTTACAATTTTATTCTGATTTTTTTTTCATTTTTTTGTATATTTTTCTTTTACATCTCTGTTTTTTTGTATGTGGGATTTTATTTTATCTTATGTATAAGCAATTGTTTTGTTTTATATATATTAACATTGGTGGTGCTTGATTTGTTGTTGATGAGATTTCTCTAATTTTATTTGTATTTTTCAGTCGTTTTCCTTTCTAGCTAGCCAAAAAAAAAATCTCCACTGACACCTATTGCTGTTGTTTCTACCAAAAACAACAGCAATAGGTTTCATTTTTTTAATAAAAAAATACCTATTGCTGCGGTTTTGGGTAAAAACCGCAGCAATAGGTTTCATTTTTTAAATAAAAAAATACATATTGTTGCGGTTTTGTGTAAAGTGTTTTGTGGAGGGGTTGTTTGGAGTTGTTTATACTGCTGGAAACTCTGCTTAGTCCATTTATTATAGTTATGAAGAGCAGATAATCCCTGTTGGAGATATTGAGAAACACAGTCTTGCATTTTTGGATAAACTTTAAAGTTTTTCCACCATTTGACTCGATATTCTCGAACCAGGTAATAAGTTCTAGATTCTATCAATTGTCGAAGAGAATAATTCCAGCACATTATCCATGAAATTCGGAATATTTGACAGAAATAAATAATACTAGAGAATTCATAACCTTCTGGAAATCTAGCTGCTGGAAATCGAGCTTTAGAATGGTAAAGTTCGAAAGAAGTTTGAAGTTCTTCTGGGAAGATATCAGGAATTGCTCCATAGCTATCCCACCATTCAACGAACCATATTGGAAATATTGCAGTTTTTTGAAGACAGTCAGAATGGAAACTGAAGAACCAAGAGTGATTATAACTTTCGACTAAAAATGCACAATACCAAGCTTGTACATAATCATAAAAGTTATAAGTCTGTGGAAGTTTTGGATCAAGAAGACTAGCAGAAAATGTTTTGGAGGTTGAAAGAGACGAATGGATTATTTTCCATTCAGTACTGGAAATGACATGGAAAATTAGGCATTTGGAATAATTTGTTGTGGTGTTAATATTATTATCCTTAATGTGACAAGAATTCGTGTCACGAAGGATATTGCGATAATATTGAATTGGTTTAGTGATTTCAAAAGGAAACCAATTAAAACCATCTGGAAGTACTTTTCTGACATAAGTGGATATTTTTTGTGTAAATTCGTCATGGGAAGAGAATTTGTTGGAGAAGAAATTTGTTAAAAACAAAGTAGTATATTGGAGTTTTTGATAATATGAAATATCAGTTGTATTTAGATGTGGTGTTTGTGATAGTGTTTGGGCATAGGAATTTTGAGGGAAATCGGATAAATTGGAGAATTGGTTTGTGGAAACAGGAATGCTTCCTGTAGGATGGATTACTATACTTTTTCTTTCTGTTGTCTGGAAGTGGGAACCTTAGAAGCTTGCATTCTGTTCATCACTGCAGAAATCATATTAATTTGTTTATAAATGGAGTTAGTTTGAAGATTATGGACATCATAATGTTGCAATTTAGCAGAAAATTTGAAGGAAATTGGTTTTTCATTGATAATAGCATGAATACCAACTTCATTGACAGAAAATGGATACATTTGAGTGAAAAAGGGAGTACCAAGAATAATATTATAATTTAGATTTTTAACAAGAGTGAATGGAGTTTGGAAATAATAATTATTATTGAAAATAGAAGCATTGGAAAGTTTGTATCTTATTTGAAGTTTTTGACCATTAGCAATAGTCAAGTGTTCAGTGGCATGCTCATAATACTGAGGAGGAATTAAATCTTCCTTAATGCAATTAAGATCAGCACCACTATCAAATAATGCAACATCATTAATTTGGAGATCATTATCAATAACTAAAGTAATCGGACAAAACCATTTTTGATAATTGAATCGGTGAATAATTTGAAGAAATTTTTCTTTTTCAATTGGAGTGTCTAAAATTTGGATAGAATCAGTTTGTATAGGAGAACGTTCAGAAGTTTCTCCTATCTCAAAATTGGAATTTTGGAGAAGAGTAATTTTTGCTTCAAGTTCTAAATCTTTTGTTTGGAGGTTTAAAATATTTTGCTCAAGATCTTGAATATGAGATTTTATTTGAATCACCTCACTGTGGAGATCATAAGTTTTAACTGGAGAAAGAAATAGTTGATTAAATGGAGAATCTTCAAGTATTTTTTGAAGACTAAAAGAGATTGGTTTTTGCTTGTCGTCAAGAGGAGAAGATTTCAAAACAATTTCTCGTAATCTTTCAAGATACTGTTTTTGAATATTGTTATCTGTAATTTTTTCAATAATATCAAGAAGTAATTCCTTCTCTTGGTCCTTTTTGGAAATAACACAAAGTCCTTTGGAACAAAATTGGAGAGAATGATCAGAATTAAAATCATCAGAATCCTGATCATAATCTAATTGATAAATAACGTGATCTGAATCAGAATGATCAGATTCTTCTGGCTCACTCTGATTTAATTGGAAAACATTTAAGAGTTTATCTCTTAAATCTGGATTGTCTTGGAAATTTTCATTAATTTTACTTTTGAAATGACAATTATTTGCTTTGTGACCAGGTTTGCCACATTTATAGCAAATAATCTTTTGAAAATCCTTTTTTGGAAATTCTGTTGGAAAGGTTTTCTTTTTCTTTTGATAAAACTTATCAGAAGATAGGGCTTTCTTTTGACGAAAATTTTGAACTTGTTTGAGTCGTTGTTTTCGAACAGTGGAAGGGGTTTGGATTTTCGCAAAGCCAAAAGCTTCACATAAAGATCCAAGTTCTCTTCTTTGCTGAGCCTGTTCGTTGCCATACTTAGATTGGATTTTGAGCTCATTGCAAAGAGATAATACTTCCTTTTTGATAAAAGTAAACAACTGACCATATGTTAAATCTTCATATGCAATTGTTTCTTTATATGTGGCTTCTTTCAATTTTTGGAAAATTCTTTGAGCAAATAAATTTGGAAGTCCTGAAATAAATTTTTCTTTCCAGAATGATTGTTGAGCGTCATTCCTGCCAAGAACAATGGATAAAAATGTGTCTTTATACCAATGATAATCATTTAACGTTGGACATCTAAGATTGGATAAAATTAAAGTATTGGATTTTAAATGTTCTGAGGAAGAACCAAGAAAATGGAAACTAATAGTTTGGATTAGCAAAATAAATCCATCCTTTTCGCGTTTGGCATTTTCATGAGAACAAATTTTTTTTTTTTGTTCTGTTGTAAAAGTATTTTCCCACCAGTTTTTTAATTGTCCAGAAAAATCGTTTGCAATAGTGTCAGCAATTTGATCACTTGTAAAATCATTGGAAGAATATGCATTAGCAGCGATGCACATTTCATGTAAAACTTTGGCAATTTCAAATTCTGATCTACCATCTATATTCCAATCATATAGTTGGTCACCAGAATAAATATTTTGAGGACCATAAGTTCCTCGTTCTTCAAATTGGAGATCCAGAGGAGTAGGTCTGGAATAATAATTGCGCATTGGATTCTTGTTCCAGTTTTTGTTACAAATTCGATTAATTTGAGATGAAAATTCATCACCTGAAGAAAAGTTTTCAGCAATTTCCTTTGCCTTCTTATCCTGTCTAGACATGTGATGTTTTTGTCTAATTTGTCAGAAATTCTTTTCAAAAGTGTTTTATTACTAAGTCCAAAACCTTTTGAAAAATTCGTTGGAACATGGATAAGGGGTCTAGAAATCTCATTTGGAAAAGTAGATGAGTGTCCTTCATTAAGAGAAATTCCATTCAGCTTTTTTGATAAATCATCAATATCTTTGGAAGATTCAGAGTCATAATTTTTGGAAGATAAAGAATCAATTTGAGTGGAAATTTTATCAACTTGTTTGGAATGGTATGTAAAATGCACTACAAGAATCCGTGTTTATACCGACCGCTCAAAACAGTCGGTAAATATCTAAAATCGGTCGCTAATCAGATTACCGACCGCTAGTTAGTCGGTAAACGTCGGTTGGTATTATGCTCGTCGGTAATTTGGATTTACCTACTGCGTAACAGTCGGCAAATATACCGACTGCTCATCGGTAGGTAACACATGAGAATACCGACCGACTAGCAGTCGGTAATATTTTGGGTCAAAAAATAAAAAAAGAAAGAAAAATTGAATTTGAAATTTTCACGGAACTGCAATTTCTCCAACCCATAAACATAACAATTCAACCAAACCAAAGATTCAACAGTGAATATACCGAAAAGGATGAGGATTTGTGCCAAGTTAGTTAAAAAAGAGAATTCCTCCAACAACTCATAAACATTTAAAAGAGACTCAATAATTCAACCAAACCAAGAACAGTGAGTATAAATAATCCAATCAGATTCTTCATTCTAGTACATTTGTAGGAGAGTAATCAAACAAAAAAAATCACGACATATAAATCTGAACAAAAAAATTTACATAAAATTATAAAATATAAACATGAACCTTAAGAAACTAGAATAATCTTAAAATCTAGATCTAACACTAAGACATTATATCAAGTACATAAACAATGAGATTTTCATATTTTTGCCAAAATAATAGGCGTTTCTTCTTCAATCTTGCAATTTTGACTAGAAAGCTTCAACTTTACTTGATTTATGGCGTATAGGAACCCATTTCACAACCCTTGCTCCACCTTGTAGATTTTTCTTCGATTTCTTAGAATTTAGTACATCAATAAGAGCATATGAAGTTAGGACTTTAGGAGATAGAGAAACTAAGAGGGTTGAGAATGAGAGGGTGAGAAAGTGAGAGAGGAGAGAGAAAACAGATCTGAGAGTCGACGGTTGAAAGTAGAGAGAGGAGAGCAGAGAGGAGTGGGAGGCTGAAATGAGTGAGACTTTAAGGGTTTTTTCATTTTATATCAGATGAGTTGGAAAGAGGCTTCACGCTGGTCGGATGCACATTTCATGATTACCGACTGCTAGACAGTCGTAAATTAAAATTGGCAGTCGGTATTTACCAAAAAATTTAAAGCGGTCGGTAAAGTGTATAATTACCTACAAAAAATATGTCAGTCGGTGTTTTCGGTCGGTAAAAGCGCGTTTTCTTGTAGTGATGGTATCGAAAAAATTATTTTGTTCATAAACCTTTTTAATATCCCGTAAAGTAGGACCTGATTTCTCATCAGCATCTCTTCCTACTTTATATGGAGCAGCTTCACAAGTTCTACCTTCGTCTGAAGGATCGTAAACCTGTTAATGGAGGATGAATAGACGAAACTAATTCACCATTTTTTAGAATCCATTTTTGAGCAATATTGGACTTAACACATAAATCATAAAATGGATAATGAATTTTTAAATTACTTAGATAAATTGGAAGCCGTGTGAAAAATGGAATATTTGCAGATAGCTCATTTAATTTGGAATAGTATTTTTCACGAATAAACTATGTAGCAGGTTTATCAAAATTGGAGAAAAACCAAAGTCTTTTTTCACGATTTACTGGAGCTTCAAAATCGTTTGAAAGCATTGGTTTATCTATTTGAAATCCTCCTTTTGTAATAACATTCAAACTGGAGAAATTTGGAGGTTTCATTTCAGACTTAGTTGGTGATGGAAAATCATTTTCATCAACTATTTCTGGAATGGGAGATTTTTCAAAAACTTTGTAATTTTGAGAAACATTTGGAAAATCATCTGTATTTGGAAAGGTACTTGATCTTTCAAAAGAACAAGAAGATCTTGCACTTTGAAAGTCATAGTTGGAAGAAGAAGATGGAAACTCCTTACTTGAATTAAATCGAATAAGAACTCTGCCATCTAGTTCTTTAATTATTTGTTCAACCTTGGATTCTTTCAAAGATTTTGGAATTGGTGGTGTTTGAACTTGCCATTCATCTGGAATAGTAACTTTATCCCATGGAAGAGCTTTTGGAGTATGTGTAGTTGCTTTGCCATGTTCAACTTTGAAAATCATAGTTTGGCCAGGAGCAAAACGTATTCTACACTTTGGATTCATTTGAGCATTCAAGAGTTTGTAATAAACTCGATAAATAATGGAAAAGTTTCTAGCACCTTGGAATTGGAGATCTTTGGACATATTGACATCTAGAGTTAAAGTCTTGAGAATATAAGGATCATCAAGATCTTTACTCAGATTTGGAAAACAATTGAAATAAATTGGACCTTGAGAAATATTAGTGTTTGCCAAAGCTAAAGGAGAATCTTTGAAATGTTTAAGAGAAGTATCTCTTAAAGCAACCATAATTGGACAATCAAGACCTAATCTGACCATAGGCTTGACAGCAAATTGGACACAACCAAAATGGATATATCTAAAACCTTGTTCTAAGTGTTTTTGGATGGACTCATTATCTAGAAGTTGGATAGTCATTTGACGTTGATCGACACTAGTAGTAAATTCTTCGATATGGATTTCTCTACCAAAATTGAATTCCCAACTAAATTGTTTATCATAAATATCAGTTTTGGAAAGAATTGGCATTTTTCAAACAAATGGATCATCCTTTTGGGTAATCTGTTTCTTCTGGACTGGATTCTTACTGTCACCAAAAACCTTTGATAAAACACTGCTAATTTTACCTTTTACCATGTTTACTGATAAACACTACAACAATAGTTATAGCTTGAGGGACCACTGGGACCACCTGAGGGACCACCACACCTGGAACACCTACACCACGGCTTACCAACGGCTTTACAGGCTGACCAAACCCAGGCTGACCAAACAGCTGACCAAACCCAAAGAACAACCACCACTATAGTGATGTCTCAATAACAATGATAATCAGTAACCTTAGAGGACTTCGTCAATGACTCGATAGGTATATATATATATATATATATATATATATATATATATATATATATATATATATGTGTGTGTGTGTGTGTGTGTGTGTGTGTGTGTGTGTGTGTGTGTGTGTGTGTGTGTGTGTGTGTGTGTGTGTGTGTATATATATATATATATATATATATATATATATATATATATATATATACAAAAATGATAAAAAAGAATAGATATGTAGATCTCATTCAGGAACTTTTAAAGCAAACAAAATCAATTGGGACATAAATAAAAAAAAAGAGTTAAAAGCAGTAAAATATGGAATCATAAAATTTGAATGTTTAATCGTTTATAGTAAATTCATAATTAGGACAGATAATAGAACTGTTAGGAGTTCGTTAACCCAAAAATTACAAGATTCCATCACAATAAAGGAAATAAATAGAATAATAGCTGACATCAATCAATATGAATTTTCTGTTGAATTATTAAAAACTAACGAAAAATTGCTATGCAGATTATCTCTCAAGAAATAGCTCAACAACTGATTTTGGAATATCAGGAGCTCAAAATACAACTCAAAAAGCTAATGGAAGAACTCGCTTCTATGAAAAGGGAAGCAACTTCCAGCAATCCTAATATGGAGCAAGCAGATATTGGCACTAGCCAAAAATACAAAAGCATAATTATTACAAAAAAGTTAATTCTCCTTTCAAGAAAAGTATGTCTTTACAAAATTATTATCCCAATCAAGCCAATAACCCCAAACCAGTTATCAATGAAGTAGATTTTCCTAGCTTAATACCAGATACCACATCTTTTAAAGAAAAGTTAAGCCTAGGAAACAAATAAACTATGACTCCTTTGGTTCGCCAATATATAGATTATTTCTTATCTATTGCCAACAAATTAAATACCGGCCCTAAAGTGACTATCAAGGACAGCCAAGCAGAGATAGAAAGAGGTTATGTTACTAACCCTTTTAAAAAGATAAACGAGTTAATAATGTTGCCTAGTTGCAATGCAAAACTAATCAAAGCTGCATATGATTATGGCCTTCTTAATTCAGTTTATACTATGACTGGAGAAGAGCTATCATCAATTCCTCAGTTATATAAAGCAGCTAAAAGTTACTTGCAGATTACAAAATCTCCAATGATCTTTGTAAGATGCTATACCGCCCCAGGCGAAGTTACATTCTAAGACATTAAGCAATGTATTAGAGTTATCAAGATGAGATGTACAACAAATTACATCATCCTAGAAGAAAATAAAGGCTCAGCCAGAAATAAACCGAAATGAGATACCAGATATTCTCACGGAGAAAAGGGCTGTCAAGATAAAGGCTATTTATGAAGCTCTGAATAAAATGGTTAAAACTCCTATTTGGATAAACCATAAGGAGTTGAATACATTAATCATATCTTAAAACAAAGCATATGGCCATGACTCGATCGAAACAATCAAATCATGGATATGGATCTTGCTCCATCCCAATCAAGAACCAGTTACAAGGTATATACCCAGAAATTTTATGACTCAAGATACCTTGATGAAATATTGCAGTTGGATGCAGCAAAATAATAACCACTCATTTCAAATGTGTGGAATTAAACAAACTACTGTACCAATTGTCGAATATATGGACAGCTGTGGAGATAGAGCTGAATCATCTAGCACAGCGGCATCTACAACAGAGATAGAGCATACCTTGTAAGCATAGAACATCTATCAAAATTAAGAAGATAAGTATTGTAAAAATGTAACAGTTGTAACAGAACAAGCCAAAAGATAGGCGGCTGCTGAATCTATAAGCAACAGGAAAATATATGAATAGTGTGAATAGTAATTTCACTTTTAATGTAGCACTTTTACTGTAGCACTATAGCAAATAGTAGATGTAATAGTTATGTAAATTTGTACGAACGCCTAAAAGAGTTCGTCTATAAATAAGAATTGCCTGATGCTGCTAAGAGGCATTATCAAGCTTCACACCATTTCTCTTCTTTCTCTCTCTAAATCTCCTTTTCCCTTAAATAATCACGCGTCACCCCCAAGTTGCTATACAGCCAAGCAGAGATAAAAAGAGGTTATGTTACTAACCCCATAAAAAAGATAAACGAGTTAATAGCGTTGCCTGGTTGCAATGCAAAACTAGTCAAAGCAGCATATGATTATGGCCTTCTTAATTCAGTTTATACTATGATTGGAGAAGAGCTATCATCAATTCCTCAGTTATATAAAGCATCTAAAAGTTACTTGCAGATTACAAAATCTCCAATGATCTTTGTAAGATGCTATACCGCCCCAGGCGAAGTTACATTCTCACAGATAAAGCAATGTATTAGAGTTATCAAGATGGGATGTACAACAAATTACATCATCCCAGAAGAAATAAATGCTCAGCCATAAATAAACCGAAATCAGATACCAGATATTCTTAGGGAGAAAAGGGTTGTCAAGATAAAGGCGATTTATGAAGCTCTGATTAACATGGTTAAAACTCCTATTTGGATAAACCATAAGGAGTTAGATACATTAATCATATCTCAAAGCAAAACATATGGCCATGACACTGTCAAAACTATCAAATCATGGATATGGAGCCTGCTCCATCCCGACCAAGAACCAGTTACAATGTATATACCCAGAAATTTTATGACTTAAGATACCTTGAAGAAATATTGCAGTTGGATGCGGCAAAATAATAACCACTCATGTCAAATGTGTGGAATTAAACAAATTACTGTACCAATTGTCGAAGATATAGACAACTGTGGAGATAGAGCTGAATCATCTAGCACAACGACATCTACAACAGAGATACAGCATACCTTGTAAGCATAGAACACCTGTCAAAATTAAGAAGATAAGTATTGTAAAAATGTAACAGCTGTAACAGAATAAGCCAAAAGATAGGCGGCTGCTGAATCTATAAGCAACCGAAAAATTTGTGAATAGTGTGAATAGTAATTTCACTTTTTACTGTAGCACTTTTACTGTAGCACTATAGCAAATAGTAGATGTTATAGTTATGTAAATTTGTACGAACGCCTAAAAGAGGTCGTCTATAAATAAGAATTGCCTGATGCTGCTAAGAGGCATCATCAAGCTTCACCATTTCTCCTTTTTCTCTCTCTAAATCTCCTTTTCCCTTAAATAATCATTCGTCACCCCCAAGTTGGTATACAGCTAAGCAGAGATAGAAAGAGGTTATGTTACTAACCCCTTAAAAAAGATAAACGAGTTAATAGCGTTGCCTGGTTGCAATGGAAAACTAATCAAAGCAGCATATGATTATGGTCTTCTTAATTCGGTTTATACTATAACTGGAGAAGAGCTATCATCAATTCCTCAGTTATATAAAGCAGCTAAAAGTTACTTGCAGATTACAAAATCTCCAATGGTCTTTGTAAGATGCTATACCGCCCCAGGCGAAGTTACATTCTCAGAGATAAAGCAATGTATTAGAGTTATCAAGATGGGATGTACAAAAAATTACATCATTCCTGAAGAAATAAAGGCTCAGCCAGAAATAAATCGAAATCAGATACCAGATATTCTCAGGGAGAAAAGGGTTGTCAAGATAAAAGCGATTTATCAAGCTCTGATTAACATGGTTAAAACTCCTATTTGGATAAATCATAAGGAGTTAAATACATTAATCATATTTCAAAGCAAAACATATGGCCATGACACGGTCGAAACTATCAAATCATGGATATGGAGCCTGCTCCATCCCGATCAATAACCAGTTACAAGGTATATACCTAGAAATTTTATGACTCAAGATACCTTGAAGAAATATTGTAGTTGGATGCAGCAAAATAATAACCACTCATGTCAAATGTGTGGAATTAAACAAACTACTGTACCAATTACTGAAGATATGGACAGATGTGGAGATAGAGCTGGGCACAGCGGCATCTACAATAGAGATAGAGCATACCTTGTAAGAATAGAACACCTGTCAAAATTAAAAGATAATTATTATAAAAATGTAACAGCTGTAACAGAACAAGCCAAAAGATAGGCGGCTGCTGAATCTATAAGCAACCGAAAAATTGAATAGTGTGAATAGTAATTTCACTTTTACTGTAGCATTATAGCAAATTGCAGATGTAATAGTTATATAAATTTGTACGAACGCCTAAAAAAGTTCGTCTATAAATAAGAATTGTCTGATGCTGCTAAGAGGCATCATCAAGCTTCACACCATTTCTCTTCTTTCTCTCTCTAAATCTCCTTTTCCCTTAAATAATCACGCGTCACCCCCAGGTTGGTATACAGCCAAGCAGAGATAGAAAGAGGTTATGTTACTAACCCCTTAAAAAAGATAAATGAGTTAATAGCGTTGCGTGGTTGCAATGGAAAACTAATCAAAGCAGCATATGATTATGGCCTTCTTAATTCAGTTTATACTATGACTGGAGAAGAGCTATCATCAATTCGTCAGTTATATAAAGCAGCTAAAAGTTACTTGCAGATTACAAAATCTCCAATGATCTTTGTAAGATGCTATACCGCCCCAGGCGAAGTTACATTCTCATAGATAAAGCAATGTATTAGACTTATCAAGATGGGATGTACAACAAATTACATCATCCCAGAAGAAATAAAGGCTCAGCCAGAAATAAATCGAAATAAGATACTAGATATTCTCAGGGAGAAAAGGGTTGTCAAGATAAAATCGATTTATGAAGCTGTGATTAACATGGTTAAAACTCCTATTTGGATAAACCATAAGGAGTTAAATACATTAATCATATCTCAAAGCAAAACATATGGCCATGACACGGTCGAAACTATCAAATCATGGATATGGAGCCTGCTCCATCCCGATCAAGAACCAGTTACAAGGTATATACCCAGAAATTTTATGACTCAAGATACCTTGAAGAAATATTGTAGTTGGATGCAGCAAAATAATAACCACTCATGTCAAATGTGTGGAATTAAACAAACTACTGTACCAATTATCGAAGATATGGACATTTGTGGAGATAGAATTGAATCATCTAAAGCACAATGCAAGATCTACAATGAGATAGAAAGCATACCTTGTAAGCATAGAACACCTGTCAAAATTAAGAAGATAAGTATTGTAAAAATGTAACAGCCGTAATAGAATAAGCCAAAAGATAGGTGGCTGTTGAATCTATAAGCAACCGGAAAATATGTGAATAGTGTGAATAGTAATTTCACTTGTACTGTAGCACTATAGCAAATAGTAGATGTAATAGTTATGTAAATTTGTACAAACGCCTAAAAGAGTTCGTCTATAAATAAGAATTGCATGATGCTGCTAAGAGGCATCCTCAAGCTTCACACCATTTCTCCTCTTTCTCTCTCTAAATCTCCTTTTCCCTTAAACAATCACGCTTCACCCCCAAGTTGGTATACAAATTAGAGATATTAATTATACATTAAATAGACAAACTACAACTTCGACGAATATTACAAATTGGTTTCATGGTTGAAATGGGAAGACTGGGATATGGTTAGAACTTCTATTTTCTCATCTTCTCTAGATTCTGTAGCCACAACACTCAGTAGACTATAAAACCTCTTATTTTCTAATTTATATTCTTCATTTTTTTTCAAGTTCACGCAAACACTGAATGAAGTGATTTTATTTACATTAAACAGATTGTCGTTGTGGCGAAGCAGGGGTTTTTACCATTTGTGATTGAAGTTACAGCTTCAATTCAACATATACTCATGGTTGTGATTGAAGTTACAGATCTATATTCAGCAAAAAGATCCCCATTTTAGGTGAATATGTAATTTTTTTAGGGAGATTCCATTTGGTACCACTGTACTTTGGGCTTTTCCATTTGGTATCCAATTAGTTTTTGGATTCTATATGGTACCACTGTAGTTTGGACTTATTTTCTATCATAACATTTCATTAAATAAAACATTAGTTTTGAGTTAAATAGGGTTAGTAGTTTGCCTCGTCTACGTCCCTTGTGCATCGAGAATAATTCTGCTAAGGTTTGTGAGTCATTTTGGCTCTTATGGGTCAAAATTGATGTTAAAATTGGAGAAAAATGACTAGAACACCGTTTTACATTTCGGGATATGCCTACTTATTTTTTTTAACCAAATTGGACCTTAAATTTGATCGTTAAGGACAAAAATGACTTTCAAAACCTTAATTACACAAAATTAGACAAATCCTTAACCTTATATAACCCCCAAACTAATGTTTTGTTTAACATAATATTACGGTAGACTATAAATACAAATAACAGTGGTAGCATGTAGAATCCAAAAAAAAATTGGGTACCAAATGAAAAAGCTCAAAGTACAGTGGTACCAAGTGGAATTTCCCTTTTTTTATTTGGGTTTTAATGTGACATATACTCACAATTTAGTGGTTTTTGTATTTGATAAAATTGTCAAAAACCCTATGTTTGAACAACATTCAACAGCTCAGAGAAGTAAAAAATGGAGGAGAGAAAGCAATAAGAAAGGGATGAACTTGTTAGGCTTACCAGAAGGTTGTCTCTCTCATATCCTTTCTCTCATGTCTCCCTTCTATGTTCCTTCTATCTTCCATTGAATATTCACATCAGACGTGTTTATTAAGTTCTCTTGATAATTGGTAATTGTATTTATCTATGATGACTATGATGCTGTTGTTTATATAGACTCAAAAGTTTTGTGCAAGTTGTAGTTCCCAGTTTCCCACTACGCTTGTGTAGATCTATTATTGGTGTTGTTTCCTCTTTGCTGTTGACTAGGGCCTCAGTGTGTGGGGTTTGCGTGAGGGTGAGTGGTGTGGGGATGACTGGTGAGGTGTTGAAACCACTTTCTGCTTCTTTACACAAATTATTGTTGAAAAGCCATACTTTTCGAAAAGGATTGTTGGCCTTTTCTCCTGCTCCCCCTTGCTACTAGGTAGTTTAGGTTCAACTTGTGAAATGGAAAGGAATGAAATCAAATAGAAAGGAATGAAATCAAATAGAAAGGAATCATAACAATAAGTGTGGGTTGAGGAGTGTGATATAAGATGTTACTATAGGGTTCAGGTTGGTAAAAATTTAGGTGGAAATAATTACTTTTAAGATGTGATAACCATCATCCCACCCCTTGTAACAAACATCCAACGGAAATGGTTTCGTGTTTTAGTTTTGGATCATTTAAAAATCTCATACTAAACATGCTACAGGTATATCGAAAAACGTTCACTTAAAAGTAGCATCTAATTCATACTTGTCTAATGCAATTTGGTACAATTCTGTTTAGAAGATTTGGAAATGCTATTTTGAATGATGCATAAGGTTCCAGGTGCCAATATGGATTTCACCCTATGTTTATTGTGTGAGATTCTGAGTTCATAACTCTATATTGCCATATTGGCATTTTGTCAAATTTTATTCCAAAACAAAGGCGTCAGCTGTAGAAGATCTTGACCTCCATTTCCCATTGGATGTTATGTGGCACTCACATCTCTGTTATGTCAGTTTGGTAAAAGTGAGTATCTGTGATGACTCACTAGGTTGCCAACCGAAACATGATTGTTACTCAAAGGGGAAACCCCAAAAGCAACCTAACTTAGATATTTTTTGCTTATTTGAGCAGTTCATTGCACTTGATATCTCCTTTTTTTGGTTTTCCAAATTGATTGTAAGTTAAATCTCTCCATGATTTCACATGCTAGGTTCCTCACCTTAATGTTACTTACTGATACAATATCCTCTTCTCAGGATAAATGTGAGAATTTGGAGGATGCAAGCGAAGAGCTGATTCTAAGTGATGAGGATGTAGTACGTTTTTAAATAGGCGGGGTATTTGCTCATGTGCCAACAGAAGAAGTAGAAACTGGGCTAGAGGAGATGAAAGAAGCGGCTGCCAAAAATTTTGAGAAACTCGAAGAAGAGAAGGTTACTATAGTTTCACAAATGGATGCAATGAAGAAAATTTTGTATGGCAAGTTTGGGGACTCCATCAATCTAGAGGAGAAGAATAAGAGATCAGTTAACCTGATTCCTCTCCTGTACGAGGGTAGTATTTTTCTAATGGAGGCTTTTTTAACATACTTCCCATGATTTCAGAATGGAGAGCATAGTTGGATTATGGAATTTGTAGATTTGACTGTTTTTCACCAATGTGGCAGTGTCTCAACTCTTATCTACAAAATTGGTGTCTTTGGTAAGTTGGTGGTTAGCTCTTGATTTGCAGAGCAAATAGCCTTGATTTATGTGTATTTTTCTCCTAGAGTGTCTAATGTGCTTGCCAAATGCATAAATATATCATTCACGTTGAAATGTACTCAGTGTGTCTAAGTAGTTTGCAAGACAATCTGTATGATTGAGTGGCCCACAGTTTTGTCATGTGTGTAGTTAGCAAATTATTTCTTGCACTTAGAAGTAGTTCTCCAAGAGGTGCTTTCCGGCCCAAAGTGTGCACAACTTGCGGCCAACTTTAAAATATATGCTCCGGTTGACTCAACATCAATGGAGTTGGTTTTCAAGAAAATTAAAATGAAAAAAAAAAATTAAAACTCAAATTAAATTGAAGGGAACAAAAAACAAATCCCCTGCTTTCTTTGCTTTTAGAAACAATTGGCACATTTTTTCTGAATGCAGCTCGGAAACACCAATGGTATGTCAAATATTTAGATATTGTCCATCTTCTATATTTGTCCCCGTTCCCTATCTGTGAATAATTCTAAAACATATATGTGAATCTTCAAACCTATGTTAAGCTTTCCTTTTGGAGCACAATTATTGTCATTTATGTCCGGTTTGTATGTTTTGTGTGTTTTGTGTGTGCTTATTCACTGCACCACTGAATCTTATATGGCACTTGTAGAGAATGTACTTTTTTTTTTTGAAAGAATTGTAGAGAATGTACTTCATCATGCCTGAATCTACACTAAATGAATATGCTTTCCAGAAGGGGGCGGGAATTTCCTTTTACTGCTTTTTTTAGATATCACCATTGGAAACCATACATGTTAAATATAGAAACAGTTAGCACATTGTTATTTGTGACTTGAAATCTTGTGAAATTGGCAAAAGACTAACTTTGAATGCACATATCTCTCAATCTATAAATGATTTTGATGTCATTCAAATTGGAGGTGAAAGCTTGTTCCAAGAGCTTTCCAACGACAGGTCATATACCCAATTCCGCTGAGAAACGAGAAAGTTATGGTTGTTCTACGAAACGTTGTCGAACTGGAATTTCGCCCGACCTGATCGGGCGCCCTAGCGAATCACGACCGGACGGATGTCCCCCGATCGGGCGCGAAATGTCACCCAGCTTGAATTTGATGACCGTCCGATCGGGCGGCTGGGTTTTTTACGCGGCTTTTTGATTTCTGAATTGGATTCTCTTTTTAGGGTTTTGTGCAGGGTTCCTTATGTTATAAAAGGCCCCCTTGGTGTTCATTATTAGTTACACAGCTTATGAAACACTTTTAGCCTCTAGAATTTAGGACTCCTTGTATTATTCTTTCGGTTTTTTTTTTTCTCCATTATAGTGAAGAAGCTCGAATCCCCCACCTGTGGAAGTAGTTCGATTTTGACCGGAAAACGTAAATCCTTGTGTTTTTTTGTTTGATTTCTTTATTGTTTTTCTCATCCTTATTTCATTGATTTTGTTCCGCATTAATCAAACTACAACACCCCGTTTCCTAACAAACTGGTATCAAGAGCTTGGTTGTTTCAGATCTTAGGTGTTTATAGAATGAGTTTGATTAAATTATGCCAATGAAATTCGATATTGAGAAATTTGATAGGCAAGTAAGTTTTGGCCTATGGCAATTGAAGATGAAAGCGATCTTGGTTCAAAGTGGCTATCACAAGGCTCTTGAAGGTGCATCCAAAAAGTCTTCGGGTATGACGGATGACAAGTGGGAGGAGATCGATTTGAAGGCACTATCGGCGATTCATTTAAGTCTATCTAATGAAGTTTTGAGAGAGGTTGTCAAGGAGACAACTGCTGCGGGTTTGTGGTTGAAGTTGGAGTCACTTTTATATGACTAAGAGCGTGACCAACCATCTACTACTCAAATCTAGACTTCATGATCTCAGTTTAGAAGAAGGTAAACCGCTTGAGTCTCATTTAGATAAATTCTTCTCTATTATTATGGTTTTGCAAAACATCTATGTTGAGATTGATGATGAGGATATATATGGCTATTAGGTTGTTGTGTTCTTTACCGCCTTCGTATAAGCATTTTCGAGATACTTTATTGTATGGTAGAGATGATTTGAGTTTGCAGGATGTTAAGGGTGCCTTAACTCAGAGATATTTAATTGACAATAAGTTGGTTAATAAATCTAATAATACAGCTGAAACAAATGCTTTGGTTGTTCATGGTGAAAAGAACTTTCGCAAAAATAAAATCTGTAACTATTGTCACGTGAAGGGTCATATCAAAGCCGATTGTTGGAAATTAAAGAGGAAGAATGGAGAAAAGTCCAATGAGGACCAATCCGCAAATATCGCCAACAATGTTCTTGATGATGATCTTGCACTTTAGGGTTACAAGTTTTTGGGCTGTGGTTTATACGATCTATTTATGATTGGTGCCCTTTGAGATCTCTTGGTGAAACGAGAAACCGTGTGGATTTTGCTATGGGGTCTATGATAGATTGTTTTTTGGGTTTGTAATAAAGTAGCAATCTTGGTTATGCATTAGATTTTGTTCTAGTTATGCTATTTCTTATCTCAAATTTGGTACTTTTGTGTTTTGATTAAGTACAATTGCAATTTAGAAATTATTGTTGTCATTTGATTTTCTAGAATTGCTTGAGTTTGTTGTTGAGATGAAGAAGTGTTTGAAGAGATTTTGGTCAATTTGAATAAGCATGCTTGGCGTTAGTGACTTTGTACTCTCAATCTAGGCCATGTGATGCTTTCATATACGGTGTTTTGTGTTCGAAGACGCATCGGTACACAATTATAGAAGATGTCCGTTTTCTGGACTGCCTAAATTGAGTAGGCTTATGGAATTTTGTTTAAGGTGGAGGTTTTATGGTTTTTTGGGTGAGCATCACTTTTGGTTCAAGGTGGAGGTGTCTTGATTGATTAGTTTCAAGTCAAGGTGGATATTTGTTATTTGTGACTTGAAATCTTGTGAAATTGGCATAAGGCTAACTTTGAATGCACATATCTCTCAATCTATAAATGGTTTTGATGTGAGGTGAAAGCATGTTCCAAGAGCTTTCCAATGACAGGTCATATGCCCAATTCCGCAGAGAAACGAGAAAGTTATGGTTGTTCTACGAAACGCTGTTAAATTGGAATTTCGTCCGACCGGGTCGGGCGTCCTAGCGAATCACGACCGGGCGGAGATCGAGCACGTCAGCCAGCTTGAATTTGATGACCATCCGATCGGGCGGATGTCGCCCGACCCGATCGGGCGACTGGGTTTTTTTACGCGGCTTTGCGATTTTCGAATTGGATTCTCTTTTAGGGTTTTGTGCCCGTATGTTATAAAAAACCCCCTTGGTGTTCATTATTAGTTACACAACTTATGAAACACTTTTAGCCTCTTGAATTTAGGACACATTGTATTATTCTTTCTGGCTTGTTTTCTCCATTATAGTGAAAAAGCTCGAATCCCCCACTTGTGGACGTAGGTCGATTTTGACCGAACCACGTAAATCCTTGTTTTCTTTTGTTTGATTTCTTTATTGTTTTTCTCATCCTTATTATTTCATTGATTTTGTTCCGCATTAATCAAACTACAACACCCCGTTTTAATTCCTAACACACATATTTCCTGAATGCAGCTCGGAAACACCAAAGGTAATGTCAAATATTTAATATGTTCCTTCCATCCTCTAAATTTGTCCCCTTTCCTTTTTACATGGGAAAGCTGAGTTCGTTGTATTTGTAACTAACATCTTTACCTACATAGAATCAAATATGTGATTCCAGGGGGAAAACATCGCAAATATACAAATTGATTTACCTCTGCACCCCGGAGGGGCTAGCTTCCCCTCGATAATTGAATATTGAAAAAAAAATAACGAACTGAACTAAGCAAACAAATTAACGCATCAAGATCTCATGTCAATGTTTAGTCTGAAATAACAAGCATCTAATTGATAGCGTGATTGGGTAGGCTTCAAAGTTGTCCAGCAACTGCTCTATGCCTCCCATTGAAGAAAACTCTTATACATGGTACAAAATCCTGCAATGGATCCATAAAGAGAGTTGTGCTTGAAGATGAGGCTACTGAGGCTAGGCTTGAAGAAAAACCTGTTGCTAATCCCATAAATCAGGTTTCTCCAACGCCTGTTGTTAAGTCTAACAATTAAACTATGCATTACTGACTTTTGTTTAGTATTAGTACTGACTTTTGCTAGTATTAGTCGTACAAATTAGTGTGTGTTAATAGTTTGTTGCCAACTATGTTTAGTGGATTTTATTAATAGTTTGTTGCCAACTATGTTTAGTGGATTGCAGTACTCCCATAGTTAGGTACTGGTAATATATCTAATAATGACCAAGGGAATTTTAGAAGAACGTAGAAGCTCACTTATTTCCACGTTACAGGCAAAGACCCTTACATGTTCTGTAAGCTAAGAATAAGCATATATGTTATACCTTTCTTGATGTATGTTATTATTTACCAAGTTTAGATGACTTTGTTTTTCCTTCCTCGCTTATTCTAATGTTTAGCATTTTGTTTTACTAAATCGTTTTGCTACCTTGGGGGACCGCGCGCGGTCCAACAACTAGAGTTATTAAGGATAAGGAACCAAACTCGTTCTCAATCCATACCTCCTTGGCAGGTTCAATTCATTCCATTTTGGATTTTCAGCTTCTTGCACCAAGAAGGTTCGTACAGCCATAAATAGTGGGACTACTCAAGGCTGGAAACTAATTACAGCCACAGATCAACTTAAAATACAGAAACATATTTCAGACCATAGCTACAACTGGAAACATATGTACGCGGTAAGCAGGGTGACCAAAGGGACTGATATGTTATCATCTATTATCTCTGTTGTTGGAAGCGACTCAACAATTGTTGCTATAAAAGATACTGCAGCAACCCTTATTGCGGTTAAATTCCAATCCAACTGGAAGTACCCCAAAGCCGAATAGTAGTAAAGCATCCTGTGGGATGCCAACAGACAGCCATGCATCAATTTACGAGTAAACAATGGAAACTTGTATTGTAAGCCCACTCTGGCACCGATATCAGAAAAACAAAGAAAGCAATCTTACCCAATGGATATCAAGAATCCAAACGCAAACATAGAAATGCTACCAGCCCAACTCTTTTTTTGATTATAAGGTAACTTCGTATACCCAAATTTTCTTCCCATGATGTCAGCAACACCTGCAGCTCACAAGTCACAAAGTCCGAAGAGAAACCTTTCATCGGATAAAAAGGAAAACAGGGAAGAACAAATCACTGATTTTGTTACAGAGTAAAAAGAGGACTTACCATCACCACCACACATCATCGCCAACGACAATAGTCCAACTGGAGATTCACGCCAGAAGACAACGGCACAGAATGCTAATGTTAGAACATAGTATAATGGACCTCTTAGCAATTCCCTGCATGGGTATCGAACAACTGTCAAAGACACACTAAAGGGCATTAATGAGTTTGCTTGGAGTTATGAAAATTACTCTGGTTTTCCTTCTCGAGTAACAGATTTGATGAGGCCTTCATCTGTCGCGAGTGAGAGTCCATAGACTATAAGTCTCAAACAGTTTGCAAGTGGTGCAAGAGACGAAAAATACCGAGCCTCTGATGAGGTGCTATTCTAGGATCATAGTGATCAGCTGAAGTTAGAAGTTCAAAAAGCTCAAGATATTCAACTTTTGCATTTACAGACAGTTAAAAGTGCCAAGAAGAATCACCTGAAAAGAGGCCAAGAAGCCACAAAAAGCAACCCGGAAAATATATGGACTAGCTTTCTGCTCAATTTCTGTTTCAGTAACAAAAGAGTAAAAAATTTCAGAATCAAACTGCCTCAATACTCCTTTCAAAAACAATAAGAGAACTATCACATTCTATAGACTAGCTTTGTGCTTGAATTTTAGCACCCACTTGTGTGTGCACATTGCATAAGATATGTTTCGCCATCAAGGTTTACTCAATTAAGACCCCCAGCACGTGCAAGACACATACTTCCCATAAACAATATAAACTAAGAGCGTGTTTTCTTCACCTTAAATAAAAAGTTTCAGCGATGATCATGTCTAATCCGGTCTAATCAAGTTTAAACATAAGGTTGTTTTCAAGACTCGCACGACCCAATCAGGTCTAATGAGTGCAATCTAGATAAGTTCAGGGGAAGAGAACGCACCCTAAAAGCTCAACAAGAATCTACCTACTTTATATTAAAAGACTGCCTATTCGTTGAACCTCTACATATCACAAAATGGGCATACCATAATTATGAAACGTAAATCTAAATATCACCAGAGGAATGCAAACACTAACCCATCAGCAACTCTGCAATGTTGCAAATAGTATATGCCTACAAATTGACCAAATATCACAATTCTTGTTTCTCGTGAATATACTTCAGAATAGAGAATGAAGGAGACAGCAAGGGAGAGACAAGAAGTGAGAATAGAGGGTAGAGTGAGAAAAGGTTAAATATATGATCAGAAGTATTTGAATTAATGGATCATCTAGAAAGAATGAAATCTAGTAGTAACCATTTAACCAACATTAACTAAGTCCCTCTTAAAATGATATTCCAAGAAATTTTTGACCAAATCTTCCTGCCCAACTGTTATAGCATGCTAGCCATAGATATATACCAAGCTTCCAACATCAACACACCCAATATTTCATTCCATTGAGGAGGGTTGCCCCAATAATTAAATTTCTCTATTGATCCAAAGGCAACCCGGTGAGAAATGTAAGGTTCCCAACTGTTATAAATGATTAGGAACAAAGCTCTCTAATACCGCTTCTTCAAAAACTACCTATACTACCCCATAATTATTACACTATCCCGAAATCTCCGCCTACTTTCCCCTTTAGTTTGCAATGAATCCCTGTTATATCTGTTAGGAATTCAAGAAAGCTTCCGATGCTATTACACGATAAATTTAACTTGGGGGTGAAATTTCCACTAGCTTTGCCCAATTTGAAACTATGCCGAACAATTTTTGCTCAGAACATATACAAATGTTGGATATGAAATTTTACCATCTTTTACCATCTTATATAACTAACAGATGACAATGAAATCTGATTTTCATATACAACTTTCATTATTCTATATATGACATTTATGGTTCAATATAGAGCATTTATAGGCTTATAGCTGAGTATAAAGCAACCAACTGTCCTGAAAATAAAAAAACATTCGGCCAGAATGTTTCGGGATTAGAAATTTCTCATATTTCCACCTTAACAGCCGAGCTACAAAAGTATATGTGTAAGTGTCACATATAAGCGGCCCTAAATCTCTTTTTTTTCCTACAAAAATTTCAAAACGAATCCCATTATATGTCTGAAATAGCTAACAATTGCCCAGTCAAATTCAAATCTTCATATATCTCTGATATTTGAATCATGGTAACTCCACTATGGAAGAATTATGTGAAAACCCCAGCACAATTCTGTTTCTTGAACTAATTGAAGCAATTAATTTTTTTAAATCACATTTATTCTTTCGTTTTGCTTTTTGATGAAAGAGAATTTACTCAATTTAGAACAATTCTATACTTTTTTTGTGCACATCATCAAGAAAAGTAGTATATCTAGTAAAAAAAATGTAGTACATTTTAATCAATAAAGTAATACATAAGAACCAAAAGCATCACTTTGATACCTATGTAATACGTTTTTGGTACAAATATACTACCTTTTGTAATAAATTTATGGACTTTTTGGATAAAACACCCTTAGGTATTCACTTTTTTAAAACAAACCCCCTTTTGTTTTAATTTTTTAACTAAACCCCCAAACGTTTTCAAAAAATTCAAGTAGCACCCCAAACCCTAACTTCTGTTAAATTTAAACGGAAATGGGGCCCACCTATACTATTATATTCACTCTCCATTCAAGTTCCTTCGTCTCTCACAACGGTCATATTTCGACACTCACAGATTGAAGCTGCAACTCCAAATTTTCGAACGAAAAATTGCAATTCCGCTCTCAATTGAAAATTTCGGTGTTCCAAGAAATCAAGTGTTACATTCATTTGTATTCATTTTAATTTGGGAAATTTATCAATTCTAGGGTTTAATTGCATTTTCTTATTTTTGAATTAATTGGTCAATTAGGTTATGGCAACCAAATGCAATTGTCGGATTCCTGCTAAGATTTTGAGGTCATGGACGCATGCAATCCTTGGAGGAGTTTCTATGCCAGCAAATTCTCAGATGTTCATACTGGAAGAGAATGGTTTGGCTTCTTTGGTTGGGTTGACAAGAAGCAGGAGGAGTGGCAGAAGGTGGTTATTAATGAACTGGTGCTGGAGAAGAGGTTGTTGATACATGAAGTCACATTTTTGAAGAGTGAAATGTCAAGGATTCAAGACCCTAAGCGAAAGGTGGAAATTTTGAGGGTATTGAACAAAAATCAGGATTATCAAGAAGGCAAAATGCACCAAAAACTTGATTTTTCACTGGATTGATTGTTGGGGTAGTTGCAACTTATTTCATTGTTTTCCTCATTCTTAATGATGATGAGAGATAGAGAGTTGCAAACCCTAGCTGGATGAGAGAGACCGAAAGAAAAGATGAAAAGGGAGAGATGATGACAAGAGAAAGAGATGGAATTAGTGAGTGGAGCAGGTGAGAAGAGATGAAATGAGAGTAAAAAATTGAATGAGAAAGATGAATGGTTCATTAAGGGTTTTAATTATCCAATGCTAAAAAAGTCATTTTACGTAACAATTGGGAGGAAAATGGAAAATACAAGCCCCACCTCCGTTTAAATTTAACAGAAGTTAGGATTTACGGGTGCTACTTGAATTCTTAAAAAACGTTTGGGGTTTAGTTAAAAAATGAAAACAAAAGGGGGTTTGTTTTAAAAAGAGAAAACCTAAGGGTGATTTATAAAAAAATCCTAAATTTACTATTGTTTTCATGAATATACCACCAAGTTTTTTGTTAAAACAGTTATGATTTTATCAAAAAAATCCTAGATTTACTATTGTTTTCGATGAATATATCACCAAGTTTTTTGTTAAAACAGTTATGATTCACACATTTCTCAAACAAAACACACAAGAAAACCCCAATTAATTTAATTAAGAAACAATGAATGAAGAGACCGAAAAAGATAACCTTGGAGATGATGTTGCGGTGGGTGAGATAATCAAAGGTTGAAACTAAACCATAACCGCCACCGAGGGCGAAAGCGGCAGCTCCGACATCCTGGGAAAGCGCGGCCACAGGAGAGAGTAAAGCATGTGTGGCAACTGACAAGGGTAGTACTACTAAGACTGGTTTTGGAGGAGAGACAAAATGAGATAGCCAGGTTTTCTGCAAGGGGCGACGCCGACGAAGATGAGAGAAAGTGGGGTTGGAGTAACAGTTTTGAGTATTTAGAGATGGCCGTGAGTGATTGTTGTTTAAATTTAGAAATTCCACCATTGTTGCATCTGTAGTTATGGTGCTCATATTGCTCCAAAGCAGTGCTTAATTGAACCCAAATTGGTCAATTGCGTTGTTTGTGGGAGAATTCATATGTGATGTCCTGTTCAACAAGGGTAGTCTCGTGCACGGAAGTACCAAATTATTCTCAATCTCTATTTTATATGGGAAATTGGAACTCCTTACCTTTTGATATTCATCCTTACAAACTATGAATATATGGGAACTTGGAACTCCTTACCTTTTGGTATTCATCCTTATAAACTATGAAAAAAAAGAGTGATAGATTCAACTGCCCATCACTTAATCATTTACCAAATTACTTTTGAATTATCTATAGAGAGTTGTGAGCCCCATTTGACATTTCATAAGTGGAGGGGGAAAAAAGAATTATGGCAAGTAGGCTCCATTTTACTTCATTCGATCCTTAATAATTGCAACACATAGGAGTTGCATATTTTTTTAAGGAGATGAGAGAGATAGAGAGAGATGAAAATAGAGACCCATGTAATAAGGAGAGAGAAATAGGGAGAAAACATATTCAAATTTATTAATGTTGCAATTTATATAAAACTTCCAAATAAGGGAAATGTTGCAATAATAACAGAATGGAAGAAGTATAATAAAATCCACGGGAAAAAAGTTAAAGTGATGATTTTTAACAAGCTAGACAACATAAGGTAATAAGTTTGAAAAAACAAAGTATAATGTGGTATTGTCTATGGGTGTGCACCGCTCCAGGACCGGACCGGACCGAAACAGGCTGAACAGGTGGACCGAAATCTGGAAAAAATTTCGGTCCGGTCCGGTTAGACCGGAATCTATATTTTTTTATAAAAAAATCCTTTTTATTTAATTTAAACATATTTATAAATTAAATACATTAAAATTTAATAATTTTAATAACAATATTCCTAAAAGAAATAAATAGTTTTTAACTTTCTAACTTTATACCTTTTAAACTATTTTTAACATATAAACTTTTTTTTACTAAAAAATCAAAAATTCCGATCCACCACTCCGGACAGAAAAATTTCCGAGTTTGGGTCGGAACGGACCGAAAACTCAGAATCGGGATTTTTTGTGGATCGAGGATCGAACTGGAATCTTCGGTCTGGTCCGGTCCAGTCCGGTCCGACCCTGGTCTTTGCACACCCCTAAATGTCCATAATACAACAACAACTAAGCCTTATTCCCAAAGTGATTTGGGTCGAAACTCAAAGGAGATGGCATCCCAAGAGTGATAAAAGGTTTTTTTTTTTAAAGAGTTTACACAAAAGTTTTAAAAGGGTTTTACAAAAGGTTTTAATACCAACACAATTGAGAAAAACAAATACGCAAATCACACCCCTTCCTTGGATCTTTGCACACCCCTAAATGTCCATAATATGGTTAAAAAAAGGTACATTGTACAAAACAAAAAAAATCCTTTTTATTATGTTAGCCATATGAATAATGTATTTATTGAATATGTAAATGTGTGTGGCCTATTCAAGAATGAGGATTAGAGTTCGAACTACTTCAGGTAGGGTTTGATTCAAGTTTGGTTACGTTCCTCTTAATAATTTTAGGTCAAGTTATGGAAGAGTTTAGGGTTGTGTAAAGACCAGTGTCGGACTGGAATTTGAGCCGAATCGGATGGGAATTTGGACTGAAACAGACCGGACCGAAGATTCCAGTCCGTTCCTCGGTCCACATAAAACCAATATTCCGAGTTTTCGGTCCGGTCTGGTCCAAACTCGAAATTTTTTTGTCCTGATAAGTGGACAGGAATTTCTGGTTTTTTTAGTAAAACAAATTTGAAGGTTAAAAAAAGTTTAAATGTTAGAAAGTTAAACTACTGTTTATTGTAACATGCGGTTCTTCTCGACCAGCTTATAGAGGATTAATGCACAGCAGAATTAAAGAATATGATCGAGCTGACCAACTGCTACCATCATACTCACTAAACTATAACAGAGAATGTGGAAACCAAAAACTCAACTCTATTCAATGTGAACTAACTATTATAACAAAGCCCTGTTTCTTATAGACTCTACAATTCTCTCCACAAAATTCGGTAGAATTTCATTTGAAAATAGAACAACCCTAAAACGAAAAATAATTTAAATATGTTGACAATAACAATTAAATAAAATATTTCCAACTCCAACACTCAACAGCCTCAACGCTTTCTCAGAGCAACACCAAGAGAGAATAAAGTGCATTGACGCCTCTTAAATACAAAAATGGAAAACAACTAATTAACGACTAATTATTACAAGGTTGAGCGTCCTCGCTTCAAAATACAAATTAATACTACTATTCATGCTTCTAGAAATCCGAAACTTTCAACGTTAAAGAATTTTAAATCTTGAACCTGTAACAGATAGAACACTACCACCCACCAAGTGACAGACCACAAAAATGACAAAACAAAACGTACACACATTAGCGAAGCTGAGTACTAACCCATTAAATAGATTTAAAACATGCTTTGGTGCTTCTTTACTTGAAAACCATTCAATTACAATTACAACAACAATAGCAATAGTAATAACAATAACAACAGCCACACAAATCTAACCACAAACAGAGGAGAGAGAATGCGCAGCTCCTAGCAAAAATGGGGCTCATCACCGGCGAGGGTAGCAATGCCGGCAACGGCAGCATCGCTGGTGCAACAAATAGAGGAGGGAGAAGATAGTGGCAACTCATATATCGAGGAGAGAGAAAATAAAGCATCCCCATAGCAACATCGACAATAACCAACTTCAACGGCACAACCTCAGCAACAAATACTCCGGCGAGGGTGTCGGGCCAGCAAGCACAACAAGATGAAGGAGGACAGAGCAAAAGGGAGAATATATAGGAGGAATTGGGGTTTTGGGGTTCTCCACGATCTACAAATATCAATCAGAATATGGGATAAATGTTTGATGATTTAATTGAGCAATTTTGACAGCTCAAGGTTTTAGAGTTTATTAGCTTCATTAGATGAAGATACGAAGGGAGGAAGAAGGAGAAGGATGTGGCTTCACCACAAATAGGCTCGAGGAATAGGAGCGCACGAAGAAGAAGGAAGCACGGGGAGGAGAGAGAAAATGAAATGGGTTTCCTTTTTTTCCTTTTGGACTGTGACACTAGACTCAAGTAAATTTATTTCATTTAAACGTAAACTTTAAATAAAATGACACTATAACTTAAGAAATTCACTTGGTAAATAACTTTCAAATAAGATAATAAATCAAACATCTAAATTTATTAGGACTCCAAATTACTCAAAAGAAATTCGGAAATATAATAGAATAATAATTAAGCTAAAAACAATTAGCTTGTGTTTAAACGCACATAAAAATATTATTAGATACGTATAAAGTAAAATTTCAACACCAATAAAATAATAGAAGATCACTAATAGATATAAAATGAGTAATTCAACTTAAATAAAATAAGAGTATTTAATATATAACTTAGCTAATAATGATAATTAACTATAAATAAGACATTATGAAATAATAGTCGAAGTGTTCCAATCAAGGCTCATAGATTCTGACGCACAAAGCTGCGTGTCAGGCGTGGATTGGTGCGCCTCACGAGGCTTAACCTGTGCGCTTGGCACACGTGGTGCCAGGCGCACCCCCCTTGCGTCTGACACACTTTGACAACCTTTTTATAAAACCTGTTTTAAACGATTTTTTTATCCTTTAAATCCGAAAATCTAATTTTACGTGACAAAATCCGAATTTAACTTTGAAAATATCTTTGAAAATATTTATTTAAAATAATAAATAAAAATAATTAATTATCATGAATTATTAAATGGGCTTTTCAAAGGATTGGGCTCAAAATATTATTTTTGTGGGCTCAAAATAATTGGGCTTTAAAATAGGATTTTGGACTATTAAAATAAACTTTAACACTTTTAAAACAGTTTTAGGCTCTTCGGACTGCTCTCTCCTTGGGTCGGACCAATTAAGACCGCATTATATTTCATTATTGGGCCCTTAAATGGGGATACACGATTATGTATCTACAGAAGCCCCCAACTTGACTGAGGTTCAGGAAACCGATAGTCAAAGTATACAGTATCAGGACGGAGAACGATTCTAAACGCTCTGCAGTTTAGAACTAATCTGTATTTCACCGGAATCTGCAAGGCAATAACTACAAGTAATCTGATTACCTGCAGGAAAAGTTGTTAGCAGATAGGTGCAAACAACTCGGATAAGGCACATAATGATGCAAAGATGCAAACTTAGACTCTCTGAGTATGCATGAGACACTGTGCAAGGATCAAGGTTATGCAAAGATAAGGAAGATGAAACGTCATGCAAGGTCAGGGTTATGCAAGGATAAGAAAGATGGAATGTTACGCAAGGTCAGGCTTATGTGAGATTAAGGGATATGAAATACAATGCAAGGTAAGGATTTTGCAAGGTTAGGATATCTGGAAGAAATAGATTGATTTTTGAAAACTGTTTTGGTAAATATTCGTGGTCCGCAAGTTAGATATGCAGATTACAACTCTTCGGGAGTTTGATTTCCACCACATATATAGGAAGCCCCCACTTTAGGTAAACATGTATTGAATTAGGCACTATGAGCCTTGATTGGAACGTACTTGATGTGTATTGAGTATCCAAAGTTCTTTACTGGGGATTCTTCTTTGAGGAGTTGATATAGGCAAAGTAAGATAACGCCAGAGACCATGGAATTGTCAGAGAGTCCTTCAAGGACAAGGAGAGCTTAGGAATGAAAAATAAAAAGTTTAAATGTGACTTAAATAGATGTAGGTGGGAAAAAACTTTGACGTAGCTAGGTTCAGACTCGAGTCTATGTCGGGATCTAGAAAGAGTATGCTCCTGAATCCTAGAATATCAAATCATTAGACCTTGATTAATTTATTTTATTGAACCGGTCGGATCTCGAGATGAGGATTCCTACGGAATCAGACCATTTGTAGTTCTAGATCTATTTTTTTTTGTGCCCTAACATTTGCCTATGCCGCCCTTTCGGATTTTCAACCTAGCAGACTTAGACATACCTTGAAAAAGGAGTTAGGATTGCATATGATAGGTTGAAATGTTTAAGGCTTGAGGTTTTGATAAATGTTTAATTGGTTGGACTAAGGTAAAGATTATTGATTCGGATTACATGGTTAAGAGTTTGATGGATTTGAATGAGGGGTAGAACTTCTGTGCAAGCCCCCTAGCTTGACTTTTTATTTTTTTGACTTTGGCTTTTTCTTTTTGTCCTGTTCGTTTTCTTTTGCTTTTACTTTTTTTTTTTGCACATTGAGTTTTTTTCACTTTTTTTTTTGCCTGGCATTGATCTTTTTTTATTTAATGTAGTGAGGCTTGCACACAAGTTTTTTGTGGTTTAGGGTATTGTAAGACTTTGAAGGTTATTGGTTGATGTGGAACTTGATGTTCCAGATAGTTATGGAGGTTTCTTGATTAAAAGAAACGGTTATGGCTTGTGTTTGAAGGTGAAGATGGAGTGAATCTTGAAGGCAACGACTTCAAGTTTGGAACAAAGGCAACGACTTTGATCCACTAGTCAAGCTAGTCTCTAAACTTTATCTCAAGTATGCTCAGCAATACTCTCAATATTTCTTACTCAATAATCAACAACGTCTATTCTCTTATAATGAAAACAACCGAATTTATATAGTACATCCTAAATCCTAATCCAACTAGAATTAGAATAACTAGACTCCTAATCCAACTAGGATTAGTTACCACGACCTAAACTCCTAATCCACTTTGGATTAGTTACAACGACTCCTAACCAACTTGAATCATGTAAAATCCATCGTTTTAAGAACGTAGGCAAAACCATGACTCCTACTAAAACAAAATAACATCAAAACATGAAATGCAACTATTAGAGTAACTAACACACACACACGTCTACTCTAGACCAATCCAAGTAATACAAGAACAACTTGGCCCTTGTCCAAATGACAATCCAAGTCCTAATATGCCCAAGCCTTCCATGTCAAGCTCTTCATTAGTTGTCTTGGCCAACAATGTCTTGCCAAATGCTTTACCACTTCTTGTAACACTTGGCGCCTCATGATCCGTATCATTCTCCCCTTCTTGAAAAGAATTTGTCCCCAAATTCTCGTCAAGTACATAAGGAGCCAAATCACCCACATTAAAGGTAGAACTTACACCTCCATAGGAATCAGGAAGTTCCAACTTATATGCATTGTCACCAATACGCCCTAGCACACGAAATGGACCATCAGCCCGTGGCATAAACTTGTTCTTGCGTTTCTCAGGAAACCTCTCTTTGCGTAGGTTTAACCACACTAAATCACCTACTTGAAACTCTTGTGATTTGCGGTGCTTATTAGCTCGCTGCTTATAACGATCATTCATTTTCTCAATTTGCAACTTAACTTCTTTACACGTCTTCATGAAGGATTGTTGACGAGCTTGAGCATCAAAATTAACAAGATCTCCGCGTGGCAAATCAACAAGATCAACAGGAATATGTGGGTTACCACCATAAACAATAAGGAATGGAGATGAACCTGTTGTAGATGAAGGCGCCCTATTATAGGCAAACTCCGCATGAGCCAAATGCACATCCCAATCCTTTGTAGTTTTACTCACCAAACCCCGTAGCAATGTACCTAATGTTCTATTTGTGACTTCGGTTTGCCCATCAGTTTGGGGGTGATGCGAAGTACTAAATAGCAGTTTAGTTCCCACAAGCTTCCAAAGAGTCTTCCAAAAGTAACTAAGGAACTTAGTATCCCTATCTGATACTATACTCTTGGGAATACCATGAAGACGTACTACCTCTTTGTAATACAAATCAGCCACATTGCTAGCATCATCCGTTTTATGGCAAGGTATAAAATGAGCCATCTTGCTAAAACGATCAACCACTACCATAATGGAATCCTTACCTTTCGCTGTGCGTGGCAATCCAACAATGAAGTCCATGCTTACACTATCCCAAGGAACACTAGGAACAGGCAATGGAGTGTACAAACCCTTGTGGAAAGTGCTCTTGGCCTTTTGGCATGTGGCGCATCTCTCAATCACTTGATGAACATCTTTGAGCATCTTAGGCCAATAGAAATGTTCACACAACAAATCATATGTCTTATGCACCCCAAAGTGACCAGCAATACCTCCAGCATGCATCTCCCTCACTAACAACTCACGCACACTACACTTAGGCACACAACCGATTCTCCTTAAATAAGAACCCATCTTGAACATCATAGGAGCCTTGGGGAGCAGTAATCAAATCCTTGAAGTCAGCATCATCACCATAGTGTTGTTTGAGAATTTCAAACCCAAGTAAACGAGCTTCCAAGACTGCCAACAAATACCCCCTCCTAGACAATGCATCCGCCACAACATTCTCCTTACCTTCTTTATACTTAGAAGAAAATGTGAAGGATTGCAAAAATTCCACCCACTTAGCATGTCTCACATTAAGCTTTTGTTGCCCATGTATATGTTTTAGACTCTCATGATCCTATACTTGATGGTGATGTTATTTACAGCTCTACTGTCCACACACATGCGCCAAGTACCATCCTTTTTAGGTACTAACAAAGCTGGAACAGCACAAGGGCTTTTACTTTCACGAACATACCCTCGATCAATTAGCTCTTGTACTTGCCTTTGTAGCTCCTTAGACTCTTCAGGATTGCATCTATATGCAGCCTTATTTGGGAGAGTGGCTTCTGGCACCATATAAATGGCGTGTTCAATGCCTCGAATAGGTGGAAGTCCCGGTGGGAGTTCATCCGGAAATACATCTTCAAACGCTTGTAGAAGCGCAGTCAAGGTGGGATCTTGTGGGGGGGTCCTTGGGTGGGGCTGCCTCCCTAAGGTACAACACATACCCCATGCAACCATTCTTTATCTCCTTCTCAAACTCAGCTCCAGTTAAGAAGAGATTGGGCTTGCTTATTTCCTTAGTTGGCGCCACCTTAGGAGGAAGTGGCTTCAACCTATAACGCTTATTTCCAATCCTAACCGAGTAGATATTGCGTTTTCCAGTATGGTTAACATTCCTAGCCCATTGCCATGGTCTTCCCAACAAAATAGAACAAGCATCCATGGGAATAACATCGCACCATAACTCATCCTTGTAATCTCCAATAGAAAAGGCTACAAGTGCTTGTTTCTTCACCTTAATGGGCGCATGATCATTAAGCCAATTCAAAGCATAAGGCTTGGCATGATCCCTAGTAGGCAGCTTGAGGATGTTCACCATTTTAAAAGAAGCTACGTTTGCACATGACCCACTATTAATGATGAGGTTGCACGCTCTACCATTCACTAAGGCCCTTGTGTAAAACAAATTCTCCTTTTGCTCCTCTTCTTCCTTCAATGGTTGGGATTCTACCCTAAGCAATCTCCTCAAAATCAATGTATCCTTGTCCGCAACAGCCTCTTGAACCTCTTGATCATCCCATCTTTCATCATCCTCAAAGTCGGACTCCCCTTCTTTACTTACCTCCTCTTCTTCAAGGAGTGCACGTTCCTCCTCTTCCCTTTGTTGAGCAAGGAAGTTAACTAGGGTCCTATGGTCTTTAGAGGAAATAGTCACCTTTTGTGGGCAATCACGTGATATGTGACCAAAACCTTGACATTTATAGCATTGCTTCTTAGCCAAGGCAGCATGTTCCGGGCTAATATAGATTTTTGGTCTTGGTTTAGGGTCGAATTTAGATGAGGAAGATGGTGGTTGTGTAGATTGGTTATAGGCAGGCTTATTCTTATAGGAAGTGGAATAGGAGCTGCCTGAGTACGTTTTCTCCTTACCCTTACTCACCTCCCTTTCTTGCTTTTCAAATCTCTCGGCCAACCTAAGCACATCATCGAAAAAAATGTAGTTAGACGTTTCTACCTTATTGGCGATGGAAGGCTTCAATCCGGTGATGAAACGTCCAATCTTCATCTCCTCTTTCTCGTCCAACTCACACAATATACACAACTTCTCAAACTCCTTGGTATACTCAGCCACACTCTTGGAGTTTTGTTGAATTTGGTTGAGCTTTAAGAACTGTTCTTGAAGATATTCACGGATGAATCTCTTCTTGAGTTGCCTCTTCAATTCGGACCAAGTATCAATCCTTGGATCACCATCCCTGATTTTCTTGTTCCTCAAGCTTTCGAACCATATACTAGCATATCTAGTAATCTTCAAGTGTGCAACTTTGAAAGCCTTTTGTTCATCGAAGCCTTTATAGTCCATAAGTTTTTCAAATTGTCGAATCCATTCTTGGAGATCCTCAACATCTCCTTCACCAGTAAACTCCTTCAACTCCATGAGTTTGAAGTCTCTATCACTCTCCACAGGAGTCCTTATTGGTGGCTCCCTATTTGGACGCCTTTCTCCTCCTTGTTCTTCCAGATTTCCGGCTGTAACAGTAGCTTATAATCTGTTATTCTGTTATAACAAAATTTGGGCGGAAAAGTTAGTTAGACTAACTTTCTATAAATACTTCAATTGTGATGTAATATTTCTCATTCTGAATATTAATCACACTCTTAATTCTCTCTCTAATTCTCTCTTCCTCTCTCTTACTTCTCTATCTCTATTTGAGATATTCTATCCTTCATTAAATCAAGGTTAACTCAAGTTGCTTGAATTCTTGATTATCATTTTCAGTAGCTAAAACTAAGCTACTGTTGCATTGGTATCAGAGCCAAACAGTTGCTGTTTGCTCAAAATCTTCCTCCATTAAAACAAGTACACTGAGCTTAAGGTGTTCGATGAATTGACCAACCCAGATTTCTTTAAAAGAAAGCGATTAAACTGGCTCCAGCAGTAACAAGGAGGGTGCAAGCAATGGAGGAGCAATTGAGGTTACTTGAGCAACAATTAGAAATGCAATCACAGAAGAGCATGGAGTTCCAAGAAACTATGTTGAAGATGGTAACTGATTTGGGCGACAAATTGAAGGAGGCAGAGTCAATATCATCAGAAGCTTCACCAAGAAATCATGACAATGGGAATCATGCTTCAAGAGGAATTCAAGGGTATGTGCCAAAACTTGATTTTCCCAAATTTGATGGTTCAAATGTTAGAATGTGGATCAAAAAGTGCAATAAATATTTTACATTGTGTAAAATACCTGAAGATCAGAAAGTGGATTTGGCTTGTTTAAAAGTGATTGGTAAGGCAGAAAATTGGGTTTCTAGTTACATAGCAATAAGAAAGAATGTAGACTGGACTGATTTTGTAGTTGACTTAACCGCAAGATTTAGAGATGAAGTAGGTGTTAACATAGTGGAGAAATTTAATAAACTTCAGCTAGAAAGAATCTCTAGAATCTTATATAGATGAGTTTGAGAACATGAGGTCTTTGATGTTACAACAAAGTCATTTCTTACCTGAATCTTACTTTCTGGATAGTTTTATTGGAGGACTTAAACCCACCTTGAAGCCATTTGTTAGAGCTTTTAAACCTGATTGTATTGCTGGTGCTGTAGAATATGCAAGGCTGCAAGAGGATAATTTAGAAGCAGCTAAACAAGCCATTAAGGTTCAGTACCCACCCACCATAAAAACATCCTCAAAACCACCTCTTCTACCCACTCCAAGTACTTACCAGAAAACTTCCTTTCCTTCTAGACCCCACATAAATCTCACCCCTGCTGAAAGAAAAGAAAGACAGTTAAAAGGATTGTGTTATTTCTGTGCACAACCTTATGAAAGAGGCCATAAATGTCAGCTTAAGCAGACCTAGTTTTTCTAGTAGAAATACCTAGTGAAGAAGTGGAAGAAGTGGATGTTGAAGACATAGATGATGTGTCCTTTCAGGCTGCTGAGGTAGAACCACAGATATATGTTTATGCCTTGTCTGGTAGCCATACTTTTTAGACTATGAGGGTTCAAGGTGTCTGTGGTAAACAATCAATTCATATATTGATTGATTCTGGGTCAACTCATAATTTCCTAAACATGGGAGTGGCTAGACTGTTGGGCTTGAAAATGGAAACTATAGCTCCTCAAGCTATTACTGTAGCAGATGGCAATCACCTTGCTTGTCAATCTGTATGCAGAAACTTCGCATGGAAAATGCAGGATACTTCCTTTTCCTCTGATGTGTTGATTATACCCTTGGGAAGTTGTGATATGGTCCTTGGTATTCAATGGCTTAGCCACTTAGGAGTGGTAAAATGGGATTTTGGGAAGTTAATAATGGAGTTTGAGTATGGAGGTAGGCCTATGAAGTTGAAGGGATCCCTTCCTAAAGATGTGAAGTCTACTGGCCATAACAATAAGGATATTATAGCTAACTCTATACAACTATATTTCCTTCAATTGATTCCTAACCATGGTGACTTGGCTACTGTTGTTGTGGATATGGCATTGTTGAGTTGTTCATCTCAACAACAATTTCCACCTGCTAGCATTACTCATCTCTTACATAAGTATGCAGGCATCTTTCAGGAACCTACTGTCTTGCCACCTTCTAGGGCATTGCATGACCACATGATTCCTTTAGAATTTGGAGCAAACCCAGTTAACATAAGACCATATAGATATCCTTTGAAACAAAGGGATATTATTGAAAAATTGGTCCAAGAAATGATGGATCAAGGCATCATTAGGGACAACAATAGCCCATTTGCCTCCCCTGTGGTGCTAGTGGGAAAAAAAGATGGATCCTGGAGGATGTGTGCTGATTAAAGGGATTTGAACAAGAAGACTGTTAAGGACAAATTCCCAATACCAGTGGTGGATGAACTGATTGATGAGCTAGCTGGAGCTACCATTTTCAGCAAAATTGACTTAAGAGCAGGATATCATCAATTGAGGGTTCACAAGGATGATGTGTACAAAACTGCATTTAAAACTCATCATGGTCATTATGAGTTCTTAGTTATGCCCTTTGGCTTGACTAATGCTCCTGCTTCTTTTCAGAGTTGGATGAACCATATCTTCAAATCACTTCTTAGAAAATGTGTATTGGTGTTTTTTGATGATATCTTGATTTATAGTGCAGATCTTATAGCTCATTTACAACATCTTGAGCAAGTTTTTGTGCTGATGCAACAACATACTATTTTTGCTAAAGAGAGTAAATGCTCTTTTGCCATGGACAAGGTGGAGTACTTGGGACATTTCATCTCTGGGAAGGGTGTAGAGACTGATCCTCAAAAGATAGCTGTTGTTGTAAAGTGGCCTGAGCCTAAGAATGTGAAAGAATTGAGGAGTTTTTTAGGCTTAGCAGGCTACTATAGAAAGTTTGTCAAGAATTATGCATGGGTTAGTAAACCTCTACATCACTTATTGAAGAAAGGTGGTTTTGTGTGGTCTCAAGCAGCCACTGAGGCTTTTGCCCAACTCAAACAAGCTTTGAGTTCTGCACCTGTGCTGGCTTTGCTAGACTTTTCCTTACCTTTTGAAATTGAAACTGATGCTTCAAATACTGGAATAGGGGCAGTGCTCATGCAACAAGGCCACCCCTTAGCATTCCTCAGTAGAGCATTGGGACCTAGGTGGCAGAAGCTTTCTGTGTATGAGAAGGAGTTGCTAGCTGTGGTTACAGCTGTACAAAAATGGGAGCAATACCTCTCAGGTCACCAATTTATCATTAGAACTGACCAAAAAAGCTTGAAATGGTTGTTGCAACAGAAAATTTCAACTCCCTTTCAGCAATTTTGGTTGTCTAAATTGATGGGTTTTGATTATGTTATTCACTACAAAAGTGGGAGTGAGAATGTAGTGGCTGATGCTCTTTCTAGAGTATCTGGCTCTGAGATGTTGTGCTTAGCCTTGTCTGTTTTAGATTCAAATCTAAGCTCTCTTATTCAGAAAAGCTATGATTTGGATGTTAATCTTTTACATCTTATATCTCAGTTGCAGCAAGGAGCACTTATGAACAATTTTACTTATGTTGATGATTTGCTAAGGAAGAGACATAAGATAGTGGTAGGCCTTGATGACAACCTAAAGTTACAAATTTTAAATTGGTTGCATGACTCAGGACAAGGAGGGCATTCTGGTAGGGATGCAACAACACAAAGAGTTAAATCTCTTTTCTTTTGGAGAGGTATGACTAAGTTTGTTACCAACTTTGTGAGGAACTGTCATGTTTGTCAAGCCAATAAAAATGAAACAGTGGCTTCACTTGGGCTTTTGCAACCTCTACCTGTTCCTACAGCAGTATGGGTTGACATATCTATGGATTTCATTACTGGGTTACCCAAGTCTCAAGGCAAGGAAGTTATTCTTGTAGTAGTGGATCGGCTCAGTAAATATGGGCACTTTATGGCTTTACAACACCCTTACACAGCAATGGAAGTGGCACAGGTCTACTTGGACTCAGTTTTTAAGCTCCATGACTGGCCACACTCAATTGTAAGTGACAGGGATCCAGTCTTCATCAGTCACTTTTGGCAGGCCCTCTTCTCTATTCAGGGAACTAGTTTGTTACTCTCTTCAGCCTACCATCCTCAAACTGATGGTCAGACTGAAGTAGTTAACAAATGTGTGGAGAATTTCCTTAGGTGTATGTGCTGTGATAATCCTAAGGAGTGGTCAATGTGGTTACCCCTTGCTGAATGGTGGTATAACACCAACTATCACACTTCTATTCATATTACACCCTATGAAATAGTTTATAATCAACCTCCTCCTATGTACCTTCCATACCTTCCTGGTGAAACTAAAGTAGCAACAGTGGATAGATCTCTTCAAAAGAGAGATGCTATGATCAAGTTGTTGCAATTCCATCTGCAAAGATCACAACATAGACAGAAAGTACAAGCAGATAAAAGAAGATCTGAGAGGAGCTTTGTAGTAGGCAATTGGGTATGGTTGAAGCTACATCCCTATAGACAGAAAACCCTGAGGACTGTGTATAATGAAAAACTTTCTTCCAAGTTTGCAGGCCCATTTGAACTCATTGCAGTGGTTGGGAAAGTTGCCTATAAACTCAAACTACCAGAAAATGTGGCTATCCATCCTGTGTTTCATGTCTCCCAGCTTAAGGCTTGTAGAGGTCCTTTACCAGCAGTGGCTCACATTCCTTCCTGGTTGCAAGGCCAGCCAGAAGATGTGTCTTTACAACCTTTTGCTCTTTTGGACAGGAGGGTAGTTAAACACCTCAATGTGGCTCAAGTTCAATACTTAATTCAATGGGAAGGCATGAGAATTGAAGAGGCTACTTGGGAAGTTGCTGAAGAGTTTGAGAAACAATTCCCTTCATTTGTTATTCCTTGAATTTGTTTTACTTGCTGTTATTTGTTTTTACTTGCGGTTATATCAAACTAGAGAACTAGTTCTATTTTAAGGGGGATGGAATGTAACAATAGCTTATAATCTGTTATTCTGTTATAACAGAATTTGGGCGGGAAAGTTAGTTAGACTAACTTTCTATAAATACTTCAATTGTGATGTAATATTTCTCATTTTGAATATTAATCACACTCTTAATTCTCTCTCTAATTCTCTCTTCCTCTATCTTACTTCTCTATCTCTATTTGAGATATTCTATCCTTCATTAAATCAAGGTTAACTCAAGTTGCTTGAATTCTTGATTATCATTTTCAGTAGCTAAAACTAAGCTACTGTTGCACCGGCCAAAGATTCAACCCTTTGGTTGGTCATATGAATGGCATTCGTGCTGTTGGTAATCTTTTCATTGATGGAGGCAAAGCTTTCATTAAATTCCCTCATCATACTCGCCATCATAGTCTGCAATTCTTCTCGAGTAATAGGAGTCCCCATGACCAAGAAGTCTCAACAAACCGCCTCAACTTAGGAAATTCGTAACTTCCTCAAAACACGACCAAAACTTGTGAAATTTTGACACAATCTATATTTATATGTTTTAAGATTTCATTTAAAATTTCGTAGCCAAATTCGTTCTCAAACACTGGTAATCCTCGTTTTAGTATCGCTATTCTTGATTCCAGCGATTCTTGCACGCCTTCAAAGATTGATCTCGAAACTATATCAAAACTCCTAGAAACTTCGTGAAATTTTACCACCATAAACTAGACAAGACGTAGTCCAGTTTAGGATCAAAAAGCTTCAAAAAATTCGAAGTATGCTGGGAGTTCGAGGCCCCCAAAGTTACTGCAAATTCGGGATGAATTCGGGCAGTAAAAACAAGTGTCGCCCTGGGATCTTGGGCAAAGCTCTGATACCACTTGATGTGGAACTTGATGTTCCAGATAGTTATGGAGGTTTCTTGATTAAAAGAAACTGTTATGACTTGTGTTTGAAGGTGAAGATGGAGTGAATCTTGAAGGCAACGACTTCAAGTTTGGAACAAAGGCAACGACTTTGATCCACTAGTCAAGCTAGTCTCTAAACTTTATCTCAAGTATGCTTAGCAATACTCTCAATATTTCTTACTCAATAATCAACAACGTCTATTCTCTTATTATGAAAACAACCGAATTTATATAGTACATCCTAAATCCTAATCCAACTAGAATTAGAATAACTAGACTCCTAATCCAACTAGGATTAATTACCACGACCTAAACTCCTAATCTACTTTGGATTAGTTACAACGACTCCTAACCAACTTGAATCATGTAAAATCCATCGTTGTAAGAACGTAGGCAAAACCATGACTCCTACTAAAACAAAATAACATCAAAACATGAAATGCAACTATTAGAGTAACTAACACACACACACACGTCTACTCTAGACCAATCCAAGTAATACAAGAACAACTTGGCCCTTGTCCAAATGACAATCCAAGCCCTAATATGCCCAAGCCTTCCATGTCAAGCTCTTCATTAGTTGTCTTGGCCAACAATGTCTTGCTAAATGCTTTACCACTTCTTGTAACACTTGGTGCCTCATGATCCGTATCATTGGTGGAGCTTTGATTTGAAAGGCGACTATTTGACTAAGGATTATGGAGTATGATGGTTTAAGGGATTTTTTTTATTTTGGTTCCATGGGATGGTTTATTAAAGGTGATGGCTTATTGGAATGATGGAGGGAAGAGGGCAAGAAATATTAATCCAAAGTATGTCCATTTTAAATTATTTATTTTTTATTTTTTATTAATCAGGGTCATTAGAAACAGTTTGATTTGAGTTTCATCATCGAATTCGAAGCATATACGATGATGAAAGGCCAATGAAAATAGAATTAAAATAAAATGAAACATTAACGGATAGATGAAGTCCTACAGTGACATAGACTCAATGGGAAAGGACAAAAATGGCTCAGGGTAAGGACTTTCTCACTCATCCTATGAAACTAGAAATAAAAGTATGCCCTTATTGACCATATTTTGCGTTGCATTTGTAGGATCCAACACTAGATGTCAGATGTTCATTATTTCGTTGGAATTCGCTGTTGAAGTTTAGGTTTCATTGTTTGGATCTTTTCTTTCATGTGTAGGGTTCGGAGTAAACCCTATAGAAGTGACCACGCCTCTATTGTGAAGGCGGTCAAAAATAACCTTCATGACTCTAGATGAAGTCGAGGTGGTGATAGTGCGCTTGATTAGCTTTAGAGTAGGCTAAACTATTTGTTTCTCCATTAGACATTCTATAAGTTTTAACCTCTCGATCGGTCATGAATAGAATTGAGTGGACCTCACTTGTAAGTTTTAAGAAATGATTTTCGAAATGAGAAATGGAAATGAGAAATGAGAGCTGAGAAATGAAAAATGGAAATGGAGATGGAAAATGATAACGGGAATGGGTTTTGGAGTGGTATGGGCTTAACCATGAGGTAGACATGTGCCTAACTATATGCAAATGCAAATATGGACTAGACTAGACTATGCAAGCAGACTGGACTTCAATGACTGGGTTTTGGAGATTGTAGGAGAGACTAGACTTTGAACTTATGGGTGGGTGAGTAAGTAGGCTAGACTTTAAGGAAGGCTGTACAATAAGAAAGACTAGACTCTTAACTTAAGGCAAACAGGCTAGGCAAGAAACTTTGAATTTATGGGTGAGCAAATAGGCTAGACAACTAGACTTTGGAACTTACATTAGTCTAAGCAGGTTAGACACAAAAATTGCCTATGTGGACTTAGGGAATGCTAGCTTCGCTAGACTTAGGGGTGATTGTCTTCGCCAGACTCGATGATTTGGGGTTTTATGGATCTAAGATCGACTAGCTTTGCTAGACTCAAAAGTTTTTGGGCCATTATGAACTTAGGGTAGATTAGTTTCACTAGACTCGAGGATTTGGGCTGCTATAGATGTAAGGTAGGAGTAGCTTCGCTAAACTCGGAGGGTGCCTTTATGGTCTTAGGGATGACTAGCTTCGCTAGACCTAAAGGATGCCATTATGGTCTTAAAAGGTGAGTAGCCTCGCCAAACTCAAAGGGCGCCTTTATGGTCTTAGGGATGACTAGCTTCTCTAGGTCAAAGGGTGCCGTTATGGTCTTAAAAGGTGAGTAACTTCGCTAAACTCAGAGGGTGCCTTTATGGTCTTAGGGATGACTAGCTTCGCTAGGTTAAAGGGTGTCGTTATAGTCTTAAGAGGTGAGTAGCTTCACTAGTTAAACTCAGAGGGTGCATTTATGGTCTTAAGGATGACTAGCTTTGCTAGGTCAAAGGGTGTCGTTTTCGTCTTAAGGATACCAAGCTTCGCTAGGTCAAAGGGTACCGTTATGGACTTAAGGATGACTAGCTTTGCTAGGCCAAAGGGTGTCGTTATGGTCTTAAGGGATGAGTAGCTTCGCTAAACTCAGGATTTGCCTATGTGGTCTTTAAGAAGTGCTAGCTTTGCTAGGCTTCGAGGTTTTGAGTTTTAGAATTTGGACTTCGTCCTACATGGGTTTGTAATTGGACTTGACTAGACTTAGGATATGAATTGGGCCTTATCTGGACCTAATTTTGAACTTAGTCCTATATTGGTTTGAAGTTAGCCTTGGAGATGCACATAAGCTTGACATTAAAAATGGACTAGGTTTGGACTTAGATTGAAATGGACTGGGATTAGACTTGGTTTGGGCTTAACATAGATTAGGGTTCACATAAAGATGCAAATGAGCATAGATTTTGACATGAACTAGACTTATATGGGCCTAAGATGGACTCTAATGGTACTACGCCTATATGAATGCAAGGACTCATATTAAGATGGGCCTAGGATAAATGCAAAATGGACTCTAATGCAAATTGGCCTAAATGAATCCAAGGACTCAAACTTAGATGGGCCTAGGATGAATGCAAATGAATTGAAATTGGTTGACTGGATTGGATTAGAGGTATTTGGACTGGGCTTAGTGTAGGTGTGGATTTTGAATTCCTTTAATGCCTACACGCGGTGTGAGCGCATTTATTTGACTACCCCATTGTTAAGGTTTTATTAAAAATATGTTTTGAAGTCGCCAACAATTCTTTAAAGGAAGAATCATAAACCTAATTGGATATTGAAACGGAAGCGACATCTTAGGGACTTATCCAATGTAGATTTCCCCGTCATGACTCCATAGATGGTCATGAACCAAAAAGTGAGTTCATGGATGATACAATATAGTCAGGAACTATATTGCCCATTACTGGCCTCTACTAAATAACAATTCACAGTAGATTTTATACAATAGAATAATCAAACAATATTTTAAAGCACCCTACAATAATTAATCTAGTTTGGCTCAGGAAACACATGAAAAGACTAATTATTTAGTGATCAGTTATTATGCAATCATTTTACAAGGTTCCTAACAGGTTGTCCAAATTATCTGAATTAATAAGAACAATTCTTTAGGTCTTATTTAGCATAATAACATGTGGGTGATAAAAAAAGGCATGCAGGACAATCATGTATCATGAACATTATATACAGAAAATATAAGAAAAAAAAGGTTAGAGTTTACAAAAGGACGCGATTATCAATTAGGAATCTACATCATGGCAAGAAAAGGTTAGTAACTTTAATAAAATAAATATAATTATTCAAGAGCCCTCAGGATTATACCTATGCGGTTTAGATCGAAGAGCGTAGGGGCCTTCAGTTGAAGCAATCTTGAAACCAGGAAGGTAATATCTTTACTTTTAACTAATTACTAGGTTTCGGGGAAGGCTGGTTCACATGACAGGAAGGCAAAGAAGGCCTGTTCACCTGATAAGAAGGCAAGTTTACGTGATGAAGGTGAACCAAATGTGTTGAATGTAAATGTTTCTATGACAAATAATCCACTTATTGTCGAGCCAGAGGTGTTGCGAGGCCTCAGTACTCCATGCTTTTGGTTACATGAGTGCACTATCGATTTGCCCGATGGTAGTACAATAGAGGTTCTTTTAGGGGCACAACAGTTCCACTACCTTGAGGAGTCATCGACATCGATTTCTAAGCTCGATATTCAAGAATTCTTATGTGGGGTAGAGTTGAATGTTCCCATAATACTAACTTTCATGAGGTAATACATAAGTGTGTGTGTGTGTGTGTGTGTGTCTATATATATATGCTTAATTAGTTTTCAATTCAACTTCCATAATAAGTAAGTTTACTTTTAATCAATATGATTTCTCAGGTTATTATACAATGAATTGCTTGGAACATCAAGTGAGTAAATGTTTGGTTGGTTATGTCCAAACATAATACGAGATGACAATTGCTTAAAAAACAAAGCCAAAGTGAAAGAGTAGCTCGATATGAGTTTCGAATCATCATCTCGTTTAGGATATCATCATATCATCCTTGTCCCGTATATTGAAAAGTATGATTGTTAAACCTGCTTTACTTTTATTATTCGATAATTAAATTCACCTATTAATTTTCTTTGATTAATAACTATATTTCCTTGTTGTAGGCTTCATTGGACACTGCTTGCGATATGTTTGTCAAGTAACCAAGTCTACCACTTTGATTCTTTGCGTCGACAACCACCACGGTCCTTACTAATCAAATCATTGTTAAATAGGTAGCCTAACCGAAACTAAATATATACGTACTTATTAATATTACACATTATTCATATATATATATATATATATATATATATACATATACATATATATATATACATATACATATATATATATACATATACATATATATACATATACATATACATATATATACATATATATACATATATATATATATAAATAGTACATCTTATAATAATGTATGAATGAATTATTTAATGTATTGATGTAGTGTGATGAAGCAGAATAGTGGAGTAGGACTTCGAGTACCAAAAGCTCCTATTTGGATATCAGTCGAGGTAACATGACTAATTTGCTTGTCCTTATATAGAAACATTTTTCGCCACATACTACACATCTAACATGAATGTCATTAGATGCATGTTTTGGTGAATATTAGTGTCCGCAACAAGATAATGGAGTTGCATGTGGCTATTACGTGCTGAGGTACATGTTCGATATCGTCAACCATTGCACTAACATCGATGATCTTCAAAAGTTATGTAACAAATCAGTATATGTTAGTTTAGATTAGATCGATGGGTAATAGTTAATTGGTTTAGAAACCAAAGTAGCACATATTCACAAAAAATGACCACATTCTACCCCAAAACATGGTACTTTGATGCATTTCATATAAATATGAGGTATAATAACTAGTGTGTAGATTTTTAGGCTTGCATTTATTGTTGGTTGAATTTCGGGAATGTTAAGGCCATTTTAGGCCTATTTTCGCCTTTTCGCGTCCAATTCTAAGATTTTGAGTCATTTAACTCCAAATTATTTTTGAACATGATAACATGATAACTAGTGTGTAGATTTTTAGGCTTTCATTTGTTGTTGGTTGAATTTCGGGAACGAAAATGTCATTTTAGGCCTATTTTCGCCTTTTAGCGTCCAATTCGTACTTCTCGAGTAATTTAACTCCAAATTATTTTTGAATATGATAATTTGAGGTATAATATAACTTGTGCATAGATTTTTAGGCTTGCATGTGTTGTTAATTGAATTTCGGGAACGTAAAGGTCATTTTAGGCCTATTTTGGCCATTTCGCATCCAATTCTTACATTTTGAGTCATTTAACTCCAAATTCGTTTTGAATATGACAATATAAGGCATAATATTACTAAAGTGTAGATTTTTAGGCTTGAATTTGTTGTTTGTTGAATTTCGGGAACGAAAAGATCATTTTAGGCCTATTTTTGCCATTTCGCGTCCAATTTGTACTGGGGTGTAGGGCTTGAGTGCTGGGTTGGGCAGGGGGGCTGGCAGGGGGTCTTGTTGGGCTGGCGTGGGGGTGGGGCTAGCAGGGGGGGCTGGCGGGGGGTCTTTGGGGTGGGGGGGCTTGGCGGGGGTGGGATGGTGGGCTGGGGTGGGGAGTCTTTGCTTGGGGGAATGCTATTTGGGGGGGTCTTCTTTGGGCGGGGGGGGGGGGTCTTGGCAGACGGGAGGGTAGTAGATTTTTTTTATAAAAAAAGACGAACCCAAAGGGCTGCGGTTTTGGGCCTTAACCGCAGACCTTCCTTGTAGAAAGGGTTGCGGTTGTGGGCCTAAACCACAACCCTTTTCACAAGGAAGGTCTGCAGTTTAAGCCCAAAACCACAACCCTTTTGTGTTAGAAGGGCCACGGTCTTTGCCTAAACCGCGACCCTACTTTTTTTGCCCAAGGGCTGCTACGCAAAGGGATGCGGGCCAAAAACGCAGCCCTTAGGGCTATTTTGATCGCATCCCTTAACGTTTTTTCCACTAGTGCATTAATAAGTAGAACAATCATCCGTTGCTCAATACTATGAATTTTTCCCTTAGTGACTGCATCATATTGTAAGCTATTTCAGTTATATGCTTGAGGTTACCTATACTAAAAAGTGCTACATGGCTTTGAAAGCCTCATACTAACCATTTTTTTTATCTATTGATGGTTCTCATAATCCTCGACCAATAGGGAAAACATCTACCTCGTGTGCTTTTTCTCAACATGCCAAATTGTCCAACTTGCACGTACATTAGTTTTGTGATAATCTTATTTAGTTGAAAGTTGTGTTAGTTATTTTATATGTTATTATTTAGTAAAAGTAGTAGAGAGATGTAGTTTTTAGATGAAAAAAGAAAATGTCGCACCAGAGCAAAAAGATTAAGTACATAAAAATATGAAGAAGTTGAATGGTATAATGGTTTTTTAATTGTAACTTTATGTTTTTCTAATAGGATACTGGAGTGCTTTTATTAGGAAAGTTCTTTTATAGCTCATTATCACACAACCATAATACCCATGCAGAATAAAAAATAAAACTATCACACAAAACATATACAAAGCCATAATCATGATGGGATTGTTACATGTTTTGGTTTTGTGTTAAGCATTTAAATTAGTATCACAACGTTTCATTTTTAACTAATTTTATTTAAACATCTTTGAATTTGCAGGCGGTCTTAAATGAACAAATGAAATGCCATCTTCAATAAACTAGTTGTTCATTGGAAAGGCATGGAAGCACTTTAGTTGTAGAGTGATTTATTGGAGCATTTTATATGTATAAACTGAAAAACATGAATTTTATTTAGTATATTATTAATTAATAAATCTGTAATTATGTACTTTGTAATTTTACCCATGGGCATGAATACTATATGCATAATTTTTCATTTGAGTATAAAATTCCAAAAAAAAATTGAATATATAGTTATATATATATGGATCTACTACTATTACAAAAACTACGAAGGTATTGAAGTTGCATTAGCTATGGAGGCGTAAGGAGTTGCAATAGATGTTAAAATGAAATAACATTAATAATATAGGCGTTACAATATATATGGAGTCGTTGCATTAGAAGTAAAAATCGAACACAATATGAGTAATAGAGCCGTTGCAATAGCTATGGGATGGTGTTGCACTAGAAATAGAGGCGTTGCAATAGGTCGTATAGCTAATGCAATGACTATTGACACCTATTGCAATGGCTTTTTCGTAGCCATTGCAATATGCCTATGAACCGGTGCATTAAGTCTAATGCAACGACAACAACAACAACGGTTGTTGGACCGTTGCAATAGCCCTATTGCAACGGTTTTTGGCTCTATTGCAACGGTTTTAAAATGTTGCCATATCTCATTAATGTAGTAGTGTTGTTTGTCTCACGAATTTAGGGTTTCTATGCCAAATCTTGTGTGTTATTTTTTTCTTAATTTCTTTATTCCTGTTTATTATTATGGGCTTGATTTTTTATTGCCTACGTAGGATGAACACTTATTTAACTACCTCATTGTAAAGGTTTTATTGAAAATGTTTTTTGAAGTCGTCAACGAAGATTCACAAACTTAATTGAATAGTGGGAAATCGTAGGGACAACTTAGGGACTTATTCAATGTATACACTAGTGGAAAAAACCTTATATGTCACAACACAACATATTCGGTTTTAACAAAACCAGCTCCGTAAATCGTCGATTTTTTGAGTGGTAAAACGCGGCAAATTTACTGATTTGGTTCTTTAGTGAACCTGGATCAGTTAACTGAAAACTGATCCGGTTTTCTGTTAACTTATCCGGTTCACTAAACCGGATCAGTTTGGGCTTTATATGTATATAAGGCGCGGTCCACCTCAGTCCTCACATAAGGAAACCCTAAAAATTCCCCAGCCCACTTTTCATTCTCACACGCTCTCACCCTCCTCTCCTCTCCTCTCTCATTAACCATAAATTTCTCCTCTCTCTCTCATCAACCCTCCTCTCTCTCTTTCTTCATTTCATCCTCCTAAATTCCGGAGTACCAACGACTTCACCACCTTCAGCCTTCGTCCTCCTTCCTCCTGGAAGTTCCTCTCTCTCCATTTCATCCTCCTTGAAGTTCCTCCTCGAAGTCTCCTGAAGAACGCGCCTTCGCCGCATCGAATTTCTTCTTATCACCGCCAATTTCGTCTTGTCGCCACCTCCTCACCACCAGTCTCGTCGCCACCGCCAATTTCGTCTCCTCATTCCAGATCTAGAGTAGGCTTAAGATTTAGTTTTTTTCTTTATTTATTTTTACTTGTGATATATTTAGGGTTTATTTGTTTTTTGGTAGTTTAGGTTTACTTCATTTTAATTTTTTGAATAAATTTGATGTTAGGGTTTCATGAACTTTTGATTTATATTTCGTTTCGTTTCGTAAATTTTGTTTAATTTCGCTTTAATGTAAATTTGTTTCGAGTTAAGTTGTGGATCTAGTATCTTATTTTTGTAATTTTGAGTTAATGTAATTTTTTGGTTATTCCGCTGGTTTATTTTAGTTCGATTAATCTACTATCTTTATATTATTAAGAATTAATGTAATTTATTTCCCAATCATCGGAAGAACATTAGAATATATTCATATAGGTACGTGGCCTAAGGTATTAATATTTATCTTTTTTCTATGGTTCATTTGAAAATGCCAAAATAAATTATGAAAATTCTTAAAGAAAATGACTTTTTCATCCTCCATTTTTGTGTCTATCTTAGAAACACCTTGCAAGTTGCAACCACTGCCCAACTGAATTACGCTTATAGGCTTATAGCTACAATCTCGATTTCTTTATTGTTAGAAAAAATTGTCATTCCCAACTATCATCAAATATGATAAGCAATGGATTGTGGAGAAATAACCAAATAAGGCGTACCATATATTTCTTTTTTTTAGCCCCCTTTCGGGAACCCGTGGTAAGATGAATTTCCTCTAAGCTGCCCTCGCACAGTGTCACTCACCCAGAGGCCCAACAAGCCCCAAACCCAACTGCCCAACTGAATTACGCTTATAGGCTTATAGCTACAATCTCGATTTCTTTATTGTTAGAAAAAATTGTCATTCCCAACTATCATCAAATATGATAAGCAATTGACTGAAATAAGGCGTACCATTTTTTTTTGGGCCCCCTTTCGGAAACCCGTGGTAAGATGAATTTCCTCTAGGCTGCCCTCGCACAGGACCACTCACCCAGAGGCCCAACAAGCCCCAAACCCCCCTCCCTCCCAACAATATTGAAATTTTGTTTCCACCAAGATTTGAACCTTGGTCTCCCATGTGGGAGATCAGAAGCCATCCCATTGAACCCAAGGGTCCTTGGTGTACCATATTTTTAATTGTTAAATAAATGCACGCCATATTTTTATTCTTAGGAAAAAATACACAATTTATACTCCAAGAAGCTACACCTTTAAATTATCAAACAAACATAAACATACACATTTGTCAGATAAAACTTTCATAAAACTCTGTAGTACAGTAGTAGTATCTTTCTCATTATATCCTCAAAATTTTTTAAAAAATGCCACACTTTCATTTCTTAACCTTTTCTTTATTTTACTTTACACAAAATCTTGGGTGTACTTGGGGCCTGTTCTCCCCAGCTTATTTTCAGTTCAGTTCAGTTCAATTCATTTCAGTTCAGTTCCATTGCAATCAGTTCAGTTCAATTCAATTCAGTTCAGTTCTGTTCAGTTCAGTTCAATTAAGTTCATTTCAGTTCAGTTCCTAAATTATTATCATTACTATTAGTTATAATTTGATTCAGTCCAGTTCAGTTCAGTTCAGTTCAGTTCAGTTCATTTCAATTCAGTTTAGTTCAGTTCAATTCAGTTCAGTTCAGTTCAATTCAGTTGCAATCAGTTCAGTTGTTTTATGCCGAAGAGAACATGCCCTTGTTATACCATAACTAATGGTGTAACAGCCCAAATCATCTATTCTTTTGTAAAAATCTCGAATGACATAATATAATGACAAAATGACATAATATAAATGACATCCTATTGATGTTATTATTTGTAAATTTTGTATAGTCACTGTCTTTTTGGTTGGAGTTTATATTTCTATGTCATTATGTACGTGTGATATTTAGTTACACAATAAGTTATGGTGTAACATGTTATATCCAAGACCCACTCTTTATTTTTTTTAGAAGGATAACCTTTCTTTATTTTCAATTTGGGTAACAAAGAAATGTTATGGAATGTAGACTTGTAAGGAAACAAAATAAGCATGATGGAATTATGCACCAGCCACGAAAAAGGGGTAAATTTAGGATTGGAGTTCTGCTTGGAATTTGATAATTATATTAATGGAGAAACGGGATCTTTTTATTATTTTAGTTTATTTTATTTTTAAGAAAAACAAGATGTTCATTTTTAAACCCATTTTTAAAAGCTTATACTGACCAGATATTAAACAGAAGATGACTCTAAAAGTCTAAATCTACCTTGGTGTCTCCCCTAGAGTCATATTATCCCAAACAACGAAAATAAAGTTTTCAACATAAATACAAGATGAATTAAATTAGGCTGCATTAGGGCTCTGAAAGATGAAAATAATGCAAATTATCTTACCATTTGTTAAATTATGTTTCAACTAAAACTATTGCACCATGCGCAGATATATACGTTAATGACTTGCAACATTATTATACCTTGATCATGTATTTATATGCTAGAAAGAAACTACACAAAAAAACTGAGTGATACTCAATCTTAATAATAGTATACAAAAATCATAAAATAACACTTCAATGTAATATTATATAGAACATACATAACAGTATAAATCAGTGAGATCCTTTTTGTTTAATATAACTTATTACTTACTAGATGGAGAGAAAAGAAGAAGGTTGTTATTGTATTTTCTATTAAGTGGTTGTTTGGTGTACAAGAAATTATGTAGGCAATAAAAATTCCTATGATTTTTTGATTTGGGTATTTGTTTGGTTAGCAGGAAGTGGGGAAGATGGAGCAATAAAAATTTCTTGGGAAATTGAAGTTCCCATAAAAAGTGGGAATTTATTAACCTACTCCCCCTTGGTTATTCAAAATTCCCACATCAATTTATGAGAAGTGCAAATTTCTTGATATCAACCAAACATATTATGGTCATTTTCTAATAATTACATAAAGAATAAAACTTCCTAGATATTCAAATACATGCTCGACAAAGTGAGAGAAAGAGAGGAAACCTTAAAGTTACCAAGAGACTCCCATGGCCAGTATTAGGTTTATGATTCTTCCTAAAACGAATTGTTGGCGACTTCTTTCAAAACAAGTTTCAATAAAAGCTTTACAATGGAGTAGTCAAATCTAATACGCGCTCATCCCATGTAGGCGAAATAAAAACACGCCTACAATTTAGCGACTTCACTGGGGAGGATTTAAAAAAATAATAAGTTTTTTAAATGAGTGGGTGAAAGTTGAAAAATGCAATTCATGCTCCTTTTATGCCTTTGAATAATATATTGTTTTGCTTATGCATGGCTATTGTTCAGCCACCATAAGGACGATCTACCTTGCCTCATTAGCACATGTTCTATGTGTGAGGTCACCTCGGGGGGTTTGCGCTTTGTCCTTCCAAAAAGCTTCCTGAGCGATAGTGTTGGATCTTGTTTTCTTGTTCCTGACTTGAGAACTGGAGTGCGTTTTACACGTGGCCACCTCTTAAAGTAGGGGTACGAAGCGTGGGATCAATCTCTTAGTCATGGACCCTTTTCAGACTAAACCTAAACCTGACCAATAGTTTCAAACATAGAACTGGACTTTAGGTTGGAACTTTTGCATCCATGTTATATGACATTTACCTGTGATTGCAATTCTTGCTTGTTATTATCATGTCAATTTGTCATTATTATGCGTCGTTCCTAAAAATCGCGTCTAAACAAAATCATCAATTGACCAAAACTTTGCCTAAATCCACAAAAAGCATGTCTAGGGAGTAGTGCGCCAAGCGCATTAAGTTGCGCCTGGCGCACCACTCCCGCGCCACAATGCTGCGCGGCACGCAGTCTGTGCATCGCATGCTTTTCTTTGATTGATTCGTCGTGGTGGTCGATCCTATGTTCGGTCTTATGTTTGTTTGTCTATATTCGCTTAAAAAAATGGTCATTTTAGGAGTCTCACCTAATTCAAAAAATCAGTATTTTCATGCAAGGTCGAGTCTGTCCTAAAAAGTGCATCTAGAAAACTGGTCATAGTAGAGTTAGAGTCATCATGCATATCTATCTCTTCCCATTTTCTCCCTGTTGTTCAACAAATCTTCCCTATCAATCTTATCTTACTATATTCAGCAATTTCAAAAATTTACTTTTTTCAAAAGCAATCCTACACCATATTCTACTCTACTCTTTTTCGAAAAGCATTTACTAAACACCATCATACATGACATACAAAATATATATTTTCAAAATTAATCCATCATCTTTTCCTAACAAAAGATAAAACAAGAGGTTCCTTTCGAAAATTCTAAGCTCAGTTCAAACACCTTTATTCAATTCAATCCAGTCAATCCAATTCACTTGCATTCATTTTAGGCCCATGTGCATTAGAGTCTATCTTGCATATATTTTAGGCCCATATCGATTAGAGTCGACTTCACTTGCATTCATTCTAGGCCCATATGCATTAGAGTCCATTTTGCATTCATATTAGGTCCTTCTAAATTTGAGTGCATGCATTCATATTAGGCCCACTAGTATTAGAGTCCATCTTAGGCCCATATAAATCTAGTTCAAGTCAAATCTAGGCCCATTTGCATCTCTATGTGACCCCTAGTCTATACTAAGCCCAGTCTAAGTCTAATCCCAGTCTATTCCATTCTAAGTCCAAACCTAGTCCATTTCCAATGTCAAGCCCATGAACATTTCCAAGTCTAACTTCAAACCACTATAGGACTAAGTCCAAAATCAGGTCCATATAAGGCCCAACTCATTTCCTAAGTCTAATCTAGTCTATTTCCAAACCCGTATAGGAAGAAGTCCAAACCATTAAGTCTAGCGAAGCTAGTCACCCTTAAGTCCATAACGACACCCTTTGACCTAGCGAAGCTAGTCACCCTTTAAGTCCATAACGGCACCCTTTGACCTAGCGAAGCTAGTCACCCTTAAGTCCATAACGGCATCCTTTGACCTAGCGAAGCAAGTCAACCTTAAGTCCATAACGGCACCATTTGACCTAGCGAAGCTAGTCACCCTTAAGTCTATAACGGCACCCTTTGACTTAGCGAAGCTAGTCACTCTTAAGTTCATAATGGCACTCTTTGACCTAGCGAAGCTAGTCACCCTTTAAGACCATAATGGCACCCTTTAGACCTAGCGAAACTAGTCACCCCTAAGACCAGAAAGGCACCCTCCGAGTTTAGAGAAGCTACTCCTACCTTACATCTATAGCAGTCCAAATCCTCGAGTTTAGTACCCTAAGTCCATAATGGCCCAAAATCATCAAGTCTGGCGAAGCCAATTCCCCCCTAAGTCTAGCGAAGCTATCATACGTAATCATTCTGAGTCTAGTCTAGCCTGCTTGCATAGTCCAGTCAATATCTGCATATGCATATAGTTAGGCCCATGTCGCCATCATAACCACAATCATAGCCATTTCTACTTATTCCCGTTTTCATTTCCATTTCCTCTTTCATTTCTCATCTCTCATCTCCAATTCCATTTTTCCATCCCTCATTTTCATTTCTCATTTCGAAAGCATCATTTCTTAAAATTTAGGAGGTCCATTCGATTTCTGTTCAGGAGGGTCGTGAGATTATAACTTGGGAACTCCGGACAGAGAGGATACAAGGTCAACCTCCTCCCAGACTCGTCAAACGAGTTCTCACCTTTTCAGACGAGTCTTCTAAAACTTCTGAATCATCTGAATCATCATCTGAAATGGGGGACACTAATGAACAACTCAGTGCCATTATGGCCCAACTTCAACTGATGAACTGTCGTCTTGAGGAACAATACAAAGAAATTAAGGCACTGAGAGAGAAACTAACTGAAGAAGAGGAACAAGGCGACACTCCACCACCACCACCACCTCCTATCAAGACCGAGACAGAACTGAGGTTTGAAAAAACTCGAGCAATTGATCCAGTCAATTCCTGCGCTCGAGGGTCAGGCTCATGGCCATGACATCATTGATCCTGAACTGAGGGAAAAACTCCCTAAAAAGATAACATTGGGTGACCTCCCCAAATTCAAGGGGGTCGAAGACCCAGATGATTATTTGAGAGCTTTCTCCATATATATGGCTCTCAAAGGCATGAGCAAGGACCTGTTTGCTTATGTATTTCCCTTGACCTTGGATGCACATCCATCCAAGTGGTTCAGGTCACTGAATAAGACCAAGCTGAATGATTAGGACTATATTAGGGAAGAGTTCCACAAACAATACATATACAATATTTAGCTTCCCATTGACTTTCGTGAGTTGGATTTAATCAAACAGAACTCCAACGAAGATTTCGTCACCTTCCTTAATATATGGAGGGAAAAAGCTGCACAAATGACTAACATGCCATCTCAAGAGGATCAAGTAGTCCGACTAGTGATCCATACCCTGCAGCCTAAGTATGGGGATCATATTAAATTCCAACCCATAAAGTCTTTCACGAAGCTCTATAAGGTGGGCCTGCTGATCGAAGAAGAGGTACAAGCCAATAAGAACAAGAGTTCCAACAACAACTCTTTCAAGAAGAGTAATAGCAACCCTTCTACCTCTAAAAGAAACGACATCAATGCCCTAACTACTGACAAGAGAAGTTATCAAGGACCTCAAAGGACATTCACTCCATTGGGTATGACTCTAGAAGAAGCCTTCACTAGGCTTCATGCAAAAGGAGCATTTCAGCCTATTGGCCCTACTCCAGACCTTGCTCCTAAGAAAAGATCCAGTAAATGGAATCCTAATGCCTACTACAAGTACAATCAAGGAAATGGGCGTATGACATCACACTGCTGCACTTTGAAGCATGCTCTACAAGATATAGTTGAAGACGGTAGATTGCCAATTCCGCCTGCAGCAAAAGTCAGCAATAGCGGCAACCCCTTGGGTAGTGCCTAAGTCACGCCGGGGCATGGTCATTTAATGCTAGTTTTCTAGGTTGAGTCGGAGAGTCCCTCCCCTAGATCCTTCATTTCCTTTCCTGTAGAGTTTATGTCATTTAGGATTTTTTTTCTAATAAGCCTTGTTCTATTAATTTCTGATTAAATAAAATAATTGCATTTTCATTTTCATTGGCCTTCCATAATTTAATTTATGCTTCTAATTCAATGATGAAACTTAAATCACTTAATGAACTTGACTAATAATAATAAAAAGAGATCTGAAATAAAAATAATGATAAAAAATGGGACATACTTTGGATTATGAGTTATTCCCCTCTTCCCTCCATCATGTCCATTAGCCAAATATTCCTTTCAAATCAAAGCTCCACAAATATCATGCAAACCTTCCAATACCCTAAACCAAACTTGTGTGCAAGCCTTACTACATAAAAATTATCAATGCCAGGCAAAATAAAAAAAAGTAAAAGAAATTCAAAGTGCGAGAAAAAAAACACCAAAAGCAAAAGAAAACGCACAAGACAAAATGAAAAAAAAAAGGAAAAAGCCAAAGGCAAAGAAATAAAAAAGTCAAGATAGGGGACTTGCACACAAGTTCTACGTACCCCTCGTTTCAAATCCTTCAATCCATCAAAACTTTAGCCTATATAATCCAAATCCATGATCCTTCATCAAAACCTCAAGCCTTAAACCTTTCAACCTTTCATTCAACCCTAACTCCTTTTTCACGGTATGTCCAAACCCTCTAGGTTGAAAATCCGAAAGGGCGGCCTAGGCAAAAGTTAGGGCACAAAAAAAAATCAGATGAAGAACTACGAATGGTCTGATTTCGCAAGGATACATAGGAATCCTCATCTCGAGGTCCGACCGCTTCAATAAAATAAATTAGTCATGGTCTAGTGATTTGATTTTCTAGAGTTCAGGAGCATAATCTCTTTCTAGATCCCGACAGAAGCTAGCCTCGTCAAAGCCTTTTCCCACCTACAGTTGAGTCATAAATTTAAACTATTATTTTTCAATCCAAACTCTTCTTTTCCCTGAAGGACTCTCTGACAATTCCATGGTTTATGGCGATATTTGACTTTGCCTATATCAACTTCCCAAAGAAGAATCCCCAGTGATAACTTTCAACGTTCACGACACGTCAATTACATTTCAATCAAGGCTCAAGGTGCCTAATTCAAGGCAAGCTCACCCAAAGTGGGGGCTTCCTATATATGTGGCCTCCAAGTCAAATCAAACTCCCGAAAAGTTGTAATTTGCGGATCTTGTTTACGAACCCTAATTATTTACTAAAAACAGTTTTCGAAAATCATTATATCTACTTCTAACCATTCTATCTCTCTACATATCCAGATCTCCTAGCCTTGCAAAACCCTGACCTTGCATTGTATTTCATACATCCTCGTCTTGCATAACCCTGATCTTGCATGACGTGTCTTCCTTAGCTTTGCATAACCTTAATCCTTGCATAGTGTCTTGTGCATCCTTATAGAGTCTAAGTTTACATTTTTTTGCGTCATTATGTGTTTTATGTGAGTTGTTTGCACCTATCTGCTAACATCTTCTTCTGTAGGTAATCAGATTGCTTGTAGTTATTGTCCTGCATACTAACTTTGTTTTGCAGAGACCAACGTATATAGATCAGTTCTAAACTGTAGAGGGTTTAGAATCGTTATTCGTCCCGACGCTGTATACTTTGACTATCGGTTTCCTGAACCTCAGTCAAAGTGGGGGCTTATGTAGACACATAATCGTGTCTCCTCATTTAAGGATCCAATGATGAAGCATACTGCGGTATTAGTTGGTGCGACCCAACGGAAGAGCAATCCGAATAACCAATCCAAAATTGTGCTTTGAAATGATATTCTAAAGCCCAATTAATTATTCATGATGATTAATTGTATTTTAAGCCCATAAAATATTTTAAGTCCATTTAAGAGCCCAATAAAATATTTATTATTTTAATAAATGTTTTTTATAAATATTTTTATTATCTTTGATGAATATTTTAAATACAAATCAGATTTTTATTCTGTGAAATCAATCTCCGGATTTTAGGGATAAAAAATTATCTTCAAAAGAAGCGTAGAATAAAAAACGGATATGCTAGAATATGCGCCGGACATGGCAGCTGCGCTCAGCACACCAAGTGCGTCCAGCACATTGACCAGATCGCGTCAGGCGCGTCAATGAGCGCCTAACACGTGGACTTGTGACTCACACAGAGTCATGCATTTGACGCAAGTCCTGTGTGAGACGCAAACTATTTTTTTTATCTTTTCAAAAACGCGTTTACACACTAGTAAAGAAACAACGATTTGCATCTCACCATCTGCGTCGCACAAAAGGACAAACGTCGCAGAAGATTCATTTGCGTCGCATGCTACAGGGAATCGACGCAAAAGACTAACTATGTGCGTCGAATTTAACTAGGGTGCGACGCAAGACAACTATCTGCGTCGGATCCCTACTCACGTCCGACGCAGATAATTCTACCCCAATTTTCCTCACTCGCACATAATCCCGCCCAAATAAATTGGTCCAAGACATCTGCGTCAGACTTTTGGGCCCATCCGACGTAGATAATTCTACCCCAATTCCTCACTCGCGCATATCCCGCCCGCCCAAATAAATTGGTCCAAGACATCTGCGTCGGACTTTTGGGCCCATCCGACGTAGATGATAGGCCCACTATATTAATCCCGCCCAATAGAAGCCAAACCTTATTCCAGTTCTTATCTGGACCGCCGCTTCTCTCTCTTAATTCCAGTTCTTCAATCTTTCAACCCCCTTCTCCTTCCTCAAAACTCTCATCTTCTTTCTCTCTCCTCCACTCAAAAAAAAAACCCTTTTAATTCATCTCTTCTTCTCAAAACAAATTTCTCACTTCTCAAAAAATCAAACAACAAAAGTTGACGAATTTGGTACGAACGAATTAAGGAACGAAGATTTTGATTCGTGCGAGTTCGACGAAAAATGGAAACCCAGGTGTTCAAAGAAGTTGCGAGTTCGACGAATTATGTTTATTTTCAGTTCAAAGAATTCGATTCGGACCATTTTATTTTCAGTTCTCGATTTTCAGGTACCATTTTATTCTGAATTTCTTTGTTTTGCCACATATATGTTTATTTTTTAAAGCAATTGGTATTGATTGTCGTCAATTTGAATGTTGATTTTGTTGTTTTTGGTGATTGATTGTTGTTTTTTTTCTTGATGATTGTAGGAAAATGAGTTGGATGAATTGGAAAGAATGTGGAACCAAAATGGGAGAAGTTGGTGGATCCATTGGAGAAACTTTTTGATAAATGGAGTGGAACCGAAATGGGAGAAGTTAGTGCATTTGTTCGAATTATAAGAACGAGAAGGAAGATCAAGATTTGAAGGAAGCTCCAAAATCTGGAATTGGGTGGGTTAGGTTATGTACAAATTTTTGTACTATATTAGTTATTGATAGATTTGATTTTATGAATTGTTGTATTATATATGTTCTGAAATTCCAAGTATTTTTACAAATTCTTGCTTTATTGTTTATTAGTTGTCTTTGATTTTCCATTATGTCTACAAATTCTTTGTTGTTCTTTGATTTTCTGTTTGGTTGTGGGTTGATTTTATATAATTTATTTTTTTTGAAAAAAGGGAAATTTATGTCGGATGGAGTAATACGTGCGATGCAAATGAGCAATGTATAATACACCTGGGCTTCTTGCTGGGCTGCTGCTGGGCTCCCATCTGCATCGCATGTTGAGCAATGTGCGATGCAGATGATACAACATTTGCGTCGCACGTTACTCCGCAAGCGATGCAGATGCCTATGGAATGCAGGGGGGAGGGGTCATGTGCGTCGCATGTTGGGAAGGGTCCGACGCAAATAGCTCATTAACTGCGTCGTGTGCTAGTCCGACGCAGATCATGTCTCTCTCATCTGCGTCGAGACCTGTGCCGTCGGACCCATGTCCGACGTAAATGGGCGCCTCGCATCCGTCGTAAATCGTCGATTCTGTACTAGTGACACGTGTTTGCATTTAATTGGGCAGACGACGTCAGGCGCACCAATCTGCGATGGACGCTCGTGCAGCGCAATTTTTCTTTTCCCTATAAATACAAGTGATTTCCCGAATCAGAGACGGGTTTTCATTTTTTATTTTACGAACACAAATCCTTACAAATATTTCAAATACTGTTACGAATCTCAAAATACTTCAATCCTTTCAAATCAATTTCAATTACTGATCATACTGCGTTCTTGGTTCCACGATTGCTCCGCCTAAAGATCGTTGCGCTCTTCAATCTGAGCCGCATAGGTATAATTCCTGAGGATCCTTGAATAATTCTATTATATTTATTGCCTTGAAGTTACTAACAATTTATTTCATGATGTAGATCTTTAATTAATAGTCGTTCGACTATATATTCTAATCTTTTCCTCTTTTTTATTTATTTATTTTCATACACTGTTGTATATTTGCCTGATTATTCTATTCACGTTATTATGATTGTTCTATGCATATTTGTTGTATATTTGGTGTATAAAATGTTATATGATTATTCTTTGGCACAAACTTATTGTGAATCAATATTTAGTAGAGGCCAGCAATGGTCAATATGGTTCCTGACGGTATTGTACCCTCACCCCCGAACTCAATCTTTGGTTCATTTTGACCATCTATTGAGTCTAGACGGGGAAATCTACATTGGATAAGTCCCGCACTTTGTCCCTACGGTTTTCCATATCCAATTTGGTTTATGATTCTTCCTAAAAAGAATTGTTGGCGACTTCTTTCAGAACAATTTTCAAGAAAACCTTTACAATGAAGTAGTCAAATCTAATACGCGCTCATCCCGCGTAGGCGAAATAAAAACACGCCTACAATTACCCACATAGTTAGTGGACCTAAATCATATTTTGCTTAATTATTTATATGATCTGACTAAGTTGAATCGCTTTTCTTTAAGGGAATGACTAAGTTGAATCTTAAACAGTTAACATGACGCCGATTGCCAATTAAGCAACTATCAATCACTAACTCAAATTTAGAATACGTAAGTGGTTTAGTTTATGTTTTTAAGGAAGTGCTTGAAGCTATGTCTTAAGATCATTTATGAGTCATTAAAATACACAAAAGTATTTAAATATCATTTTGCCTTCTTTACCAAATAGGGCAATCAATTTCACTCATAACAATTAAACCTGAGAAGTTTCCAAAATCATCCAAAACTAACTACCACAACCAGTTTTTTCGAAGGGAAGAGGATGAAACTGTGAAATTGAACTTATTGAAAACTAGGGAGAACTTCTCATCATTAGTAATTTACTTTACCAGTTTTTTGTCAGAAAGGACCAAATAAAATACAAGTTTTGTAGGGAAGGACCTAATAAAAAAAAAAATTTTGTCTAAAAGGACCTATTAAAATACTTCCGATTGTTAAGAGGAACCAGTTTATGAATTCCAGGCCAAAAAACTCTAATTTTTTTTTCAGAAATTGAAGGAAAATGTCTGAAAAATCATCTTCAAGCAATAAAATTCCTGTAAAATGTAGTTGTGGTGTCCCAATTGCAAAAAGTCAACACTGGAATATAGTAATTTTGGCCTGAAATTCATAAACTGGTTCCTGTTAACAATCGAAAGTATTTTAATAGGTCCTTTTAGACAAAAAAAAAATTATTAGGTCCTTTCCTACTAAACTTGTATTTTATTAGGTCCTTTCTGACAAAAAAAACCCATAATAATATATAAAAAATAAAATATATAATTTAAGGAAAAGGTACGCAAAATTTTCTTTCTATGCACTTTCTTATTTCTCTTTCCCCCAACATGATATGTATTCAATCTCGTTTGTATATTTATACAGGAGAACCCATTTTCACACGTTTTAAACCAACAGCAGTTGAAACATTCAAAACCTCCTGCATGGCATTACACAATAAGCTGAAATCAAAATAATATCATCATCAGCCTGAGAGTGTGACAGTTGCACTTGGGTGACACCCGTACATCTAATTAGTACATCCTACACAATTATTTGGAAGGGGTGGGGAGGGGGGGGGAGGACGGTGGTTTTAAGTTTGCATCAGCATGGCAGCATTGCCATGTTTATAGAAATACAGGACAACAAGAGTTGTAGACTAACCTGATGCTGCTCAGAATCTTGCTCTTCTTCTGGCAAAATATACTCCGGCATCATTCTGTACATTGTCTCTGTCAAATGTGTTTTTAGGGGATAAATTTCTACCTAAAGATATAAGTTATATCAATATTAGTGGGTACCCTGCGGTCAAATATGAAGCATTGCAGATGCATGATGAATTTAGCTCTCAAGAGTACCAGAATTCAACGAGAGATGGAAAAAAAGGAAAATGAAAAAAAAGAGAGACTAAAGCAGCATTCACTCCTCCCAACGGAAAATGGACTCTCTTATAAGCTCAACCACGCGAGCCAACAACATCCATGCCCAGGGAAAAAGAAGTATGTATGCTTGGTTTATTAGATATATCAAAATCTTAAGCCTTTTCCTTAATTAAGAACAAGACAAGAGTGATAAACAAGAACCGTAAACCATTAGTGTTTCGGTGTTGAAACGATGGACACTGAGATGTCCGTCAATAATTGAGTGGGCGTCCGTAACTGGAAGTCTGCAAGGAAGATAAACTTAAACTACCCTCGGGGGAGCGAGGAAACCCCCTCCGACGCTCAAGTCAGTATGTGTCCGATAAGGATTTTAGAGAGAGAGAGAGAGAGAGAGAAAGTAGTGTTTAGAGTGTACCTGCAAAATAGTACCATTTGGCTATTTATAGTAGTACTGTTCATCTGACAGGATGCGTAATGCTTTGACACGTGTATGACTGTGATGAGTCTGACTGGAAGAAAGATTCCCCTATTTTGTCCTCTACTGGGACCGCGAACATCATCTCGGACCATTATAAAGAATGACTTGGGCTCTCTCGGTGAGATCGCGTCTTAAGATATTCATGTCGGCCACAAGTAGTGTGTCCGATAATGAACTTGGGGAGTACCCATACAACTAGCCCCCCTAGTATCATTGAGGGTCATGACCGGCATTGATGCTATATTGAGAACACGAGTGAACTCGTGCATGTTAAAGAGTCTTCTCGTGCTACCACGTGTTGCTCTGGGGAGAACTGCGGATTTCGAAAAGTGCAATCATGACCTTTTTCTGAAATCCCGCTCATTTTCTTTATTCTTTATTAGGGTTTTCTCAGCGAGCGACACTTGGCATGCATCTAAGAGGGGAGTTGATGGGTTGATTCATCCTGGCCGTTCAATCCCCGCATTTATAAAGTAACGTCCATTTTCTTTTCTTTTTTACTCTTCATCTTCAACCTTTTCAAATTTCTCTGGTTTGTACGATTTCCCCAAGAACTTCAAACCTCCTTTTTCTTGCCAAGATCTTAGCTTTTTTGCTACCAAATTACTTCAAAAGTATTTTAGTTTACTGTTCGTTCAGCTTATTTGAAGAATTTTGTCATTTTCGCCCTTTTTCATCTGGGTTTAGTCGAGGGTTCTCTTCAGAATTTTCAGCTTTTCCGGTGAACTTCCTCTCCGGCGTCGCTTGCTTGGAAATCTTTCAACCGATCTTCTAGAAATTCCGCTGTGCTTTTTCGGGAACTCGTTTGATTTTCCGGTCATTTTTCCGTCGACTGTATCTCAGGTACCTTTTTCCATTTTCCCTTCAACTTCTCTTTTTGTTTCTTTCTTGCTTTGGGACTATGTCGGACCATTCAGATAGTCAAAAAACCTTGAGTGACAATTTCATGTCTAAAAGTGACCCCTCATCTCCCTCCTCCCTTTCCGGTGGACACAGTTCATCTGCTTCTAGTCCTAGGGAGGAAAGAACACGTCTGTTAGTTGACTTGCCACTAACTGCCGATAGGGATAGGGAACTTAATTAGGTCTAAGTTTCTTAACGACCGTTCCACGCCTGAACAAGAAAACTTAACTTCGCAGTATTTGTCCGCGAGGATGAGTGCCGATAGACAGACTTTACGAGAGTTGAGACACCAGATTCTAGCCCGTCGGACCCTTAAGAACCCCCCGCCTGACGATGTTCCCGGACTTGATGTCCAGCCGTTAGGGGTGTTCACCGGTCCAAACCCGGACCGGACCGGACCAGGAGACCAGGCGGCCGGTGGACCGGAATCATTGAATTCCACGGACCGAGGGGACCGGGCCGGAATTTTTCGGTCCGGTCAGGTCCGATCCCCGGTCCATACCTGATTGGACTACAATTTTTTTGGGCTTTAGAATTTCATACAAATTAAAAAAATGTGCTTATAAGTAGTGGAAACTGAACTTCCAAAAAAAAAAAATACAAATGTCTTTACTTACAGATTCAAACCACTGCTCTACTACTATAATTACAAAAGATTCTGCATCAACATGAGATAGTGGGGCGCATTTACCCACATAAGTCAAAGTCACAAAGAAAAAAAATTGGATCGAAGCCCTACACTCATTCATTACGTTTCATCTTCTGCGAGGGGGAAGTAAAACAATTTATTTTAAAGAACTGCGCTTTGGATGAAGATGTCGGGGTGAGAGAGTGGAGCGCCATTAAGAAAACTCACTCAGATCTGGAGAAGAAGGGAGGCGGCGTGACATGGCAGCTCGATTGAGAGGAAGGGCGAGGGGTGAGATGAGAGAATTAGGGTTTTTAGTTGAGGAAATCACAAATCAGGTTGTGACTTTGTGTGTTTTAGACTTTGGTGGGTAAGTGGAAATATTTTTTTCTAAAAAAAAAATTAAAATTCCGGGTTTCCGGTCCGGACCGGAATTTTCCGGGTTTGGACCGGACCAGACCGGAAACCCGGAATCGTGATTTTCCGTGGACCATGGACCGGACCGGAATCTCCGGTCCGGTCCGGTCCAAATTCCGGTCCGGTCCGGTCCAAATTCAGGTCTAACCCTACCCTATGAACACCCCTAGTTAAGGGAACATGCTTCGCTGGATAGTTTAGCGGATGCGGGGGTCGAGGTGGCGGAGGATTTTTACGACCGCCTTGTTTGTGATGTCGGCCATACTCATCCTCCTGTTGTTGATTTAGGTTCTGACAACGACTCCATAGCCACTATGGATGAGTCTCAAGACTTGGTCTACTCCTGGCGTGAGCGGGATGCCGGCGCTTCTTCCTCTAGACGAGTACAAAGTTCTCGTCCCACTAGTGAGATAGCCTTGGGTGAGAGCTTCAGATCAATTCCTGATTCCCGGCCAGAGCCAATTCCTGACCGGGATGATATTGAACACTCTAGGATTTGGTTGCCGTCGGATTATAGCAGCGGACCGAGAACGGTGGTCATTTGCCAAACATGGCGACAGCATGCCATTAATCTGGATTATTGCAAGGTCGCGGAGAAGTTATATGTCTTCCCGGCCGAATATAAACTGGTTATCCCGGACAAAGGATCCAAAGTAACTGATTGCCCGGCAGGGCACATCGCTATCTATGCCCATCATCTGGAGTTTGGGATGCGCTTTCCTTTGGATCTTACTTTAGTGAAAATTTTAAAGGCTTTTAACGTCTGCTTAACCCAACTGACTCCCTTGGCTATTCGGAACTTGATCGCGTACATCTGGGTATGCCGCTTCAAGGATTTTCTTGAGACGTTGAACCTTTTCTGCCGGCTTCACTGGTTGAAGAGGAATGGCTCTACTGAAAAGGGATGGTGGTCTTTGACATCGGCCAAGAACAAACTCATTGTCTACCCAAAATTAACCGGGTTAAAGGGTTGGCAGCCAGCCTTTTATTGGGTGAGAGTTTCGGACAATTTCTCTCTCCGCCGTCATTTTACCAAACCAGTTACCCGTATGGAAGATGTACCCTCTTACGGACTATCTGTGGCCGAGCAAGCGGCCTTTGATTATTTTGAGTCCGAACTTGGGACTGTTGTTGTTGATGGCGAAGTGACCGAGGGGAGAATCCCTTGTAAATGGCTCCCCCACGCCAAGTACACTTTGGGGAATGAGCCCTTATCGGCTTTATTTCTCTGCTACACTCACCCTGAAGGTGTGTACTTTGATTTGTATCCGGCATAGGACTTTGTTAACTTGTTTTTCGTTAACTAATACAGTATTGACCATTGTTAATTTCATTTTGCAGGTCCAAACAGCTTAGATTTTGAAGAATTGGGACTTGACGAGAATTTAAAGCCCATGTCTAAAGCTCCTGAGGATCCCGTTTTTTATTACGACACCGTTCACGGCCTGACTGGCGGTCTGCGCGGTGCTGATCGCGGACGGGGTGGCAGTAATTCTGGTCGGGCCAGTACCCAACGTGCTGGTCGTAATCCTAGCCGTACTCCCGGTCGCAATGCCGGTCGCGAGGATCAGGGTTCTCCACGGCCAGTTGTTCAGGTTCCCGTCCGTCGTGGCGGCGGGGCGGTTGGTCAGAGGCGACCACGTGAGATTACCAACATTGAGGAGAGCCCCAGTAAGAGGCAAGCCTTGGATACTAACGCCTGCCAGCAATATATCTCTCCTCTCAACGCTGCTATCGATAGTATTGGGATGGCATTGGGATCTGGCTCCTCCATGCGCCAGAAAATTTATGATGTCCTCAGTGCTCTAAACTTCCTATCGAATCTGGGTTCGGGAATTTTTTTTCTCGGATCCATGAGTGGATAGAGCATAAGGAGGTGATCCTGAGTGCCACCGTAAAAGCTGCCTTTTCTCGTCCTCCCACTATTCCTGAAAAAATTTATCAACCCAATTGGGATGTGAGGGAGGATGAGCCTCTCTATGCCGATATCCCGGCCAACGGTGGTACACTGGGCTACCGTCTTCTGAAAGGCCTTCAGCTGCCCATTGACTGTCCGGCAGACAAGTTGGTGGCACCAGCAGCCTAGCTTGCGCATGACATGGCCGTGGTAAACCCTCTTTTCTTCTCTTTTTTTTTTTTTTTTACTTATCTTCACTTTTTGTTGCAGACCAACAATTCCGCCATTGAGCTTATCGAGCAGTATCTTCACTATCAATCACTGGCCGATAATCAAAAGCGATCTTTGGCCGAGCTGCAAGCTACACTTGAGGCTGCTCAAACTCGTGCCAATGAAATCCAGCAAGATCTTGATGCTGAGAAGGCATCGAGGGCCGTGATTGATGTGGAGTTGTCTGACTTGCGTATTAAAGCGGGAAAGTTAGACACGGCCGAGAAGAAGTCTGCTGAGCTGGAGGCAGCCTTGGAGTCTGCCAAGAGCGAGATGGTTGCTGCTGTTGAAAGAGCTAAGTCTGATGCCGACCATAGAGCTGTGGCGAACTTCAAGAAGTTCGAGGAGTTTGTCAGCCTCTTAGGGGAGAGATATGATGGCGGCTGGGTGGCTGCTAAAAGGTATGTTTGCCATTCCCATCCTACCTTCAACTGGGAAGAAATGGAAACCACCTTTGCAGAAGGTGTTCATACACGTCCTCTTGAGGATGAACCCTTCATTTGTGAGGAAAACGTGATTGCCAACATTCTTCCTGCCGCCCAAGATGAAGAGGCGCCTCTCCCTTGATGTTTTTGGCGGTCATCTCCAGGCTCTTCTGTTGCTTCTAATAGTTGTTAGATTTCTTGTAATATGAATATTGTTATCCAACTCTGAATTCGGCCCATTATGGCATGTAAATTGAATATGCTTTTAATTACAATTACTGTTATCAGTTTTTTTATGCCTTTTTGATGGCTGCCCACATTTTTGCTTGTAGTTGGCCGCCATGCCAGTAATTAGTAATGAAGCTTCATGTTTATGTAAATTTTCATTTCCCGTTCTGCTTTCGCTTTGAATTTGGACAATTTATCAGCGATATATCGTATCTCAGACACCAAAGTCCGTTATGAAAAAACCAATTGAGCGTATATTATGCCTTTTATTTGGCTTGAGTTTAATATATAGCCATTTTTACGTGGTCTATTATCTGACCCTTGAGACCTGTTATATGGTCATTTTTATACTTGACCTGTTATATGGTCGCTTTTGTACTTGACTTGTTATATGGTCGCATTTGTACTTGACCTGTTATATGGTCGCTTTTGTACTTGACCTGTTATATGGTCGCTTTTTGTACTTGACCTGTTATATGGTCGCTTTTGTACTTGACTTGTTATATGGTCATATTTTAAAATATTTCTTTCTCGTACAACATAGAGACTTATTGGAATGTTAACGGAAGTTCATATTATCCATATAATAGTTGTGGCTCTCGGCCCATTACATAAGATCTACGCATAATATTTCTTTAGAACACTAGCATTCCAGCAGTTCTTAAGTTCGATGTCGTCCATTGTCTTCAGAGCAAATGAGCCAGGACCAATTTCCTTGGCTATCTGGTATGGCCTCTCCCAGTTGGCTGTAAGCTTTCCTTCTGTATGAGCTTTTGTAGTGGCGGCTGTTCTGCGTAATACGAGATATCCCAACGTTAACGGCCTTTCCAGAACTCTCTTGTTGTAGGATTTACTGATGCGATCCTTGTATGCTGCAGCTTTAAGTTCCGCTACCAACCTTACCTCTGGTAGGAAATCTAAATTTTCTCTCAAAGCCTGACCATTGCTCTCTAGATCTTTGTGCTTGATCCGATACCGTCCCAAAGGCTAGTTTGAAAGGACTTTCTCTTGTCACTTCCTTTTCAGGTGTTCTATTGGCCCACAATACTGCTGGGACCATATCGGCCCAGGCCCCTTTGAACTCGTCCAACTTCTTCTTGAGGGCTCCTAGAATATGTTTGTTTGCGGCCTCTACTTGCCCATTGCTTTGCAGGTGACATATGGCTGAAAATGCAAACTTAACCCTGAACTTTGGTGCCATCGACAATCAAATTGTGCCCCGTGATCAAAGACTATTGTTGCCGGTATACCAAACCTTGTCATTATGTTTTGCCAAATGAACTTCTTGACCTGGTTTGATTTTATCTTTGTTGTCGTCTCGGCTTCGATCCACTTTGTAAAATAATCGATACCAACAATAAAAAATTTCCAGCCTCCAGTAGCCATTGTAAATGGTCCGAGGATATCCAAGCCCCACTGTGCAAATGGTATCGGACAAAGAATGGGCTGAAGGTCATTTGCAGGCCTGTTAATAATAGGAGCGAATTTTTGACATTTATCACACTTCTTGACGTAACTTTGCACGTCCACCAACATACTCGGCCAGTAAAATCCTGCCCTCAACGCTTTTAATGCCAGTGCCTTTCCTCCAATGTGGTTCCCACAAATTCCTTCGTGGATTTCTTCCAATATCTTGCCGGACACCCATGTTGTTGCACATTTTAGCAATGGCAGGCTGAAGGATTTCTTATAAAGCTCATTCTGATAGATGATATACCAACTAGCTTGCCGCTTCAACTTCCTAGCTTCCATAGGATTTGGAGGGAGTGATCCCGTCAGCTTGTATGCCACTAACTCGCTGAACCATTCACCCTGCTGATTGATGGTGTTCACCGTTGCAATCTTCTCGGTGATGCTTTTCTCTTTCAGAATTTCTACCATAACTGATCTCTCTATGTTCAAAGAATCAGAGCTTGCCAATTTAGAAAGTGCATTCGCTTTGGTATTATCGGCCCTTGGAATGGCTTGAACTTCGAAGTGACCCAACTGGGCTATTAACTCCTTGGCCTTCTCAACATATTTCTACATATTGGCTTATCGGACCTCAAACTCTCCTTTCAAGTGGTCATTGACGAGTTTTGAGTCCGTCTTCAGGTTAGCCCCAGCAGCTATACACATCCTTAATCCAGCGATCGCAGCCTCATACTCCGCCTCGTTGTTTGACGCCGGAAAGGTGAACTTGATGGCATACTCAAAAACATTTCCTTCTGGGCTAGTCATTACAATGCCGACCCTTGATCCACTCAGGGCTGATGAGCCGTCCACTTCCAACATCCAAGTGTCGTTTTCAGCTTGCTCTTCTTCTTCATAAGATGCTTCTATGATAAAGTTCACCAATGCTTGGACCTTTATCGTGGTTCTAGGTTTGTACTGGATGTCGTACTCGGACAGCTCAACTGCCCACTTCAGGAGGCGCCCTGAACTGTCCATCTTTTATAACACTTTCTGCAGTGGTTGATTTGTTAAGACATGAATGGGGTGACAATCAAAATATGGCCTAAGCTTTCTGGCGGCAATTATTACTGCCAATGCCATCTTCTCAACCAGTTGATAGCGACTTTCTAGATCGTTCAAGATATGGCTGACAAAATATATCGGTCGTTGTCTCTTTTCCTTTTCGACCAACAAAACAGCCGCGACGGTTTTCAGCGAGGCCGAGATGTACAATTGTAGCGTATCCCCCGTCTCTGGTCGAGTGATGGTGGGCAGAGTTTTCAGATGCTCTTTGACCGCGACCAAAGCTTTGCTTTGTTCCTCCCCCCATTCAAACTTTTTGTTTCCTCTCAACAGTGAGAAAAAGGGTAGGGCCTTATCGACCGACTTTGAGATGAAACGGGTTAACGCGGCCATTCTTCCGGTTAACCTCTGAATGTCTTTGACGCCCTTTGTCTCTGGCAGGTCCATAATAGCACAAACCTTGTCCGGGTTGGCATCAATCCCTCTCTTGTTGACCATGAACCCCAGGAACTTTCCTGCTCTCACCCCCAATACGCACTTCTTTTGGTTGAGTTTCATCTTGTATTTTCTCAGAGTGCTGAAAGTCTCTTTTAAATCGTCGATGTGTTCGCTGTCAGTTTTGCTCTTGACGATTGAATTGTCTATATAGATTTTGATGTTTCTTCCCTTCGGTCCGAACACTTTGTCGACCAATTTTTCATCCGTGGCTCCAGCATTTCTCAGGCCGAAAGGCATTGCTTTATAGTTGAAAACTCCACAGTCTGTGATGAAGACAGCTTTCTTTCTATCAGCTTCGAGGAGACTGATTTGGTGATACCTAGAAAAAGCGTCCATAAAACTTAATAGCGCATGACCGCTAGTAGAGTCAACCAGCTGATCTATCCTCGGCAACGGATAGCAGTCTTTCGGACAGACTCTATTAAGGTCTGTAAAATCAACACACATCCGCCATTGGCCATTTGCTTTTTTCACCATAACAACGTTTGCTAACCATTCTGGGTAATCACATGCTTCAATAAAATCAGCCGCCAGCAATTTTTCTACTTCTTCCTTGACGACCTTATTCTTTTCTATTGAAAAGTTTCTTTTCTTCTGCTTGACAGGACGAACCGAGCTGTCGACATTCAGACGATGAACCATCACGGCCGGGTCTATTCCCGGCATCTCATCCGTCGAGAACACGAATACATCAGCGTTTTCTCGCAGGAGAGTCACCAGGTTGATCCTGACCTCTGGGTCCATGTCAGTTCCGACAGCCACGGTCCTCTCTGGATCATCCGCCAACATTTCCTGCTTGGATTCTCCATCAGGCTTGGGCCTTGGCAAATCATCTGGCCGAGTTTCTAATTCTTCCATTGTTATCTCCATAGCATTTTCATTCTTTTTCTCGGACTGCTCTTCTTCTGTCAAAGCCTTCTTCTTAGCTCTTTTTTCCTTCCTTGTTGACGGACTGAGATCTTCAACAGGAATTCTTCGTGCCGGCTGTTTCAAAGCCGTTAAATAGCATGACTTTGCTGTCTCTTGATATTCTCTTATCTTTGTTGTCGTACCCGAATTGGACACATACATCATAGTCAGGTGATAGGTAGATATCACTCCTTGAACATCATGAATTAGTGGTCTTCCTATTATTGCATTATATGCTCCCGGAATATCTACTATTAAGAATTCTGCCATTACATTTCTGGCGTCATCGTTCTCGTCAACTCTGACCGGCAGCTTTATTATTCCTTCAGGTATTGGTGACGTCCCCGTGAATCCTATCACTGGGTATCGTACCGGCTGTAGATGCTCTCGGTCAATCATCAACTTCACAAAAGTTGATAAGAATAAAATGGTAGCAGAACTTCCTCCATCTACCAAAATTCTGTGAATCAAGCAATTTGCAACTTTCAAAGTGACCACCAGCGGATCATCATGGGGGTATACCACGTGCTTTGCGTCTTCTAACGAGAATGACATGGCTGACATGGCTGGTGGCTTCCTCCACTGCCAGCTCTCATTGAAATTTACCTGATGCCGGAATTCCTTGAGACTAGCCTTTGCCCCACTGACATTTCCACCATGAATTGGGCCGAAACTGATCACATGTATTTCTCCTATCCAAGATTGAACATTCTGATCTCTAGATTTCACCAAATCACCTTCACCAGTCTGAGCTTTGTATTGAGTGAAATACCCTCTGCGAATAAGATCTTCCAAATTATCCTTCAAGTGCCTGCAATCCTCAGTTACATGGCCGTGATCTTCGTGGAAATCACACTACTTAGTCTTGTCACGGTTCTTGTGAAACATCTTTCTTGGCCGCTGCCATTTATCACTTTCCTTATGCATGGTGAATATTTGTGCCCGGGAAGTTGTGAGCTGGGTGTACGCGTCAAATCTATCTTTGCGTTCTGTTCTTTCCCGGTCAACACGTTCCCGATCATTACCTTTTTTGACCATGTTGGATTCCTTCCTTTCTTCTCGGCCACGATCATTATCACGGCCCTTTTCTATTCGTGATTTGTCTTCTTTTTTCTTATCGGTCTCACGATATTGACTGCTAGCTGCCTTATCATATTCTTCCCCTCTTATGAAATCATTCGCTTTACCAAGCACTGGCCTAGTGACGGGAAGGTCTTTCGGCCAAGATAACTTCTGAATGCGGATCCTTCTCTCAGTCCAGTCATCAAGGCTAGGACCACCACATCTTGTTGCAGCCTAGGGATAGATACAGCCTCAACATTGAAGCGTCCAATGTAATCCCGGAGAGATTCTGCTTCTCCTTGTTTAATTGACAACAGCTCACCAGTAGTGCGCTCACGGCACCTATTTGATATATTACCCGGTCTGAGACTCTTAAACCAAGTTTGAGCGATGCCAGTGAGAGTGGACGGGAACACCTTACACCAGATTGCATCCACTTGCGTGTACAGGTACATGTGTCTCTCGTAGGCTGCGACGTGATTGTCTGGGACTGAACTGCCATCGTATTTAGATGATGGCATTTTGATTCTTGGCATCGGATGATTCAGAATCTCTGGCATGAATGGAGAGAGTTTGGGCTTGATCAACAAGTGTCCGCCAACCGAATAGTTACTAGCACCATTGGTGTTGTATTCTCGGTAAGACCGACTTTGATTTTCGTCCTCTGAATGATCAAGTTCTTCAGTTTCCAGTAATTTCTCTTCATACTCAGGGTCTTCCAACTATCTCTCCAATTGTCGGCCATCCTGAGTGAAGGAACGCATTCTCCTTAACGGCGCACCGTCAGCATTCCTACCAGCCAGCGGTGGTAACCGCTTATGGGGTTGACCTCTAGCATTCGGAGTTGGAGTATTACCATTAGGTTGTGGTGTGGCTATCATCATCTGAATGAAGGACGCCACCGTCTTCAACTACTGCGGAGAAAATTGACTCAGCTGGGCCAAATTGATTGGAACTCCATTTGGATTTACCTGTGATACATTGTTCTCAGGAGTTTGCTGCTCATTGTTGGTCTCGGACACTCTCGAGTTGAACTGGGGTGTACCAATCGGTCCAGTGATCACTGGCTGGGTAGATCCATGTTCGGTCTCAAATCCTGGCGGACCACGACTTGTTACCCGTCTTATCCATGACTGCTTCACAAAGATGGGAGGCCCCTCCTTCTAGCGTCAAGTTGTTTCGGTGTTGAAACGATGGACACTGAGATGTCCGTCAATAATTGAGTGGGCGTCCGGGACTGGAAGTCTGCAAGGAAGACAAACGTAAACTACCCTCGGGGGGGATGCGAGGAAGCCCCCTCCGACGCTCAAGTCAGTATGTGTCCGATAAGGATTTTAGAGAGAGATAGAGATAGAGAGAGAAAGTAGTGTTTAGAGTGTACCTACGGAATAGTACCATTTGGCTATTTATAGTAGTATTGTTCATCTGACAGGATGCGTAATGCCTTGACACGTGTATGACTGTGACGAGTCTGACTGGAGGGATGATTCCCCTATTTTGTCCTCTACTGGGACCGCGAACATCATCTCGGACCGTTATAAAGAATGACTTGGGCTCTCTCGGTGAGATCGCGTCTTAAGATATTCATGTCGGCCACAAGTAGTGTGTCCGATAATGAACTTGGGGAGTACCCATACAATTAGCATTTAATAATCCACTAGGAACTTACTGGCAGTTTTATGTAGCATCCATCACAGGCACTGACCCGCGACGCCCCCTTTCCTAAGCGACTTTGTATCAGTTTTATTTCCTTTTGTTTTAGGTGGAATGTACGAGCTCCTAAAGCTCCTTTCGAGTTGTTTGTTTGTTTTAGTTTGGCTCCTTTCGAGTTGTTTGTTTGTTTTAGTTTGGATTGTATTAGCATTAGGTTGTACTTCCTCTTTTAATTAATGTACGATTTCTCGTTGTCAAAAAAAAATAAAAGGTATCAATTTACTACATTGACCTTTATTACTTACTATGGCTCTTTTATTCTCATGAAATGATGAAAGGTTCTCAAATTTTCTCTACTGACAGACCTTCCTTGCGACTACAAGAATAAAAATATTGAGTAGTCAATAGTTGTAAAGCAAATAAGTTAATTTATAAGTTAAAGTGGATTTCATAATTACATTCAATCTAAGTTCACAACACTTACTCTTTCCAGCTGATTATGGTTTTATTGACTGACCACTACAAGACTATAAGAAAATGTAAATACAAACGTAGAACAAGTGGGTTTTAGGGCCTAACTAAACCACAAGAAATGTTACACCCATAGAATTAGAGGAATTAATGGAAGTTATGTTCAATTAAAAGGGCATCACTCATCAACTCACCACAATAATTGTCCCCTCCAGCTGATCATATAAACCTTAGGTATGGGTTCATAGTAACACCAGACAACACAGAAATGCGAAATAGAAGTATGTAGGAAGTGGTATTCCCTAAGATGTTTTTTTTTTCCTTTAAAGTTCCATCTTCTAGGAAGTGGTAAAAGTTATTTGATTGATAATGGAAAGGAAAACTTCTCATTCTAGCTAGGTTCACCTAGGTTAGTAACTTTATGTCTTCAACAAATTTGTGAGAAGTAGAACCTCCTAGGGAGTACAATTTCCGACATTTTTATCAGCCCAACAACCTCCCTTTATCTTACTTTTCATGACGCTCCACTCCCCACATATTTTTGTATCAAACAAACTATCTCAGCCTATATAAACTTTTAAAGATCAAAGCCTACAGAGTCTAACATTGGTAAAAAGCAAAAGAGTTCTTAAATTTGCAATTAAATTTAATTGTAATTTTTATATTGATTCTCTTGTAACTTATAGAAACTAGAACTAGCCTCTCGTCATGTATAAATTCAGTAAAATAATTCTGAAACGCATCATTTGCCTGAAAGAGGAATCTAGCCTCAGATCTACTAAGATAATGCAAGCCCTGAGATGAAAAGAGGACAAGATTTCAGGGGGAACTGGGAAGGCCAGTTAGCTGTATTCAGCAACTGAAGTCTCCTGTAGCTATTATGAACATCAATAGCATTTTCTGCAGCCATGATGCATATATCTTCACATAATAAAGATTAAGAAGGAAAAAATGATACTCTCTGACCAAAAGAAGCACTTCTGACTTCTAAAATACAGTTCAAAAGTCTGATACAAGAGTTCGATAAAGATAACCACCTGAAGAAAAAAAACTAAAACTGAATCTTTCTACTCTCATATGAAGTAGACAAGTAGTATATCAGCAGAGACTGGGTCCTCCTGGATTTACATACCAACCACAAATAATAGTAGAACAAACAGACTCAAAAAGATATTAATCACCCAACTCCTAATATAAAAATAGTACTAGAAAGAAAAATGTCTTGAATTAAGAGCATATGTCCAATGGATGATCCCAAATTTGGGATCATCAATTACTTTATTACTTTCACACTCTTCCACATCATTCATGATTCAATATCGATTTTACCATCATTTATTTACCCCAATACATGATCTATAATTTTGGATCATCACATTCTCTCTCCTATATTTTACCAGACCCCATTATATATTCTCTACGCTCATTTTATCTCTATAAGAAAATATATTTTTGTGAGATTGGATAAATGTTAAAAGGAAATAAATATAACTTTAGATAACAAAATTAACTGAAAAATGAGATTTGCAGAAGTAACTCAATATTAGTCTCTATTTGTAGACAAAAAATATATATAAACATTGGTATATTTTTTATTTTTAAAAAAGAAATTAACAGCTCAAAAGCTTGTTGCAAAAATTTGCAACAATACAAAATTCTAATTAAATGTGAGCCGTGAGATTGGAGTCATATTGGCCTTTGGATGGCTAAAGTGTGACAACAGTGTGGGTCCAGCAGAAAATTATTTTACTCTCATTCTTACGCGTGTCATGGACTTTGCTTTTTCATTTTTTCCGCCAGTTTTTTTGCTTTGATCTCCCTTTGATCAGATCATTGCAACGATCTGATCATACCTCTCTCTCTCCTCTTTTTTTTCCCTTTCCTAATTCTTTATTATATTTTTCTCCCTCTCTCCTCATGATATAGGTTGTAGATCATTCAATGGCCGTGCTAATACTCATACTTATTCAAGCACAAAAATTCAAAATATATCAAACAAAAATTCAGTTTTGCAAAAAAAAAAAAATTAAATAAATTTCGGATTCTCTTTGAAAGTAAGGAAAACTTAGAAAATCACACATTCAACCATCTAGAATCACTAGTGGAAAAAAACCCAAATGATCCGGTCAAATTGAGCTTATCTAATCCGAAAATGTAGCGGATCAATTGGACTATGAGCTGTTACCGAAATTTAACTAATCCGATTTTTACCTTAAAACTGGATCAGTTGGGGTACAATTTGTGTCAAAAAAAAGTCTAGCCTACTGCCTATAGGGCACAGGCTACGGCTAGTATCACCAACTTCTTCAGTTCGATTTTGAGATCTTAAACTCAGACTTACCAATAACCACTGAATTCTACTAACTAAACTTCAGTTCATTAATACAATTCCCAATGCGGAAAATTTTGTCAAAGTACTTCTCAAAAACAAAAACAAAAAAGGTTGAATTTTGATCCAAATATTACAACAGAACCAACTTGAACAAGATAAGTACATAACATTAAACTATATAGCAAGTTTGATAATTATTTTTACAACCCACAACTTGAATGAAACGTATGAAAATGTAGAAATTACAGAAAAATTACAGCAGCAAAACCCGAAAAATTCAATCCAGCAACAAAGTGAAAATAAAGAAAAACGAAAAAATAGTCCAGTGGTGGTGAAATACCCTAAATTACAAGAAAACAAAAAAAAATTACAAATAAACTGAAGTACAAGAAAAGGAAACCAAAACAAAAATAAAAAAGAAGTTACAACGAAAATACACCTAAATATGAACCCTAAATTCGATGGCGAGGACGAGCGTGGAGAATGGTGGTTCGCGACACGAGCGTTGCTGGTCTTCTTTTCTCCTCGAAACGAGCGTCCAACCTATTTGATGATGGTCATTGAATTTTTGCAAATTAGGGTTTTGAATTGGGGTTTTTTGGTAGGTGGTTATTGGTTGCGAATTGGGGTTCTTTTTGCGAATTAGGGTTTCGAATTGAGGTTTTTTGGTAGGTGGTGGTTGGTTGCGAATCGGGGTTCATTTTGTGAATTAGGTTTCGAAATTTGTGTTTTTTCATAGGTGGTGGTGGTTGATTAGTTTTGGAAAGGAGATGGTGAGGAGAGAGGGTGAGAGATGGTGGTGGTGTCGAAAGAGGGTGAGAGGAGTGATGGCCTGATGGTGGATGTAGTGTGAGAGAAGACGAGAGAGATGGAAGAGATAGAGTGATCTGGTGAAGATGGAAGAAGGCGAGGCGAGGGCAGATTGGGAAAGGATGAGAAGAGGAGATGAGAGGGCGCTAGGGTTTAGCATGAGAGAAGAGATTAGAGGGGGTGTGAAATGAGAGAGGCGCGTTTTATAACTTGGGCCAGCCTAACTGATCCGGACTTGAGCCCACCGGATCAGTTGAGAGAGTAGATGGGATGAGTTTGTAAAATTTGGGCCACGCAAACAACTAAACTGATCCGGTCATGGGTCCAACTAGATCAGTTGACTCTAATTGCTCCGATTTAGGAAAACCGGATCAATTTAGTTGTGTCATTTGAGATTTTTTCACTAGTCAATCTAAATTTGGAGAATTAATTTTCTAGTAAAACTAGCAAAATTCTCATAATTGACACAACTCATAATAAAACAAATTGTATTAACTGAAAGAAATCAAAGGATCTTACATTCATAGATAAAGAGATTGAAATTGTCAATCCAACGAGTTGTCGAGTTGCCGGCGGGAGTGGATAGGCAACTATGAACAATAATTTTAGGGGTTTGCTGTTGGGAGTGAAAAACATCCATTACCACAAGATGTAAGGAGGAGTTTGTGATAACAGAATCTGTATTTTTTTGTTTTGTCAATTGATTAACCCAACCCTCAATTTCAGGCGGTCGGATTATGGGATTAGCGCCATCAATTCAAGCAAATTTTCCTTTAGCGCTTATTGTCATTTTCTATAACATTCAAATTTAGCACTTAAAAAAAATTCAAAGTGTTACTTTACTTCTATTATCTATAGTAATATATTAAAAGAGACGTTCCTAAATAAGGAATTGTGCCACGTGGCATTCTCCCTAAATGCATTTTATTCCATGTTATCAACATATAATAAAAAAATTAGAAATTACATAGTATAAGTTTTGATCCTGTGACTTCAAGTTTATACTAAAGTGTAAATCATGACAAATATCTGGAAAAAAAATCTTAACGAGATATCAACGCAAGATCCACCAGAAGCTAATCTTATTTTCCAATCCGGCATCAAAATACTAGTCTCATAACTCCCAACCCTCTATAAAGCTCAAACCAAGCTCTTTATGGAACAACAAGTTGAAAATCCTTTAAAGAGGGCAAGTAATTTTTTTCCCCTCCAAAATATGACTAATACACTCGTGTTATAGAATATTTATTTTAAAAAATACTTTATATGAACATACAACCTTAAAGTAATAGAACATATAAGAACCTACTAAGTATATTCGTCATTAATTTTCTTTATCAGATCTAGAAATAAGAGATGGTCTATCAATTTCTCCTCTTGCTAGCAAAAGCTGACCTCCCTAGGCAGATAAGGTCTGCCATATTCTACAATTTACTGTATAAGAACTACTGAGTATAAATAGAACATATCTAATATATAATATATAGACGATAAGTAAAAGAACTTAATTATATACTCAGTATTTAAATGATAATTACGAAAATTCCAATATAATGAAAAGAACCGGTGGTGCACTAATGGCCAGGAATCATGACAAGGCCATCAATATGATCACATCCATGTTCACCTACTAGTACAATTAGAAAAGACACATATTACTAGATATAATTGCATATTTGAGGCAGGTCCTCTACATAAACTCAAATATACATAGGCACAGATGTTTCCATAATTTTTCTTCTTAATGAACTTACAGGTGGCAGATGAAACTTGCAATAAGAAGAAAAAAATAAGGCATATGACTCATGACAGCAATTGAACATATGCACATGGAAGAAAGTCTTATATGTAGAGCCTCATAACCGGCAAAATGACATCCAAAAAATACAAAATTCACCTACTTTCTTCATCGAGTAGTATCTAACAAATTAAATAACCTTGTTCTTGCAAACAACATTAATAACAGCAATTTGACTACTCTATTTAACAGCTATCCATGAAAATAGCAGTTCCAACTAGTGATCTTAAAAGGAGCAGTTTAAAAGCATTCAAATCACTTCAACAAACCAGAGTGCAAAGCTAAAAACCAGCTACCATTACTAGTCAAGCGTATCACTTCCCAAGTGGTCCTAAACATTTACACAATAACACAATGATAGGCGAAACTGTTAAATATTTCTCAATAACTCAGAGAACTGTATGTTTGTATTTCTTGTATGTGTTTACACGGCTCTCAAAGCCCTTCTTATAGTGCTAGTCTCCAAAGCCTAATATCCCCAAAGATAAATATTTACAACTAAGCACTAGCTATATCTTCCAATTAACAGAACATGAAGAATATATCTTCCCACTGAATAAGGAAACAAATATATCTAATATAGCAATAAATACCATAATATAATATATTCCTAATACCCCCCCCTCAAGTTGGAGCAGGAGGGTCACCAATGCCCAACTTGCGTAGAAGGAACTCGAACTTGACTTTTCCCAAGGCCTTAGTAAAGATATCCGTCGATTGGACTGTCGTAGACACATACGTTGGTTGAATAATACCATCCGTGATCGCATCACGTACAAAATGACAGTCTGCCTCAATATGCTTCGTTCTCTCATGAAACACCGGGTTTTGAGCAATATACAAGGCGGACAGACTATCACAATATAGACGCATCCCATGCGCATGGGACACACCAAAGTCACCAAGAAGCTGCTTCAACCACTTTAATTCACAAGTCACAGCTGCCATGGACCTGTATTCAGCTTCTGCAGAAGAGCGAGAAACGGTTTGGTGCTTCTTTGTTTTCCAAGAGACCGGAGAAAGACCCAACAAAACGAACCAACCAGTCAACGATCTCCTTGAAATAGGACAACTGGCCCAATCGGAATCACACCAACCTGCTAACCGTAGAGCACTATCTGAACGCAACAAAATCCCTTGACCCAGATTTTTCTTTAGATATCGTACCACACGTAGAGCTGCGTCCCAATGATCAGTCCTCGGATTTTGCATGAATTGAGACAAAATGTGAACAGAGTATGCTAAATCCGACCTGGTAACCGACAAATAGATGAGCCGTCCTATAAGCCGACGGTACCTCTCTGGATCCTGCAAAGAATTTCCAGATGCAAGTGCCAGCCTGTGATTCTGTTCCATTGGAAAATCTGCAGGCTGAGCATGTGAGAGTCCGGTCTCGGAGATGATATCTACAACATATTTCCGTTGGGAGACAAAAATTCCTTCGTTGTTTCGAGCCACCTCTAGCCCCAAAAAATATTTCAAAATGCCTAAGTCCTTCATCTTGAAACATTTTCCCAAATATGTTTTAAAATCAATCATAGCAGATTTATCATTGCCTGCAATAATTAAGTCATCAACATATACTAAGACATTAAGTTGCAATGTCCCTTTCGTCAAAGTAAATAATGAGTAATCAGAATACGACTGGTTAAAGCCATAATTTTTCAATGCCGAGGCCAATTTAGCAAACCAACACCGAGGGGCCTGTTTCAATCCATACAAAGATTTTTTCATCCTGCAAACTTTCCCAGCGTTATTATTTGCAAACCCAGAAGGAATTTTCATATACACCTCTTCTTCCAAGTCACCGTGGAGGAAAGCATTGTGTACATCCATCTGATGAATATCCCAATTTTTCACCGCTGCAACAGCAAGAAATGTACGAACAATTACCATCTTTGCCACCGGAGCGAATGTTTCGTTGTAGTCCAGGCCTTCGACTTGGTGATGGTCGAAAATAACTAGTCGAGCCTTCAAACGCTGCAAGTTGCCATGCTCATCATATTTTTCTTTATAAACCCATTTGCTCCCCAACGCCTTTTTCCCAGGTGGTAATTCGGTAAGAACCCATGTACCTTGCTCTTCAAGGGCGTGTATTTCGTCGGCCATTGCCTTCCTCCATCCTTCATGCCTCATAGCTTCTTTAAAATTCTTCGGCTCTTTTCCAAGAGTAATTGCTGCAATATATTTGGCATGCTTTGTAGAGAAATTATGTGAATCAACAATATGTGCTAAAGAATAAACCGTACCTGAAGAAGAAGGTGTCGCGGATGATATCGTTGGAGATGGACATTTATTATTTCGTATAGTGTGAGTTACATAGTCCCTGTATTTGACATTTGCATACTTCTGTCGCATACCTTTACCCATGTCGACTAGAGACTCGCTGTATCCCTGTGGCTGCTGTAAAACAGGAGGAGAATCCCCCCTTGCTGTTCACTTTGTCGAGCACAAGCAGCAAAGATCTCGCCCGGCATGTGGGAGAGGAAGCGGACGAGTCGGCGTTCGCTGCAGCACCGGCGGGCTGTACAGTAGCTTCAACATGATTGCCACTCTCGTCTTCCTGTACAAGCTCCCTCTCAGCCACACAAACATGTGCCTCCTCAAGCTCATCATCACTCGGCACTAAATCAGCCCCCATGGAGCAATGAGGGAGACTCAAAGCATCATTACAAGATGTGATAAATGGAAAATCTTGTTCGTGAAACTGTACATCCCGAGACACAAAGTGGGTTTGAGTTTCCAAATCATACACCTTCCACCCTTTCTTTCCAAAAGGATATCCCAAAAACACACACTTACGACTCCGACTAGCGAATTTATCATGCTTACTCCGTTGATCATGAACATAGCATAAACACCCGAAAACTTTAATATGCTCATAGGATGGTATTTTATGAAACAAAATCTCAAAGGGTGTTTTAAATTCAAGCAACCTAGAAGGTGTACGATTGATTAGGTGACAAGCAGCTTGTACACATTCCCCCCAAAATTTAATAGGTAAATTGGCTTGAAAACGCAAGGCCCTAGCAACATTGAGAATATGTTGATGTTTTCGCTCAACCCGACCATTTTGTTGTGGCGTATTCACACAAGAAGTTTCGAAGATTATTCCATTAGCCTCAAAATATCCACCTAGAGACTTAAATTCCGTCCCATTGTCACTACGCACAGTTTTAATGACTTGAGAAAATTGACGATTGATCAAGGCCACAAAATGAAGAAACATATATTCAACTTCCGTTTTATTGCGTATTAAATACGTCCAAACACTTCGAGAAAAATCATCAACAATTGACAAAAAATATCGGGAGCCACAAGCGGAAGGAGTCTTATATGGTCCCCACAAATCTAGGTGGACTAGTTCAAACAGACGACTAGCCTTATTATTGCTAATAGGAAAACTACGCCTATGGTGTTTTGCACGAGGGCATACATCACATGATTTATTTTTAAAGAACCTAAAGGAACTACTCACAAAAGGAAGTTGTTGTAAAACTTTCGCCGACGGATGTCCCATCCGTTGATGCCACAATTCCGGTAAACGATCACCATCAACCTTCAAAGCCTTCACTTCCGGAACCCCTCGGAAATAATAAAGTCCATCCACACGTTCACCCGCTCCAATCACCTTCCTCGTCGGTCGGTCCTGTATAACACAAAGTTTGTTAGTAAATTGCATAATACAATTTGATTCATCACATAATTGGGTTGCCGAAATTAAATTGCAATTTAATTGCGGTACAAAAAGAACATTGTTTATAATCAAGCCTCCTTGCAACACCGTCGACCCCATCATTGAAGCATTGGCATGTTTACCATCGGGTAAACCCACCGGATATGGGAGAACGTTTATGACATTAGTTAAGGCGGAAAGATCACATGTCACATGATTCGAAGCACCCGTGTCAATAATCCAATCTAACTCGGGCTTACCATGGAGCTTTGGTTTAAGAGCATTTAAATGATCCAACAATTGTTGGATTTGTGCAGCCGATACTCCTGCAAGGGCTGCCCCATCAGTCGGGGTAGCAGCAGTCCCTTGCGTGGATTGAGCAGTAGATGGAGCACTCGTTTTGTGAGCACGAACTTGAGTGAAACCGCCTCTGCCACGACTTCCTGTACGCCCTCCACGAGCAACAGCCCCCCCAGGACTGCCACGACCTGGACCGCGGCCACCGCGTGGTCGGTCACCCCACCATTCCGGAAAACCATGAAGCTGGAAACAATTAGAATCAAGGTGACCCTCACGGTGGCAATGATTGCAGAATTTTTTAGAAGAGTCTAAAGACTTTTGAGCTTTGATTTTCGTATCAGATTGCACTTTGAACGCCAAGGCAGTATCACGAGTGGGGTTGATGGAGTCGCCGCTGCGTAATTTCTCCGCTTGTATCACTTGTTGATACGCCTTATCTACGCTTGGGAGAGGATCGAGAGCCAAGACTTGGCCCTTTATGGATGCAAAATCATCATCCAAGCCAATCAGGAAGTGATGCACGTAGTCCTCTTCTCGCAATTTCTCAACTTGTGATACAATATTGCATTTACACAAGCCACAAGAACACGTAGGAGTCGAAATATATGTATGTAGTTCGTCCCAAATCTTCGATAAGCGACCAAAATAAGTTGCAACTGGCTCCGATTTCTCCTGTTTGCAAGTCCCTAAGGCAAGCTTCAAGTGACATATTCGTGTGCCGTTAACAACGCAGAACCGATTCTTTAAATTGGTCCAGAGTAGCCGAGCATCATCATAGTCGCCAATCGTTGAACGGATCGAAGAGTCAAACGTGTTGGTGATCCATGAGACCAACATGGAGTGAACCGCCACCCAATCGTCCAACTTGTCAGGGTCACTAGGCTTAGAAATCGAGCCATCAATGAAGCCGAATTTCCGTTTCGCCTTTAACGAGGTCTTAATTGCCCTCGCCCACTCATCGTAGTTCTCACCACGAAGTTGAATTGGAGTGATAATATTATCAGGACCATCGCTTGAACCAAGATGATAGGTCAAGTCGATCTTCGGCTTCGCCGAGTTGTTGTTTGGATCTCCAGACATGATATAGGTAGGAAGTGACGTTTAAAAAAAATTTATGTGAACTCTCACCCTCACTTGTTCGTGGATAATGAATATCACGAAACAAAGATCGTAACCTACGCTCTTGATACCATGTTAAATATTTCTCAATAACTCAGAGAACTGTATGTTTGTATTTCTTGTATGTGTTTACACGGCTCTCAAAGCCCTTCTTATAGTGCTAGTCTCCAAAGCCTAATATCCCCAAAGATAAATATTTACAACTAAGCACTAGCTATATCTTCCAATTAACAGAATATGAAGAATATATCTTCCCACTGAATAAGGAAACAAATATATCTAATATAGCAATAAATACCATAATATAATATATTCCTAATAGAAACAGAAGAGCCTTTTCAACTTAGCCAGCCATCATCTCCGAGTTTTAGCAGAAGAACATGGAGCTTGCAACATTTTTCCTACAGCCTGGGCAGCTAAGGAATAGGGACTGAACCAGCCGAAGCCACACCGCCATGACTAGAGGAAGTCTCAGAAGTATCTTCAAACTTCATTCACCGAGCCATGTGTGTGGAAGCTAAATGAGCATAGCAAACCGGGGAAACAACAGAGATAGCAGTGGTGTTCCTTTGGTACATATCTCGTATTTTGTGTTCAACAAGAGTAGTATGTAACAAGTTCAACCCATCAACTGTAAGCCAATTGGAAAATTGACGGTTAAGACAATATACTTATCAAAAGTACTTCAATTACTTCAATACTTCTTCAGTTTCCAGCTCCTGGTGCATTAAAGTTGCAAAAACTTGGATGAATATTTAAACCATGCTCCGAATTGATTAATTTTATAGTCAAAAGAGGAGGAACAAAATTTACAATTCCGATCATTAATATAAACCATAAAAAAGATTGTGTTTTTTTGGGCCAAGAACCTTGGGAATTTGCACTAGATTTTCTTCTACATTGATAAGGCTTATGATAAAGTATCCAGCATGTACTTGATACACAATAACAAAGAATGATGGTGAACATATTTAACTAGGGGTGTTCACAAAAAACCGAAACCGAAAAACCGTACTGAAAAACCGAAAAATGGGTCTAAATGGGTGGTAACCGGATCGATAAAAAAAAGTTTTAACGGTACAGTTACCGAACCGGTAAAAGTAGCGGTTAAACGGTACGGTTACGTATACAATTTTTGAGTAAACGGTTAACTGAAAAACCGAAATATTTTTTTCTCTATCTAATTATTGTGAAAAACATTTTCCAACAATTAGTTTATTCTAAATATTTGTTAGTAAGTAACAAGAATTAGAAGGAGTATGTGATTGTTTGAAAACTTTAGTACTAATATAAACACTATAATTAGGAAATGGTGTGAATATTTAGTGTTAGTTATGTTTTCCAATGGATTTACTACCCACTTTATAATACATTTTATAATAGAGAATATATAATAATAAAATGTATGCACAAAAAATTGGAAATATATATCTACATTAAGTAAAATATAATAGTATAACTTGAGTAACGGTTAATGGTTAACTGAAAAAAGGTACCCAAAAAACGGTTAACCGCTTAGGCGGTAACTGGTCTAAACGGTTACGGTTACGGTTCGCAAAAAGAGCGAACCGAAACTTTCAATTACCATACCGAAATGTCGTTTCGGGACGGTTAACCACCCATGAACACCCCTATACTTAACCCATGTCTTATATATCTAGAAAGACAAAGAGAAGCACAATAAAGCTGCCACCAAATACAGATTTAGGTGGAAATAAAAAGAGTATGAAACAGTTTTGGTCGATTCACTCACCATCACTAAACAATTTTCCAATGCCTTCTAACATCACTAATTTATGATTTTTTAGATTAACCTGTAGTGCATTAACAAAATTGAGCTAATCAGCTCTCACTAGTGGAAAAAACGTAAAAGGGCTGCGTTTTTGGCCCGCAGCCCTTGGCGTAGCAGCCCTTGGGCAAAAAGGAAGGGCTGCGGTTTTTTTGCATTTTTAGTCCTAAATGATCCCCAAACAGTTATATAAGAAAAGACAAAAGACGAAGAAGAGAAGAGAAACTCCCTGCCTCAAGGGAAAAAACAAAAAGAAAGAAAAAAGAGGCGTGGAGAGTAAATAAGAAAGAAAGAAGAAAACAAATAAGAAAGAAAGAACGAAAAAAACAACGAAGAAGAAATATTGTGTGTGCTGAAAGTTATGACCGTTTGAATATGACTCATGTGCACAAATCCTTCCAAAAGCTGTTATTTTGCCAAAATTGTTCCACTCTATGCTTGGTGTATTGTATGGAGACCTCTAAGGTTGATCCTACATCATTAAATACAAATAAGCATTACTAGTCTCTATATAAATAGCCAAAATAACTAATATTCTCAAATAAGCTACAAAAAACTCAATTACTCTAAATTAAGCAAAATAAGTTAGAAAAGGATAAATGAAGAGGAAAAATGACTCTAAACATGAGAAAAATAGGCTATTTGGGTGATATAAATATCACTCATCATACTCGCTCCAAGGGCTACAGTAAAAAAACGCAGTCCTTAGACAACTTTTGATCGTAGCCCTTGGCCTTTTTTTGTCTTGTGTTAGTTGATAATTAACCAGCTTCAATTGCTACCAAAAAAAGAATGAAACCACTAGTGGTGCAGAAGAAATTAGGTAAACAAGAACTGAAAAATTGCTTTAGACAATCCTTTGACGAAATTCACTATCTCTCTTAGTAAACAAGATATGCAAATTTCTCAAAAAAGGACAAAGCCAAGAGTTTCAATTTTACTATTCCTTTTCCCTTTTTCCCCTTTTTTTTTTCTTTCAAACCAATTCCTTAAGCTAACATATTTAATAAACCACCATCAAGAACTCTAACTCCATCAATTGACTCCATCTATGCCAAATTACAAATATGACCATTAAAGTGCACTTTTACATAACTGACCTGAATTGCCAAACTCTCGTACAACAGTTATAGAATGGGCAAGCTCAAAAATTTGAATCAAAGTTTCCTATTGTTGAGTCCAACTAAAGCTTTTGGAGGAGGAGGGGAGAATGAGGGCGAGATCAATTTTATGTTGAAATTAATCTAGAAAAATCTACGAAGATATTTCTAGAATAAGAAAAATTAGCATCCTAAAATAATCTAGTCTAGAATTATCTAGTAAAAAATCCTATGTAAGAAAATAAGAGGAATCTAGAGAAAACAAGAAAATATTTTCATCCTTAAGTCGGTTAAAACAACCGACAATCAATACTATAAATATGTATGGATGCAGCTTGCAAGTGAATGTAGAAGAAAAAAGCCATTTTACATTACATCTAAGTCTCCTGCCACATCACCAAATCAAACAACATCAACAATAAACTTTGCTCCACAATACAATAACTTCCGCTTAAAGAAGTAAAACCATCAGTGGTATCCGAGCCATTTAAATCCAAACCTCCACTACATTATACAAATTATCATACTCCCATAAAACTTATACACCAAACACAAAATAAACCAACTCTCTTAAATAAAAACCAAACACCACATAAATCAAAATGACTTCCCCAAACACTTCAACCTCAAACACATTTAACTACCCACAAGTAAATTGGGTACCCACATGTAAGGGAGAAAAATATCAACAATGGTCTATCCAAATGAAATCCATATTTATCTCACAAGATTTGTGGGATTTAGTACAAAATGGTTATGAACAACCAAACGATTTAATGCAAGAAGCTACTTGGGATGAAATACGGCGAAAGCAATATAAACAAAATCGGATAAGGGACAGTTATGCCCTATCCTTAATATATCGGGGAGTAGATGAAACAATCCTCCCTACTATTATGACTGCTACAATGGCCAAGGAGGCTTGGAGTATCCTGGAGACAAAATATAAGGGCTCCGAAAAGGTAATACTTTTTAAACTTCAATATTTATGGAGAGACTTTGATAATTTTTTAATGACGAAAAATGAAACAATTCAAGAGTTTTTTAGTCGGGTAACAAACATTATAAATCAAATTCAAACTAACGGAAATAAAGTCGAAGATGTTCAAGTAATCCGGAAAATATTAAGAAGTCTCCCCAAAAACTATGATCATATAGTGGCCGCTATAGAGGAGTCTAATAAAGATTTATCTAAATTAAGTTTAACGGAATTAATGGGCTCCCTTCTAGCACAACATGAAGATAGAATGCGGAGATTTACAAAGCGACCACTAGGACAAGCATTCAAGGCTAAATTGAAATTCTATAATAATGGAGAAAATAAAAATAAAAATGGCTACCGTAAAAATTTCCAAAAAGAAGGAACATCATATGACCGTGGCCGGGGAGAGGAAGTTATAAAAATCAAGGAACTCGAGATAATAATCAATCGGCTCCTATTGCAATTTATGTAAGAAAAATGGCCATAATACACAAGATTGCCGGTATAAGTGTAAGAGATGCAAAAGACACACCCACTTTGAAAAAGATTGTTGGTTCCGACAAAAGGAGCCTACGTGATCAATTATTTTATACTGTTTAAATGCTCACCAAGAGTCAAATGATATATGATATATCGATAGTGGTTGTTCTAACCACATAACTCGGCAATAAAAATTCATTTGTCGGTCGGGATGAAGACATAAAAACTCAAATTACTCTTGGTGATGGAAGCAACCAAGAGGTTCTTTGGAAAGGGGACAATTGTCGTTAGAGCGAGAAACGACTCCTTTAAATTTATTCACGAAGTTTTCTATGTTCCGGGCTTGCACAAAATTTATTTAGTGTAGGCCAACTAATTCAAAGAGGCTATTTAGTGAAACTTGATACTAATAAATGCCTCATATTTGATAAGAAAAAAGGACAATTAATTACTACTACTCAAATGGCTCCTAATAAAATATTTCCATTAAGAATGCAAATGGAGCATAATGTTGCCCTAAGTTCTATAATGGATGAATCCATTGTGGCATTTAAGGTTTGGGCATCTAAATTTTAGCAGGTTTAAAACTGTTAAAACAAAAGAAATGGTTATTGGGCTTCCACCTATAACTAATGAAAGAAAAATTTGTGAGGGTTTGTATATATGGCAAAATGCATAGATTGCCATTCCCCACTTCATATTGGAGGGCTAGAGCTCGTTCACGCAGATATATGGGGCCCTACCGAAATCCGTCTCTTGGCGGAAAAAGATATATTCTATTATTTGTCGATGATTTCACTCGCATGATGTGGGTTTATATCTTGGAGCAAAAATGAGAAGCATTTTCCCACTTCATGCAATTTAAAGCCCTCCCCAGGAAAAACAAAGTGGGCATTCTATAAAAATTCTAAGAACATATCGTGGGGGAGAATTTACGGGTTAAGAATTTAACGGCTTACGTAAGGAGCATGTGATAAAAAGAGAATTAACAGTAAGACGAACACCTCAACAAAATGGTGTTGCGGAAAGGAAAAATAGAACAATTGCTTAAATGACCCGTAGTATGATGCAAGCAAAGAAATTGCCAAAATATTTTTGGACCGAAGCTGTCCATACAGCAGTGTATATTCTCAATAGGTTTCCCACGAAAGCGGTGAAGGGTATGACACCCTATGAAGCTTGGCATAAGAGAAAGCCAAGTATTCGGGTGCATAGCATATGCCCACATCCCGAAAGAAAATCGGGGAAAAATTGATGGAAAAGGAGAAAAATGTATCTTCATTGGATACAGATACCGAATATAAGGGGTATCGTCTCTATCGGCTGAATCCAAGAAATTAATCATCTCAAGAGATGTCATCTTCGACGAAGGAGCACAATGGACGTGGACGGAGAAGGAATCTCAACCACATGAAGGAGATTTTCTTCAACCAAGTCCAAGTCAAGATGAAGGTCCGACTCATCCAACAACGTAGTCATCATCCGAGCCCATCATCACCGAGATCTCCAACAACATCCTCGAGATCGGCGAGTCCAACATCAAGATCAAGCTCTCAAAGCTCAGCTCCCGTAGTGCGACGTTCACAAAGATATCTGCGACCACCAAGCTACTTGGAGGATTTCTAGTGCAATCAAGCTATCATGGCTCTCTTCACTAGCGAACCACAAAGCTTTCAGAAGCAAAGACGATAAGATAAATGGGTCGAGGCCATGAATGAAGAAATCAAGATGATCGAGAAAAACAACACATGGGAGCTTGTTGAGAAAACCCGAAGACAAAGAAGTCATCGGTCTCAAATGGGTCTACAAGGTCAAGTATAACGAAGATGGCTCCATCCGAAAATACAAGGCTCGTCTCGTCGAAAAAGGTTACTCCCAACAACCATGGATTGACTTTAACGAGACATATGCTCCCGTTGTCCGCATGGAGAATATCATGTCGGTCCCTTGCTCTTCTTCGCTCAACTTAAATTACCGTCTTTCAATTAGATGTCAAGTCAGCATTTCTAAATGGGGAGCTCTAAGAAGAAGTATATGTTGAGCAATCGCAAGGATATCTCATTGAAGGCAAAGAAGACAAAGTATACCTTGCCTTCGTAAAGCTCTTTATGGGCTTAAGCAAGCTCCCGGGACCGGAATAGCAAAATAGATGGCTACCTACTTCAAAATGGGTTTACAAAAAGCCCAAGTGAGCCATCACTCTACATCAAGACTCAAGGGAAAGAATTTCTCATCCTATGCCTCTATGTAGATGATCTAATCTATACGGGCACAAATTCAAGAATGATCGAAAACTTCAAGAAGACAATGATGAAGGAGTATGAAATGACCGACCCTAGAGCAATGAAATACTTCCTAGGCATACAATTCAAGCAAAGCCCCGGAAGAATATTTTTATCACAAGAGAAGTATACAAAAGACCTACTCAAGAAGTTCAACTTGAGTGAATGCAAGCCATTAGCTACACCAATTGCCCTTAGCCGTAAAACTATCAAAGAATGACGGCAAGGATAAGGTTGATGCATCAATATATCGAAGTTTGGTCGCCCTCTCTCATCTATCTTACACATACAAGGCCCGACATAGTACATATTGTCGGCATCGAATCCAGGTTCATGAGTGAGCCAAGTAAAGCTCACCCTGGCAGTGAGCAAAAGGATTCTCGTGTATGTCAAAGGAACAAAAAGTTATGGAATCATGTACGAGACAAGAGGAGAATCACAAGCTTACGGGATACGAGAGACGGTGATTGGGCCGAAAGTATTGACGATCGAAAAGTACGAGCGGCTATGTCTTCCAACTAGGAACCAAGGCCATATCTTGGTAATCAAAGAAACAAGCAACGAGTAGCTCGTCATCGCCAGGCGTAGTACGTAGCAAAGAACAAGTGCAACATGTGAAGCGGTATGGCTTAAAAGAATTCTCAATGATCTACAAATGACATCGAAGAACCAACAACTATCTACTGTGACAACATGTCTACAATAGTCATGACGAAAAATCCGGTCTTTCACAGTCGCACGAAGCACATCGAGATACAACATCATTTCACTCGTGAGCTAGTCGACAAACAAGAGATCGAGCTACAATTCTGCAAGACGGGGAGCAAACTAGCGGACATATTCACAAAAGCAATTCCAATAGAGAAATTCATCCAGTTCCAAAGACAACTTGGAGTACAAGATTAATCTGATCAAGGGGGAGTGTTGAAATTAATCTAGAAAAATCTAGGAAGATATTTCTAGAATAAGAAAAATTAGCATCCTAGAATAATCTAGTAAAAAATCCTATGTAAGAAAATAAGAGGAATCTAGAGAAAACAAGGAAATATTTTCATCCTTAAGTAGGTTAAAACAACCGACAATCAATACTATAAATATGTATGGATGCAGCTTGCAAGTGAATGTAGAAGGGAAAAAACCATTTTACATTACATTTAAGTCTCCTGCGACATCACTAAATCAAACAACATCAACAATAAACTTTGCTCCACAATACAAACCAAATAACTTCCGCTTAAAGAAGTAAAACCATCATTTTAAACAGGGATTAACAAAACGTGACTTGGTTTCAACTTAATTAACAAAATAAAGACGGGCCAAAAACCAATCCTAAAACCTTGAACATCAATGACGGGCCTTCCCGTTACAAACATTTAGTAGTGGGCCTCTTTATAAATCAACTCGCATTTTTTTTATTAAAGAAACAATAAACTTGAATAAAAAAAGTTCAAAAATAATACTCTCGCTGAAGTTAGAGAAAACGCTAAGCGGGAAATGCGGCCACATGCCGCCTCTTTATTTCCCCGTCACTAGTTTTCAAAAATCTGACCCGTTTATATCAACTGTCTTTTCATATTATCATCTTGATGATGAGGTTGGAACTAGAAGAAAGAACCCAAAGTATCAATACATTATTATTATCACACGATAATATACTACTCATAAACAGCTGCAAGAAATTTGACTCATAATTTTATGCTTCGTGATAAATCAACCAGCTGAATCTCAATTATTATTAATTTGATTATCTTACTTCTAAAATTCCATCTCTCTCTAGATCGCCCGGATTGCGTGCAGAGGGAAAGAGCTGTTTGTAACGAAAAGTCAGCGCACTTCTCTCTCCCCTTTTTCTCTTTCCATCACCTATACACAGATACACTATCTTTTTTCTTCCCTTCATTATTATTCATCCAAACACACCACAACACAACTAACACAACATCCCTTCTCAACCTTACTATTATTCCTTTTAGCTAAGTTTCTTAATCCTCCAACCTCAATAAAAAAAAAAAAGTATAACTAACCTGTTTTTTGTTGTCTTCCCTAGTAAGTAGTAACTATATTGATGAGATGATCATCAAAGTTAGTTGAGTCTAGTAGTTGGAGAAAGATCCCTTTTGTGTTGTGGATGTAACAATCTCTGTGAAAAATCAGCAAACATGGACGACTATCAAGGTGATCTAGCTGATATAGTCCGTGCTAGCGGAGGCGCCAGCACAAATGGACAAATTTCCAAGTGGCGATTTGGATCATCAAATCAAGACTACCACCAAAATAACGTTATTTATCCGTTTCCTGCAGATAATATCCTCCTCCACGACATGGATGCAATATCAACGTCGACTAGTTTCATCAACATGGGTGTCGATGACATCGCTAAAAGAGGTGGAGGTGGTGGAGGAGGAGGAGTTATGGGACCGGTGTCGTCGGGCCCTAACAACAACAGTTTGTGTAATATTTTCTCTTCTAATATGGTCCAGATCTCGCCATCAGTTAATAATATTAGTAGTAATAGTAATGATAATAGTAGTAATATAAGTAATAATAATAAAGTGAGGTTGCCTGGAGTGCAAGCAGTAGCAGCTTCATCAGCTAAAGTTAGAAAAGAAGGAGGTTATGAATTTATGTCTAACCAGATGATAAGCATTAGTAATAATGCAAGTTGTAGTAGCCCAAAAGGTGGTGCTTTCGTTGACGGTAATTGTGGCGGCAGCGGTGGCGTGCAGATCTCGTCTCCACGGAATCAGGGCATTAAAAGAAGGTTAGTTTTATTTTTGTAAGTTTATAAATAAGTATTAATTAATACAATAACAATAATTAAGGACTAATAATTAATTTGGTTAGTTTTGTTTATGAATTACTAGAAGCTAAGTTTGATGAATTGAGTATCAATGAATGATTTACTAACATTTATACAGCCTACAAGTAAATGGATTAAGTTGTGGTGTTTTTTGTGTTGTAGGTTTGTAGGTATATGCCTCCTGTCTGGCTATTGGAGGTTTCCACTAGAACTAGTGACCTAAGTTGGAGAACAGTGCCTATATTTTTTTTATATCGTCAAATCAAGTGGTATACAAAAAGAAAAAGACTAAATGGTATAAGGCTTGGCAAAAAAAAATTATGGCGAGCACAAATCTTAATTGTTACCATTTATATGAAAAAGACTTCATATAACTTTTTATTATAAAAAATCACATTTTCTTTATCAAAATACACACCTTATCGTCGGAAAATTAGATAAATAGTCAACTTTTCATTCATTAAGCCTCCCTATTTTATCCTTTTTTGTGCGGCAGATTTTGTCAAAAAAAATTATATAGACGTGCTTTATTTCCACTCACAAAAATGAGGGTTCGAGAACAAATATTTTACTTATTTGGGGTAATTTGTTTATTCACGAAAAGTTACCAAAAAGGTGTTTTTCATTTGTACCAGGAAAATATGACAAAATATCCCTAATTACCATTGAAATATAGTATGTTGCTGAACTTTAACTAGCTAATTAAATAAAGAGTAAAAAGATTGTGAGTTCTACCCAAAGTAAATCAAGGATTCTGCTCCACTGCAAATATCATGGGACAAAAAATATATTTTTACTACATCTGGTGAAAAAATGAGAAAGGTTAATTACTAGTACATATGCACAGGAAAATCCAAGCAAAGAAAGTGGTGTGCATACCTGCTCCAGCAGTAGCAAACAGCAGGCAAACTGGAGAAGTGGTGCCTTCTGATCTCTGGGCATGGAGAAAATATGGCCAAAAACCCATCAAAGGCTCTCCTTATCCTAGGTAATCTTTAGTACTATTATATCCTAGTTAAAACATGTGTAGCACAGTTTTATTACGTTCTAACTGCTTTTGTCACTACTAGGTAGCTTAAGCTACCTTTTATTAACGAATCCTCATATTCGTTATTAATTATTCTTCATAAGTGTGCACGCACTTTTCCACTTTGCATGATCCATAAAAGGTTTGGGTGGTATAATACTCCCTCCGTCCCAAAATATAGTTCTTGTTTTTATTTTAGGAGTCAAATTTTAAAAACTTTGACCAAATATTCTCATTAATGTATACAAAAAACATACTCATGTGGGGTTTTGTTAGATCCGCCTTAATGTGTACATTCATAATATCAACTTTTTATATTTTTTACTAATACGAAATAGAAGATATCGTAGGTCAAATGTACATCTTAGAGACTGTGCAAAAACAAGCAGGAACTATATTTTGGGACGGAGGGAGTATAACGGTTAAGTCTTAAGTGTTTCCCATGTCATGAAAATCTAGGTGCTGTCCGTCGAAGGATGTGCCCGGAGTTGAAGAATGTTTAATTGGAAGTAACAATTTTTATTATGGCCGTTTTAGTGATAATAATAGGTATTAAATATATATTAGAGTGATATTCATATAGGAATTTATAACAAATTCACATGTTGATGATAAATGTTATCAATGTTTAGCTACTGTTCAATGTTTTCAATTTTACATTATTAAGGGTTACATGTATTTCTACTTAATCTTGACAAAGATTATTTGAAAAACCATTTTCTACCAAATAAGAAAGGGAATTCCATTAATTCCACAAACTATGCACTCCACAACGATTTTGTTAGCTTAAAGTTCTTGCTATATTAAGGTAAACGTGGGTCCAAATAAAAAAATTCCCACTTTTATAAGAAGGAACTTCATTAATTGAATAATTAGTTTCAAACTCCCAAACACAAGAAAAAATAAAATATGACTCACAAAATCTATTAACTAGACATAGAGATAGCGACATCAAAATTCTTGAGATTAACACTACAAGACTACTTTAAAGAATGAAAAGCGGTAAATACAATAAAATTATTTAACAAACACAAGAACACCTTACATGATACTTTCTCTGTTTCAAAATATAAGACACGCACGATATTCACGGTCGAACTATGACCGTTAATTACTCTTATTTCATGTTGATAAAATATATATAAAAAAAAATAGTTATATATAGTATTTTTCAAGAAAAATTCGATGGTATAATTTTTATAATTTTTATTTATCATATTATAAAAGATAATTATGGTAAAAATAAATTTTTGTAAAGCATATATGTCTTATATTTTAAAACAGAAAGAGTAATTCAAAGATTTTTCTCCTCAACAAACGCATATTATGTGCTAGTAAATGAACAAATTCCCTTAATCTCCTTTCAACCAAGATTACACCGTTCTCGCTTGATTTTATTTTCCAACAATAATTTTGAAGAAAAAGTTGCCTCATTTCCTATCGTATTCTTGAATAAAATTTTAAACATTTTCCGCTTTTCTGCCAATTTTTTGTTAAAGCATTATATCTTGCGTCTCTACGTGAAGATATAAAAAAACTAAAGATGACTATGAACTCCTTTTCTCCTCAATAATTTACGTTAAAATCTAGAGTGAACCTTTTGCTGTAGCACTCAACTTTTCTAGTACTCAACTTCGTAACTTAAACAATTAAAATTTGTTAGTTACTCGAAGGGTATCCAATGGCATAATTAAGTTATGTCTCCGATGTAAGACCAGTATTTTACTATTGAGGTAACTTTGAGAACCTGACAGCAAGTAACATATTAATACTATCTTACACCCATATGTGAGTGACAAAACTCCACATCTAATTCTGAACATACCAGGATCAAGGATGACACATATGTTAGTTTTTATAGCATGATTTAGACTGTAGTATTTAACACTCGTTATTTGTTATAAGTCTCATATAAAGGTTGAAGTGGTGGAGTAGTGACTTCACTTCCGACCTCGTATTTCTGAAGTCAACGGATCAAATCTCATAGGATTCATTTGAGTAGTTCTCCTTATCCCCCTCCCCCACAAATGGGCCCCCTTCATCTTACCTCAAAAAATATATAAGTTCATCATATGTTATGAACATATGTTAATTAGCTGATAAATTGAAACTAGAATTAAAGGGTAAAAGTATATTATCTTATATATGCTCTCTTCACCTGAATTCTCTCAATCTTATTATATATATTAGAAAAAAAATTCATCATATGTTAATTTTTAGAAAATACTATTGTATATCTTCCTCATGTTTCTAATATCTCTAGGAATTTCTATTCTTATTTGTTTTCCTAATTTTTGTACTTTTTATTTTTTTGTTAAAGTAAACTTAATGTATTAATTATAATCATACGATATTTATTATCGAAGTTAAACTCGAAAATACATATCAAAATAGGTTAATTATAGATCGTATTCAGCAATAGCTTTTGAAGTAGTTTTTAGTGTTTATTTGGATTAAGTCAAAATTCTAAAAATGGTGAAAGTAGTGTTTGAAATAGGTTTAAAAAAGTGTTTTGGAAAAAGTATAAATATTAGCTTTTTGTTGAGGACAGCTAGCTTTTGGTATCGCTTTTGAAGATTGAATATAGTTTATTTTGTTATCTTTTTAAACTAACAACTAATTTTACCGAACACTAATCATAAAAGCAATTTTTACGGTCAAATTCTAATAGCTAATATTTAACAGCTAATACAATAGTTACTTTTATCCGAGCAGATCTATAATTTTACTCTTGTTCTAGCATCAAGATGATCTTATACGTGAATTTATATCATCTGTGACATATCTGAATCTTTCTAGTATGATCTGGTCAATTTGGTCTAACTGCAATATGACCATATGTACTTAAATGCTAATTTATAAATAAAAAAGATATTCCTATCCAATTTTATTTAGATACCATCTGGTCCATCTCCACGTGTGTTTTCCACAAGTTACTGAACTAAACAAACAAATATGGTCTAATCTTATTTTTTCTTTATTTGTATTCTTGACATAAGGTGAAAAGAAAGTAATCTTAGAGCATGTGCAATGGGTTAATCTTACTTGATCTAGGAAAATTAAAACTTAGCTTTACATGGTTTTACCATTGGGAGAGATGGCTCTTAGAATTGGTTGGTCTTGATTTCCAGACCAACAACGCCTTGGATGGCGTGCCACCGGCAAATGAAAATTGTTCGCGTGTCAGGAAAGCTGGTTTATTTGTGTTTTTCTTTTTGCTGATTTACATATTGAAACCCAGCGTTTTGAAAAAAAAACACAAACACAATGTGATGCAGACCCGTGTTTTGAAGAAATGAACTGCCATCATCATTCATTGCTATCAGAATTGCACACGTGGAGTTGCTTTCCTTTTCATTGTTGTTCTTCAATGCAATTCAAGTGTAATATTTGTTGGAAGAAAATTTCGATTGCTAATAAAAAAATTTGGGGCAATTATTTTTAAAAAAAAATTATACCAATGTTAATAGAAAATTTTTAGCTATAAATTGAGTCCAAATTTGATATATTTTACCACACTTCTTCCCAACCTATTTTTCTTTCTAATTAATTTCTGCTACAATGTCATGTTAACGTGATTTAATTAGCATCATGTATTCAATATAATTTAATTAGTGTATATTAATTAGTTTAACTTCGTTAACACAATTAATTAGAGTAACTTAAGTTAGCTAATTAAATAATAAATTACTAAAATGCATAAATAATTATTCATATCTCACTAATTATGTAAATACAAATTAACTTTTCCATATAAAAATAAAAAGATTTTGGATAAGAGAGGTAGTAGTGGGGTATAGCAAAAGTAGGGGAGAGAAATAGAAAAACCAGAGTAAGGCCATAACTAGCAAGTTGTGAGAAAAAAAGATGAGTTGGTGGGAGTTTTGTGGGATGTGAGGTGCAGAAGGAGGGAAGGAGAGAATGCACAAAAACTTGAGCACTAACAAGCACCAACCAAACCATCGTCTTTCTTTATTAAGGTCAACTTGCACATTTTACCTTTTAACAAATCCAAGAAATACCTTTGTACAAGAGCTTCTCCCTAAAAGTAGGCACCCAATCACACACACGTGAAAAGAAAACACGAATTGGCTAATTAATTAATAGTTAGATAATGTTGTCTCTTTCAGTAATCTTTTGAAAGAGCTTTTTTTCTTCTTCTTTTCTTTTTTTTCAAAACAGACGAAGCTGTATAGGTTTTACATCCCTCACGTAGTCACTTTATTACTGGTTAGACCAATACCAATTCAACCTTTTTTTTCTTTACCAAAATCAGTTATACAAAAATAAGATTAGACCAATTTAACAAAAACTTATTAAGAAAGTGGAATATTTAATGATAACCAAATATCTCTAACATTATTTATAGCTTTTCAAAATAAACAGTCTTTGTTAAAACTAGTATACAAATAACTAAAAGAAAAAAGAGCTATATATAATCTTGAGAATCTACTCCAATATCTAAATATACCCCCAAAGTAATTCTTTTAGACTTTGCAAAACAATTCTTTATCCACTAAAAACTGCTTTAAAATAATTCACCAAACACCTTTTTTTATAATTAGTGGAGATTGAATTGGTCAAACACCATAAAATCACAACTTTTGTCATACACCTGGGTGTACCATGAGCATGGTACACCCAAGATAATTTTTTTACTCATTTCTCATTTTACAAACTACAAATGAGCAACAATTGTAGTAGAATGCTGGTAAAAACTCTTAATGAGCAAGTGAGAACATGAGAAAAAGATAGTATTGGATGTACCATGCACATAGTACACCCAGGTGTATGGTGAATACACTCTCATGCTTTAACAATCATTATTTAACATCCTGTATATGGAAAAACAAATTAAAATTCTTGTTCGCACCAAACTTAATCCATAACTAAAAACGCACACCTACAAACAAAAAATTGGCTTTTTTTCTTCATAATAAAATATTCTCTTGGATCGATAAGTCTCACAGATCATCTACGCCAAAATTAGTAAGTCGGATTCTCTGAGAGTAATGGATACTAAGGGAATCCTTACTCCCAACAAGCAACTAGTAAAGTTTAGTTCCATGATTGAAACATCGTGAATAGCATCTCATATCATCTATAGGTTCAGTATTATTTGGTATGGTACTAAATCGGTTTACGTACATTAAGTTGGATTTTTTGTCATATAAATTTTTCATTATATAGTTAATTGTACCTGCACTTCTACAAATTTTAGATGTTCTCTAACACATTTTTTGCTCATTACACATAAATTATTGTCATATGAACAACAAAAATATGAGAAATTGTGTATTGGAGCACCTAGCTTATGACTAAGATGGATGTTTCACTATACTTAAGGTCATGTATTCTACACATTTTGCATATTGGAGAATTCTAATGACCAAATTATAAAGAATAATGCTGATATATTTAAGGTACACTAGATAATACTCCCTCTGTTTCTTTTCAATCTACACACTTTCCTTTTTGGTCCGTTTCTTTTTAATCTACACACTGTTGCTTTTTCTATTTTTGATAACATGTCACATCTACTTTCTCCTCTTTTTCCACCCATGTCATCCACTTTTGAATATTTTAACCCACTTTTCAATTTCTCTCTATCACTTTTCAATTTCTCTCTCCACCTTTTTAGTTTCTCTATCATACTTTTGCACTTTCTCCTTGGTTCTTCCCCAAAGTGAAGTGAGTAAATTAAAATGAAACGGAGGGAGTATAATAGATGTGCTTCCTCTATTAAGTACACATCCATGCAATTTTGGATAACAATTTTCTGGTTGTTATTCTCATAGGGGCTATTATAGATGCAGTAGCTCAAAAGGATGTTCAGCAAGGAAGCAAGTAGAAAGGAGTCGAACAGACCCAAACATGTTGGTCATTACTTACACTTCTGAGCACAATCATCCTTGGCCAACCCAAAGAAATGCCCTAGCAGGCTCAACCAGGTCATCTCAACCCTCAAAAACCTCTTCCAAGCCATCACCACCTTCACATAAACATAACAATAACAATTACCAAAATGTACTAGTCAACGATGAGAATCAGGGAGCTACAACCCCAACATTTTCCATCAATGAAGAAGAAGATAACAAGGATGAGGATATAATCAACAACAGTAAAATTGACAACGATAACGAGCTGTTTAACAACAGTTATCGACCACTTATTATGGCAGAACCAATTATTAATGGCGGCCAACAACAAGTTGATCAAGATTTCTTCGCAGATCTAGTCGAGTTTGAGGGTGATGACACTCTAGGATTGGATCCATTTACTGGTCTTTTTGATTGGGCAACAAACAACACCAACACTACACCAATTACAAATGTAGATCAGACAACAGTATAGCTGTATAGGTGATGTTTGATATATATAATTATTGCTTACACTGATCATACACTATTTTGTTTTATTTGAACTATATATTATGCGTATGAAAAGTTCAATACATATGATTTGTATATCAACTCATGATCGTTGTAAGGTAGAGTAAGAAATGCTGATACAGGATTTTGATTTGGATGATAAATTGTGCTTCATACAAGTTGGCGCCTCGATAACTGACTGCTTATATAAGCGGTTAATGTGGTCTCGAACAATTTATACCACATTTGGATAATTTTGTATATAGAATAAAAATTAATAATTACTCCATTTGCTTTGATAAATGGTGATACAGGATTTTGATTTGGATGATTTATTGTGCTTCATACAATTTGTTCCATTTGCTTTGATTTTTGTATAAATTTTATATTAAGTTGAACCATCAACCATTTGTTAATAATATGTATATAGAAATAAATGTAAATACATAAAATATTATTTAATTTGTCTAATTGTATATCCAAAAATAATTTTCAAATCAAATAGTTATATTACAATGGTATAATTATGTTATTGTAAGAGTTTCGAAGTAGATAGTACTTATTAATTGCCATTATCTGATTTAAAATTTAAATAGAAGTTATCTTAAAGTGGGGACTTTAATTTGCAAATCACCCCTAGCTATGATTCCTAAGAATATATAAACAACCACTTGGAACTATTGGAAACCCTATTTTGCCTACTCAAGCCATCTTTCATGCCTTAAACATATTAGTTTATTCGAATGATGAACTAACCTAACGTTGCAAGCTTGAATTTATCATAATCTGACTTAAATATTAATAAGATTTTTGTTACAAACTTCTCATAATAACTTTGAGAAAAAAATATATTGGAACATATGTACTACCTCTCTATTTTTTTAGTTGCACCATTTACTTTTTCACATTTGCCGAGACGTTTCTTTGAACGTTAATATCTCTTTCTGGGTGTAAGTAAAAATTATAAAAATATGATATTTAGAATCCTCGCATTGAGACGAATCTAACAAGGCTCCACTTGACTATGTTTTTTCTTATAATGATGCGATATAACTTAATAAAGTTGGTTGATGAATAATACCAAAAAGGCAAATGGTGCAACTAAAAAAATACGGAGGTAGTATTATACTCCCTCCGCTTTTTTTTATTTGCTACATTTGTTTCCTTGGGAATGAAGTCACTACTTTGACCGATTATTTTGATTATTTTATAAGTAAAAATATAGTCATGTGTGATCTTGTTAGATTCGTCTCGACGTGTAGATTCATAATATCAAATTTTTATAATTTTTACTTAAGCGAAATAAGAGATATTAAGAGTTAAATAATGCTTTGAAAACCGTGCACAACAAATGTAGCAAATAAAAAAAAGCAGAGGGAGTATGTGTACAGGTTTCTTTTGGGAAAAAAAAAGTAGCATCAAGGAAATGAGATTGATTATTTCATCAATACAGAACTACTAGTTACCAAACAATCATTAAATTTGGATTACTTTTAATGAAATATGTAATTTAAGCAACTAGAACTTGTTAATATTTTTTATGAGAAAGAAACGGTAAAAATTAATTAAAATTATTAATTACTAAAACACAACTACTGACTTCTGAAAGAAAAACAAAACCTAAGAATATATGGAGTTGACTTGATTATATCATAAAGAACTCCAACAGAATGACAAGCTAACATGGAAGATTATGTTAAAAATGATCCGCATTGATTAGATTAAGTAAATTAATTAAACAACTACCACCATCATCCTCCACCACTCCTTAGGCCCAAGAGATTCCTTTTGGAATTCATTGAAAGACGGGACAGAAAGCTGAGAAACAGAAGGCTTCTACAGTTAAAACAAGTACTTGTTGTCAGACGTGACTTAAAATGCTCAGAGTGTACAGTTTGATGAGACACCATCACAGGACGGCACTGTTGATATGGTAGATACACCATGATTCATACTCATATAGACATATAGAGTAAAGCTATTTCTCGAACGGTTCGCTGGCAAAAAACCCATCCAGATTTTTTTAGAAATTTCTAATGGTATGCTCTTATTTTTTAGAATTTTTAATAGTAGATTTAACTTTTTTTTCCCTTTTCATTGTTAGGCCTCAATTTTTCTAATTTATTCAAATGTAGCATTAATTAGGCTTAAACATTAATTTCATGTTTAGTTTTAATACTTCTGTTATGTTTTGCCTAGCTTAGGCCCTACTAAACAATTATTTATTTAGGTCTAGATTATTAACTGATTAACAAAAAAATTTCCCTCCAATTCTAATTTCACTTTACCTCCAGCCTAACCTCCCCTTCCCATTATAGAATGTGTTGCCTTGTGACTGTCACTCACCTTCCTTGTTCTTTTATTTTTTAAATTCTATCGCAAATTCATCGTTGTGTAATTTTTTCCCATTGGGTATGCATTATTGTAGACACATAATCGTGTCTCCCCATTTAAGGATCCGATGATGAAACATACCGTGGTCTTAATTGGTCCGACCCAAGGGCAGAGCAGTCTGAAAAGCCATTCAAACCCATTTCGAAAAGTGTTAAAGTCCTATTTTAAAGTCCAATTAATTATTCATGATAATTAATTGTATTTTGAGACCAATTCTTTGAAAAGCCCAATTAATTATTTAACAATAATTAATTGATTTATTTTAATAGATAAATATTTTCAAAAGATATTTTTTATAAGTTAAAATCAGATTCTATCCCGTAAAATCAGATATCCGTAATTAAAGGATAAAAGAAATCTTTTAAGACGCGTTTTAAATAAAGCTGGAAAAGGCACATCAGGAGACAGGCTGGTGCGCTATCTGCGCTGGCGCGCAGCATGAGCATTGCGCCTGGCGCACATGTGCGTCGGCGCGGCTCTGTCCACTCGTGTCGGTTGCATTAATGTGCACTTGACACGTGGATTCGACTCATTCGAGTCTGCGTCAGCACGGTTCTGCGTGAGACGCGGTGTTTCTTTCTTATCTTTTTCAAAAGCGCGTACCACGTGTACGCTTTTTACTGGTCATGCCGCGTCATGCGCTTGACACATCAGCTTACGCCAGGCGCAGCTGGCTCGTGAGGCGTAGTGTCGTTTTCCCTATAAATAGGCCTGATTTTCGTACAGATTTAAGAACGGATTTTTCACATTAACACACTTCGAACTCGACGAATATATTACGAACCTATCTACGAATTACAAAACTTCCCTACAAAACTCATACCTTTCAAACACAAACGTATTCAAATCTACATACTTTCATACATTCAGATTTTCAGGCTTCAAGATTGCTCATCCCGAAGGTTGTCAATCTCGCAGACCCAAGCCACGGTATAATCCTGAGGGTCCTTCAATAAATTCTATATTTTTATATTGAAGTTACTAACCATTTATTTCATGACGTAGATCTTTGATATAAAATCGACCTACTGTATATTCTAAACATTTTTCTTTTTTTATTTATTTATTTTTATATATTATTATATGCTTGCCTGATTATTCTATGCATATTATATGATTGTCCTATTTTATTGCTTTTATCACCCACATGTTATTTTTTGCTAAACAAGACCTAAAGAATTGCTTTAATATTAATCAGATTAATTTAGACAACCTGTTAGGTTCCCTGTAATATTGATTGCCTAATAACATGTCACTAAAAATTAGTCTTTTTATGTGTTTCCTGAACCAATTTAAACTGAATATTTTTAGGGAATATAAAACATTATTTGATTATTTTTTTTGCATAAAATCTGTAATGAATCAATATTTAGTAGAGGCCAGCAATGGGCAATATGGTTCCTGACTGTATTGTACCCTCACCCCCAAACTCAATCTTTGGTTCATTTTGACCATCTATGGAGTCAGGACGGGGAAATCTACATTGGATAATTTGTCTCTACGGTTTTCCCATATCCAATTAGGTTTATGATTCTTCCTAAAAAGAATTGTTGGCGACTTCTTTCAAAACAATTTTCAATAAAACCTTTACAATGGAGTAGTCAAATCTAATACGCGCTCATCCCACGTAGGTAAAATAAAAACACGCCTACAATTATATATATCAGAAGTCAAAGAATAGTGAATTTTTCACTTTATTAGAAAAGCACATAAAGAGTATGCATACTACTAACAGTATACAATATACCAAGATTGTCAGGATTCATCATTAAGATTAATATTAACCTAAACAAATCATGGTTAGTAGGGTTTAGGCAAAATATAACAGAAGTATTAAAATTAAACATGAAATTAATGTTTAAGCCTCATTAAAGCTACATTTGGGTAAACTAGGAAAATTGGGGCTTAGCAATGGGAAGAAAAATAAGTTGAATCTACCATTGGAAATTCTCAAGAATAAGAGCCTACCACTGGGAATTTCCTTTTTTTTTTATTTCACCTAACAATTGTACATAGCAATTTTTGCACATCCAAAACTTATATTTGTACATTCAAAAATTATGTTTCCACAACCAAAACATAAATTTGCACATCCAAACTATATATATGTGCACATCCGAAAACTATATTTGCATATCCAAAAAAGATGTTTGCACATTGAGTAAGTATTCTTGCACATTCAAGAAATATGTTTGCACATCCAAAAGGTAGGTTTGCACATGCAAAGACTATATTTGCACATCCAAATTGCATATTTGCCCATCCAAAGACTACATTTGCACATCCAAAAATTATGCTTGCATATCCAATAAATATATTTGCACATCCAAAAGGTATGTTTGCACATCCAAAAACTATATTTGCACATCTAAAGACTATATGATTTGTGAATTAATGAATTCCTGGATGTGCAAACATTGTGTGTGGGTAGATGTGCATAGCTAAGGAGTTGAATGTGCATCACATGTGTGCAGTTGTGTAAGATAGGAGAAATGGTTGTTTTTTTTAGTCTAACCAGACTTAAGCGCATAATGGTCTTTTCGTCCATTCTGTTCACCACCGAACAGTTTGGTATTTAGCCTTTTTCATATAGTCCTTTGGTGGCTTTCTTTTTGTTGAATTTTTTTAGTTTTGAATAATTTAATTTACCTACTATGTGGAAATTTAGAAGTGTGTAAGTATATTTGATCCGGTCTATAAAAAGTAAGAGAAGAAAACTCTCTTTTTGATCCCAAGTTTTTCGGTTAACATATTCCTTCTAAAAGGAAAGTGATTGTCTGACTTTAGGTAAAATAATTAATGAATATTTCAAAAACTACATTACGAAGGCTATTAGGTAAAATGTGAGTTAGGAGCATTTTTGGTTTATGCGGCACTTACTAAAAATCCTACTAGTAGTAGTGGAAAAAACCACAAATGACACAACTAAACTAATTCGGTTTTCGCAAAACCGAATTCGATAATTCACAATTTTTGGGCGCAAAATATTGGTTCAATTAACTGATTCGGGTTACAAAAAACCAGATCAGTTAATAAAAACTGATACGGTCCTTTGACAAATCGGATTAGTTAGGTGGCCCAAACATTTGGCCCAAAACGCTCATTTTATTTAAGGCGCATAACTTCACCCATTTCACCCATTTTCCCTCTCACGCCATCCCTAGGGTTTCTCTCACCCTCCCTCTCTAATTCATTCTCGTCTTCCTCTATCACCGCCGTTTCATCCTCCTCCATATCTCCTCCCAGCCTTTCCTCCCTCTTTCCTCTCGCGTCTTCAACACCGTCATCTATCGCTCACATCTTCAACACCGTCATCTCTCGCTCGCATCTTAAACACCAAACACCACGTTCTCCGTCGCCATCTCTTCAGGGTATTGTGTGGCTGGGCATCAGCGCTCGCATCTTCAACATCAAACACCACCTTCTCCGCCGTCATCTCTTTAGGGTATTGTGGGGCTGGGCATCCGCGCTCGCATCTTCAACATCAAACACCACGATCTACGATGTCGTCATCTTCGCTCACGTCTCTTCGCCACCAGCAGATGTTGTTGCTGAACGCCAGATCTCGTCTTCTCGCTGAACACTAGTCTCCGTCGCGCAGTCAAATCACCCCTCCTCTCGTCGCTGTCGCTCACACCAGATCTCATGATGAACAATTATTTGGGTTTGTTCCAGATTTACTTTATTTCGTTTTTTTTGTAATTTTATTTTTACTTGTGATTTTTAGGTTTAGTTGCACTTATTTTTTTAGGGTTGTTCAATTAATTTTTTTTTTTCGTATTTTAGGTTTATTTAATTTTATTTAATTTCGCCAATAGACTGTAAATGTAGTTAAATTTATATTTCCTATCATGTAATTTAAATTTTATTTCCGTTATGTGCATGTCATTTATGTAAAACTATAAGCCATTAAATTTTGTTCATATTAATTTTCTCTTTCTTTTCGTTTTTGGATATTAGTTTTTAATTTTTTTTTTTAATTTTCTCTGATGATGTTAATCTGAGATAAGTTTTACTTTCATTTCTAAAGTTGTGAATTTTTTTTTTCGTTTTTCATTTTTGGTGAATTTGTAACTTTAAATATGTATTTGTTTGGATGCTTTCGTTCGTTTTGTAACTTAGTCATTTGGAGGCTTCAATTCGTTTGTGGCTTCGTTCGTTTTGTAATCTTTAATGAGGAGTGTTGGTTCCTTTTCTTTTGTTACATATCACCCTCGACTGATCCGATTAGAGGAGTGAAAACCGGATCAGTTTAGTATATAACTGTCCGATTTTTTTGAAAATCGAATTAGTTAATGAGTAACTTATCCGGTTTTCAATCGGAGCAATTAACTTTTGTCAATCGCTCCGACCCTAATTGATCCGACCCAAAACCGGATCAGTAACTCTTATTTTGACCGGATTCGATGAGGTTTTTTCCACTAGTGTAGATATATTTATAAGCCCATAAGCTAGTGATTGACGATTTTATTAATTTTTGACCGTTAAAGTACCTTATCAACTACTACCTCTATTTTCTTTTAATTGTTATACTTTGACATTTTACACGATTCAAAATTTTCACTTTGACTATCGTTTGTGATTTATATGTGAATAAAAATCTAGTCATATGGGATCTTGTTTGATTCGTCTTAATAAGTATTTTATTAATATGTACTTTTTATAATTTTTACAAATACAAAAATAGAGATATATGTCTTCAAAGTTTTGCATTGGCATGCGTGAAAAGTGTAAGTGTAACAATTAAAAAGAAACGGAGGAAGTATTATGTTAATGTAAATGATATTTAAATACACATATAACTTGTCCTGATTAAATGCACAAAACCAAGGAAACACATACCTTGACCTAAAATAATCGTATAAGTGACAAAATAACGAATATAAGGTCGTAGGGACTAGTTTTGTCTTATAATCTTACTTTAACCTTCACTTGGCCACCAGAATATTCAAAATAATTTTTTTTCCTAATTATCACATTATCCCCTCGTCAAAAGAAGTTTCATCCTCTAAACTTAAAGTTACCTTAAAATATGGGTACTTGTCTTGCAAATCCTGCTCGACTTCCTATGTAGCTTCTGTATCGACGGAGGTCGTCGTTGTTCAATGATTGTGATGATTGAGTCAAAAATTCCGATGGATGTTGTCGATAAATGCTTGTCTTTGGTGGCAATAAATAAGATGACATTGTACCTAGTTAGAGAAAAGCAACCTGCATTAAGAGGGTATATCATACCTGATGGAATTGGTGGGAGAAGCGAATCTCATTCACGATCCAGACAACTATCAACAAACGGCGAGCTTCGCATCTTGCCGCATGAGCAATCAAAATGACCTTCTGTCGCTTTGAATTCTGGGCTCATGATGTTTAGAAGATTCACGTTCCTGGGTGACTCATTACTCTCTTGAGAGAGTATTTCAAGTTTCTCCTTTAGGTAGGAGAAACACATTTGAGTTGGTGTGCTGAAAACCACCAGATGCAATTGTGGTGCCGCCTTCAGGTTAAAATTTTTCAAGACAAAGATAATTAAGATCAATGCCAAAAGAGAGCTAAACATTTTCAGCTCTCGAACACAACTCCGATTTGTGAAATCGGAAAACACACGTCCCAACCATGAAAACCTTTCATCTTCTCGTCCACGCTCACACTCTTCATCCTCTTGAGTCACATTTTCCTTCATCAAAGATTCAAAAAACCTCACTAGAGGAAAAATTGTCATTTGCTGCTTTAAAAGGGCTGCGCTTGTGTTGAAAACCGCAGCCTTCCGTTAAGGGCTGCGGTCAGGCCCAAAACCGCAGACCTTGGTTAGATAAAGGGCTGCGGTTTAGGGCCTGACCGCAGCCCTTAAAGGAAGGGCTGCGGTTTACCACTCAACCGCAGCCCTTTTTTTTATTTTTTAATCCCCACAAGGCCAAAACAAACCGCGCGCGCTCATTAATTTTACTTCCCTCCACACATTTTCGTTCCTCCTTCTTCAAACAGCGAAAAGAGCACCCACCCTCACACCCACCCTCACACTTCGCCTCTCGCTCTCTTCGACCTCGCACTTGCTCACCTCCTCCCTGCAACTCGCACTTCCCAACTCAACCACCGACAACATTAGCAACCCTAATTTCGCTGCCACGCCACCATCCTCGCCTCGCAACGCCTCCATCGAGAAAGAGCGTCGCCGAACCAGCAAATCACCTCTATTATGTGTTAAATTCATTGTAAGTTTTCTATTTTCTTGTAGTTTTCGTTCGATTGTTTGCTTTTCGCTCAAATTTTGATTGTTGTTTTGCGTTTTCTTGTTGTTGATCGATTTTCATGCATTTACTTAGTTTGAGTTAGTTTTTTGAGTTTTGATGTCGTTTTTGATTTTTTTTTAGTTGTTTGTAGATCTATAGTTGCTAATTTTGTAGAGTAAGTTTGCTCCTCTTCGCACTCCTCATTTCCAAATTTTCAATTATTTCAGGTTGGTATTTCAAAATTCTTGTATAATTCTGCTATTAGGGCTTTGTGTCCATTTCAATTTAGCAATTTCCTGTCCATGTCTGTTGTTAGGGAAACAGGAGGTCTGTGGAGATAAGTTTTCTGTGGATTTTCGTAACAGAGGGATAAGTTTTCTCACTCTCTCATCTCACTCTTTTGTAAATACTTAGCTTCAGATCTCTTGATTTTTCCTTGTATAATCAATCTTAATGCACTGAAAATGTTGACAATAATGCTTTGCTCATATTAGATTTGCTGTTCGACTTTGCTCATATTATCTCATCGTTCATTCATGTCTGCAAATAGCTTTATTTTCTCCTATTTTTGCCTGCTAAATTTTTTGTCTCTTTTATGAGGATTAATAGATCAAATGATTGTATTGAATTAATGGTTTTATGATGGATGTCTAGAGAATTAGTCTCATTTGGTTAGTGTTTTGAAGAAATTTCTTGTTTTTTCGGTTGGTTTTTTAGCATTGTTGGTTGAATATTGATGCATAGTTTTTGAGTTGGTTAGTGCCTTATTGATTATGATATCCTTGCTTTGGTGAAATTTTATTGGTGGCTTTGTTTGATTTTCGGTTTCTGGGCACAATTAGTGTGCACCATTGTTGCTGCACTGATTCTTTTATTTTCCATTGTAGTCACTGGAAGATCACATCGCCTGCTACCTTCTATGCTACAGCGGGTGGAATAGCTGCCACATTTATTTCTATTTCCTTTCCTTTTGGTTATCTTCGCCTAGCAGAGAACTCCACAGAACAGCAAATGACCCATCAAAGGTATGACCAAAGAAAAAGCCACTGGTTTTCTGCTGTTGGTATGTCTTTTCTTTGATTGTTCATGGAAATTGTCTTCGATAAGCATTCAAATATTCAGTGAGAGAACATGATAGAACAGCCTAACTTTTTTTGTGTTCCCTTTGGCCCCATTTATATACCAGAGATGATGTAATAGAAATCCCAGGCCCGAATCTCATATCATGGTATAAAATGCACCATCAGGGTCCTAAGCGTCTTAATACTTACTGAGTTTACTATAATTAGAATTCATTGACCGCTTGCTTAAGCTAAATTGATAAGTCATATCTGCACGAATGTCTATCATGGTTTGATTGTAATTTCAAGTGGTACATATTTATGAAATTATAGAGCTTTCCTTGCACATATGCAGTCGAAATGCCTGTAAAATTAAGAATCCATGTGATTTTGTCATCTCTTCTAAGTTTGAGTACAATATATATGGATAAAATTTGAGTGACTACAGTTTTTGAGGTATGTAGTTCAGATGATTATCTCTTAAATTTTCAAGGAAAGGCGATAAACTCTTCAAATGCCTTGAATATGCAAATTTATCTATTTCTAGACTCACTCTTTAGCTTAGGCCTTTGTTTCTTCATGCATTGGTTATTATTTCACTCTTTTTTTGCTTATTAAATAATCTTCTATTTAGATGATTTTTACCTGTATTTCATATGAGTTTCTTAAACGAAATACCAATGTCTAGAAATATCTTTAAATTCTACATTCCTTTTCATATTTAACTACAACTAGATGGCCTGCTTATCAGGGAATTGATTTGTAAGTGGCACATAGTCAAGCAAACATGTGGTTTTCTATATCCTGCACTCACTTTTGGAGATTGCTTCAACACTCAAGCACCACTTTTGCACACCATCCTTTGGAGCATATTGAGCAATATAACTTATCACTATGGTGCGAAGCTCAAGCTTATCCTGCCCAAACAGCCTTTTTTGGGTCCTCTCGGTTAGTTCCCTACCTTGCTTCGATTTGAACACCAAAGATAAGCTGCAATTGCACCTAATTTACTCTCATTTCCTGTCTTTTTTTTATCTCAACAAACATCAGGTAATGGATGATTTTGGGGTTTCGATTTTATCACAATTGGTTCTCGATTTTATCTCGTTTTGTTAAAGGTGTTCGTCAATTTGTTAATTGATTCTTCCTTTTTTTAGTTCCATGAAATACCTAATTGTTCCTCTCATTTTTCTCTTCCCTTTTATGAATTTTTTCATCGGATGCTTAAAGATGCCGCATTTATTGACGTTATTGCCAAGGATAAGACTCGATAAGGTACTCAATCTCAGACCATGTCATCCTTCTATTTATCCCCCTTCTATTAACTTAGCTTAGAATTCTTTTTCCGATTATGTTTTAGAAATTAGAACCATCCTATCCGAAGTTGATTGTTCGAGGATGAACCTTATTTATCCCCCTTTTCCCCTTAGTTGAAGATGATTGTTCGAGGAATTAGTATGGGCATTGTAGCCCCTTTGGGATCATGGTGTTGGTTTTATTGAATCTTTTTGGCATTGATTGATTGTTTCATGCATAAAGTTGGTGAATATTAGTTAGTTAATGATTTTTGTGGGATTTCTTGGCCTACTATGCATCTAAGTGGTTATTTTAGGACTTCAATTGCCTTGATGATGAAATCATTTCAAGGAAGTGTATAGAAGCCGATCATGTACTATCTAAGTTGTTCTGTCATAAATTTTGCTATGTAAAGAGTTAAGCTTTTTGCATTTTCACTAGTGGAAAAAAACACAAGGAGTTTTGAATTGCGATTTTAATTGTTATAATTAAACTAGGATTATAAGATATTGTTGGTAAAAGAGTTTTGAACCAACACTAACAAGTTAATAATAATATTATGTTCACTTTTTCTAGCAATTGATAATTAATCACAACAAAAATTAACAAAATAAAACTAAAAAACCAAAAAAGAAAAAAGCCAATAAAACTAACTCCTTTGGCAATGGTGACTTGAACTATCTCCTCCCCCCGTCCCCCCGCCCCTGCCAGCCCCCCCTCCCTGCTGCACTCCCCCCCTGACCAGCCCCTGCAGCCCTCCCCCCGCACTCCCCCTCCCCGCCCCCCTCCCCGCTGCACCCCCCGACCAGCCCCTGCAGCCCTCCCCCGTTGCACTCCCCCCCGTCGCCCCCTGCTACACTCCCCCTTCCCCCAATCGAAGATGAATTATGAAAATTATGCGAGAGAACGAAAAACAAGACAGAAATATATTTAGCCGCATGTTAGGTCATATATAGTCCAATTGACTTAGTTTTTTGCATTTAGCCGCATGTTAGGTCATATATAGTCCCAATAGGTACATATATAACTATAAGAGTCAATTAAACTCCACTTATATGCTTTGAAACACATTTTCGGTAAATGAAGGACATTTCGGGCCGATTTTGGCCTTTACACTCCAATTCACTTTGTTTTTTGCATTTAGCCGCATGTTAGGTCATATATAGTCCTAATAGGTACATATATAACTATAAGAGTCAATTAAACTCCACTTATATGCTTTGAAACACATTTTGGGTAAATGAAGGTCATTTGGCCGATTTTGGCCTTTACACTCCAATTCACTTAGTTTTTTGCATTTAGCAGCATCTTAGGTCATATATAGTCCTAATAGGTACATATATAACTATAAGAGTCAATTAAACTCCACTTATATGCTTTGAAACACATTTTGGGTAAATGAAGCCCATTTCTGGCCGATTTTGGCCTTTACACTCCAATTCACTTAGTTTTTTGCATTTAGCCGCGTGTTAGGTCATATATAGTCCTAATAGGTACATATATAACTATAAGAGTCAATTAAACTCCACTTATATGCTTTGAAACACATTTTGGGTAAATGAAGTCCATTTCGGGCCGATTTTGGCCTTTACACTCCAATTCACTTAGTTTTTTGCATTTAGCCGCGTGTTAGGTCATATATAGTCCTAATAGGTACATATATAACTATAAGAGTCAATTAAACTCCACTTATATGCTTTGAAACACATTTTGGGTAAATGAAGTCCATTTCGGGCCGATTTTGGCCTTTACACTCCAATTCACTTAGTTTTTTGCATTTAGCCGCGTGTTAGGTCATATATAGTCCTAATAGGTACATATATAACTATAAGAGTCAATTAAACTCCACTTATATGCTTTGAAACACATTTTGGGTAAATGAAGCCCATTTCGGGCCGATTTTGGCCTTTACACTCCAATTCACTTAGTTTTTTGCATTTAGCCGCGTGTTAGGTCATATATAGTCCTAATAGGTACATATATAACTATAAGAGTCAATTAAACTCCACTTATATGCTTTGAAACACATTTTGGGTAAATGAAGCCCATTTCGGGCCGATTTTGGACTTTACACTCCTATTCACTTAGTTTTTGCATTTAGCCGCATGTTAGGTCATATATAGTCCCAATAGGTACATATATAACTATAAGAGTCAATTAAACTCCACTTATATGCTTTGAAACACATTTTGGGTAAATGAAGGCCATTTCGGGCCGATTTTGGCCTTTACACTCCAATTCACTTAGTTTTTTGCATTTAGCCGCATGTTAGGTCATATGTAGTCCTAATAGGTACATATATAACTATAAGAGTCAATTAAACTCCACTTATATGCTTTGAAACACCCTTTGGGTAAATGAAGCCCATTTCGGGTCGATTTTAGCCTTTACACTCCAATTCACTTAGTTTTTGCATTTAGCTGCATGTTAGGTCATATATAGTCCCAATAGGTACATATATAACTATAAGAGTCAATTAAACTCCACTTATATGCTTTGAAACAACTTTTAGGGTAAATGAAGGCCATTTCGGGCCGATTTTGGCCTTTACACTCCAATTGACTTAGTTTTTTGCATTTAGCCGCATGTTAGATCATATATAGTCCCAATAGGTACATATATAACTATAAGAGTCAATTAAACTCCACTTATATGCTTTGAAACAACTTTTAGGGTAAATGAAGGCCATTTCGGCCGATTTTGGCCTTTACACTCCAATTGACTTAGTTTTTGCATTTAGCCGCATGTTAGATCATATATAGTCCCAATAGGTACATATATAACTATAAGAGTCAATTAAACTCCACTTATATGCTTTGAAACACATTTTGGGTAAATGAAGGCCATTTCGAGCCGATTTTGGCCTTTACACTCCAATTCACTTAGTTTTTTGCATTTAGCCGCGTGTTAGGTCATATATAGTCCTAATAGGTACATGGCCCCCTGCTACACCCCCTAGCACAGCAAAGACCCCCCTGCTTCCCCTCCTCGCCCCACCCCCTGCCAGACTCCCTTAAGGCGCCCCCCCGCCGCCCAGCCCCGCAACCCCCTGCTAGCCCCCGCTAGAACCCCACCCCACCCCACCCCGGCGCCCCCTGCTACCCCCATGCTTGCCCCCTGCTACACCCCTAGCACAGCCCACACCCCCTGCTTCCCCTCCCCTGCCCACCCCCGCGGAACTCCCTGCCAGCACCCCCCGCTGCCCCCAGCCCTGCAACCCCTGCTAGCCCCCCGCTAGAACCCCACCCCCACCCGGGCGCCCCCTGCTACCCCCTGCCGCCCCTGCTACACTCCTAGCACACCCAAAGACCCCTGCTTCCCCTCCCCCTGCCCCCACCCCCGCGACTCCCTGCCCACCCCCGCCCCCCCCGCAACCCCCCGCTAGCCCCCTGCTAGCCCCCCACCCCACCCCTGCGCCCCCTGCTACCCCCCCTGCTGCCCCCTGCCACCCCTAGCACGGCCAAACACCCCCGCTTCCCCTCCCCTGCCCCCACCCCCTGCCCCACCCCCGCGCCCTGACCTATGACCCCCTGCTAGCCATTTGTTTAGCCATTTGTTGTTGTATTGTAAGCCGCCATGTACTTACAACATCAACAAATTGAAAGTTGTTCTTGTGGAGTGGGTCCGTCCGCCTTCGCTTTGTAGTACTTGCATAGATATAGTTTCAACTCCAAATTATAGCGGTTTTGGTTTTATTTGCCAGGTTCTATCATCTCTAGAAAAGTTGCTTTTGAGGGATTCGGATGCTGATCTTGGTGGAGTTGTTGTAATGTCTTCATGGCTGTTCTTTGGTTGGTTATTTTTTTATGGTTGTGATCCTGCTCATATATTGCAATTCGAACATTCGAGGGCAGCCTCGAACTAATGTAATTTAGTTATTATTTTCTCTATATTCGTGTAAACAACATAATTTGTAATGAAAAATGATACTTATATATATATAAACTGTTTGGGAACATTTAGGACAAAATAAAAAAAAAAAAAAATTTTTTTTTTTTTTTTGGGTCACAAGGGTGCGGTTTTTGGAAAAACCGCAGCCCTTAGTGGGTTAGAGCTGCGGTTAAGGGCTAAAACCGCAGCCCTTAACTCACCAAGGGCTGCGGTTTTGGCCCTTAACCGCAGCCCTTAACCCACTAAGGGCTGCGGTTTTTCCTTGACCGCAGCCCTTAACGCGCTAAGGGCTGCGGTTAAAAACCGCAGCCCTTCCTAAATGTCAAGGGCTGCTAGTCTAATGGCTGCGGTCAAAAAACGCAGCCCTTGGGCCCTTTTTGACCGCAGCCCTTGGGCTTTTTTCCTCTAGTGCCTACATATTATACTGTTACAACATTGAACCACCATCCCTTATCCAACTGACAAACACTTTTCGATTGCCACATCCAACCACGAACAATATCTTTAAGAACTCGAACGAAACAACTTACTCCAACTATTTGGAGATTTACCACGCATACTAAGATAAAAACCAGCATACTTATATCAAACATAACTAGGAAGGGGAAGCCCAACAACCCGGGGGAGGGGAAGCCCGAAAACTAGGAGGGAGGAGGGAGGAAGCCCGAAGACCGGGGGAAGGGAAGGGAAAGCCCGAAAACCGGGGGGAAGGGAAAGGGGAGCTCGACAAACGGGGGATGGGGAGGGTAAAGGGGAACCGACAACCAGGGGAGGGGGAAGGGGAGACTGACACACCTATGGGGGAGGGGAAGGGAAAACGACTAACACCGGGGAAGGGGAAGGGAGACCGACGCGACTATGGGGGAGGGGAGGGGAGGGGAGGGAAGCTGATGCAACCATTAGGGAGGGGGCAACCGACGAAATTGGGGAAGGGGATGACGTGACACAGGAGAACGAAAGACTAAGAAAAAGGCCAGATGCAGGCTCGCCAGCGACCCTGCGGCCACCAGCGAGCCTGCGGGGCAGCGGGTTTTCTGTTAGGGTCTGCTAGGGTTTTTTTAGGAGTAGAGAGAATTTCCATTTTATTTTTTGTAGGGAATAGAAGGAATAATGCTTTAGGAAACTCATAATCCCAAATATTCAGTTATCATTATTATTAAATTCTTTAGAAGTTTGAGTTCAGAAGATTCTTGACAGAGTATCACTCTAAAGATATTGTCAATTTTTGTTTTATTGCCTATAATAATTTTAGATTTTTTTATCTTATCTTTTTGGTTTTGTTTTTGCATGACTCTTCCTCTAGATCCCTTTTTTTCCTCGGTTTTTCCCCCTTTATTTAGACACAAACAAATAAAAGAATGAGATGTTATATTTGTAATTTATTATCAACATTTGGACAAAGAAAAGAAGATATACATTGTTAATTTGGGTATTATCCTTCCATTTCCTGCTATATTATAGAAAAATAAAAGAAGAGGTAGATGATGAGGCTTCTGTCCTTAGTTGGCCAAATTATTATGCCCTATGTATCACCTTATCCCGTGATTATATGTTGATCGTCCTCAAATGCTTTGTTGATACAACTTTCTGAAACCATACAGAAGAATATCAAATATAGGTGGCCTAAACTAAAGGTTGCCTACGTATCTCCATATGTAGATTTGAGATTATGAAAAGACGTTCTTGAAATGGAGAATCAGGTCCAACGTAGTTCCAAGATATTTTTTTTTACAGCTGCACTCAAAATGAGTTCCCTACGTGCCCCTTTTAGTATATTTGTTGCATAGTCATTACAATACAAGAAAATAGTTAGAACAAATGCATACAATAATGATTACTGTAGGCGTGTTTTTATTTCGCCTTCACGGTGTGAGCGCGTATTAGATTTGACTACTCCATTGTTAAGGTTTTATTGAAAATTGTTTTGTATTGAAAGAAGTCGCCAACAATTCTTTTTAGGAAGAATCATAAACCTAATTGGATATAGAAAAATCATAGGGACAAATTATCCAATGTAGATTTCCCCGCATGACTCCATAGATGGTCAAAATGAACCAAAGATTGAGTTTGGGGGTGAGGGTACAAATATGGTCAGGAACCATATTGCCCATTGCTGGTCTTTACTAAATATCGATTCATTTGCAGATTTTAAGCCAAAGAATAATCAAATAATGTTTTATACACCCTAAAAATATTTAGTCTAAATATGATATGAATGCGGAAGCTTAATGTACAAATTTGTTTTTGGTGTTTTATAATTATGAACGAAAATAAAAACTTGATATGATTCCGTGAACGGAACCTAGCTTAGCTTTGAATAACCTTCACTCAGTTAATCTCCACTAAGGGTTCTAACTCTAATTCAATGGCTTCACTCACCAAAGGTTCAAGTTAGGAAGGGTTTTAGATGATTTGATTTAGCTTCACTCACTAAACAATTCACCTAAGCTTAATCTAAACTCGTTTAAATCAAGGATCTTGTGTTTAGGTTCACTCCCTAAAAACAATTAAGTCTTGGAAAATCCGTCCAATACTCACAAAGACAATAAGTCCGAAATTTCAATAATCAATTCTTACTTAGCCTCATAGGACTAGGCATGTATTTATAGAAGAAGAAGCAAGTAAACCTTACCCTCCAAGGTTATTACAACTCACGACCAGCCCTAAGGAAATAAGGAAACTCTCTCCTACTATTAAGCCTAGAATCTAGCACAAAAATAAGGAAACTAGTGATTTAGGAAAGCTTTGCAAAAACTTTCCATAAACCTTACAATTTCACATGGCACTCCCCTTTCTCTTTCTTTCCTTATTACAACTCATGACAACTCATCTACTTGGAGCCTAAGCAAATGAATTACAAGCTGATTTTCGAAACTTTATTAATTTTTAGTTAACTAACTTAACTAACAATAACAATAAAACATATTTTTGATTACATGAAAAACCTCTACTTTAAGAGTAAAGTAAAACCATGCAACAACCCTAAGAAAGCAAATTAAACCTAGCTTGATCTCGTATCAAAATAGGTTCAGGAAACACATAAAAAGACTAATAGTGACATGTTATTAAGCAATCAATATTACAGGGAACCTAACAGGTTGTCCAAATTAATCTGATTAATGTTAGAACAGTTCTTTAGGTCTTTGATTAGCAAAAATAACATGTGGGTGATAAAAGCATTAAAACAGGACAATCATATAATATGCATATAATGATCAGGCAAGCATATAATATACAAAGGCAAGAATAATATGAAAATCAAATAAAAGAAAGTATAGAAAAAGGGTTAGAATATACAGTATAGCGATTTTACATTTAAGATCTACATCAGGAAAGAAAACTATTAGTAACTTCAATATAAAAATAATTTATTTAAGGACCCACAGGCTTAAGCTATTGCTGACGATTAAGGTTATGTATTTTCGGGGCGTTACATTGGGTCTGCGAGATTGACAACCTTCGGGACGAGCAATCGTGAAGCCTGAAAATCTGAATGTCTGGAAGTATGTAGATTGAATGTTTTTTTATTTGAAAGGTATGAGTTTTGTAGGGAAGTTTTGTAGTTTGTCGAAAGGTTCGTAAAGTATTCGTTGAGTGTTATGTGAAAAATCCGTCCTAAAATTTGTTCGAAAATCAGGCCTATTTATAGGGAAAACGACATTGCGCCTCACGCGCTGGCTACGTCTGGCGCAGCTGACATGGCAAACGCATGGCGCGGCATGACCAGTAAAAAGCGTACACGTGGTACGCGCTTTTAGAAAAGATAAGAAAAAAATTTCGCGTCTCAAGCAGAGAATTGCGCTTGACGCAGGACTCTACATGAAACAGAAGTCTACGTGGCAGTTCTGGTGCGCTTAGCACAGCCTGTGCGCTTGGCGTAGCCTACGTGGAAGTCCACGTGGCAGGACACGTGCGCTCAGCACAGTCAGACTGCTCTTCAGACTTAAAAAATATATCTTTTGAAAATATTTATTTATTAAAATAAATCAATTAATTATCAATTAATTGGGCTTTTCAAAGAATTGGGCTCAAACACAATTAATTATCATGAATAATTAATTGGGCTTTAAAATAGGCCTTTAACACTTTTCGAAATAGTTTTGAATTGCTCTTCAGACTGCTCTGCCCTTGGATCGGACCAATTAAGACCACGATATGTTTCATCATCGGATCCTTAAATGGGGAGACACGATTATGTGTCTACAATTACATATATAAATCATTATCTTGGGATTCATCCTTCTAGACGCCATGTCATATACTCCCCTGTTTGAAGATGTCTCTTCCACATATCCTCTGTCTTCTTAAGATATAATGGATTATTTTTACGGTGTAAAAGCCATGCATGATGCCCACGCTTTAGAGACTAATATGTAGGATGCCTTTGTTTCATAATCAATTTCATTGAGCAAAATGTACGTTTCCATGATTAGTTGAAGTGATGCAACTTTATACCACTACAAGAAAAACACCTCATCTACGACGAGTTTTCCGGTCATAAATGAGTCATTTCTCGTCGCAAAAGATCTTTTACGACGAGAAATTCGTATGGTCATCAGTCGTCGTAAAAAACTTTACAACCAGTTTTAGTAGCGCGTCGTAGTTATATTTTTACGACAAGGTTCATTTCTTGTCGCAATTGTTTGATATCTACAACCAGGATTCTCGTCGTAATTACTATTTTGGAGATTTGGAAAATCAGGAGTTACTTCTATGTTTCTCGTCATAATTCTAAAATTTGAGCTTCAACATATTCAAATTTACGACCAGTTTCTAGTTGCAATTCTCAAATTAAGAATTTTGTTTCGCCAAATTATATTACAATTGCAACCATATTTCTTGATGCTTTTTCTTTATTACCTGTTGTACACGTGTATTACGAACCACAATATACTACCAACTTTGAACATATATATAACTTTGCACCTTTCGTACACCGTAAAAATCACTCCCATATAAATTTTATGAAGTATATAAATGTATAGATGTCAACTACAAGTACTAATAACAAATCAATATATATAAATAAAGGAGGAACTTTTCGGGAGCATAGGGAGCTTCTCAAGATTTCGAGGCCATAGAGCGCGCCACGTAGGATTACCATGTCACCAATTTTTTATTTTTATTTTTTACAAAAATAGAGTTCTACATAGATTTAAATACATCTAAGGAGTTTTGGATAAGCGAAAATTAGAGTTTGGTTTTGAATGAACAACCTAAATTATTATATTATGTAATTTGTGTATAACTTTTGCTACATAATTCGAAATATTATAATTTTTGTACCATTGGATAGTACTTGAAATATGCTCCGAAATAAGATCCATATAAAATATAGTTCTACAACTTATGAAATAGAGAGCGTCACGTAGAATTGCCATGTCATTAATTTTTATTTTCAATATTTTAAAAAATAGAGTTCTATACATATTTAAATTCATAAAAGGAGTTTTCAATAGGGAGAAATTAGAGTTTGGTTTTGAATAAAAAAACCTAAATTATTATATTATGTAAATTGAATTTAACTTTTGCTACCTAATTGAAAACATTATAATTTTTTACCATTGGAGAGTGCTTGAAGTATGCTTCATAATGAGAACCACTTACAATATAGTTTTACAACTCATGAAAACATATTTAATTAGATGAATGGTAAGGCATTTTTTAGTCTTTCTTTTAGATAAATATAATAATAAGTAAGCTATAAGTATAGTGTACGATATGTGATTATAGTATTTTATAATAGGTCCAATTTACATGATTAAATATATTATCTTTCAAAACTCCAGCCTTACTCAACTGAACCAAAACAATTTAGTATTGCAACAAAATATGCTGAGGAAACTTTGTTATTACAACAAAAACTAAATTTTATAGTGATAAAGTTACATATATATTAGAGTTTTGGATGATGAAAAAATTAGAGTTTGATTTTAAAAGACAACCTTAGAATATTTTAAAGAGCTCCACCTAAGCATGCCATGACATTATTTTTAATTTTAAAAAAAAATTCTGATCAAAATAGATATAAATACATATGAGGTGTTTTGGATAAGTGAAGATTATTACAGTATGATTTTAAATAAACCACCTAAATTATCATACTATGTATTGAATATAGCTTTTGCTACAATTTCGCAGTATTATAATTTATTTACCATTAGATATTGCTCGAAATAAGCTTTGAAATAAGTTCCATATACAATATAGTTTTACAACTAATGAAATTTACTTATTTAGATGAATAATAACCTATTATATACTTCCTCCGTTTCACAATACATGCACCATTTGCCTTTTCACGCACTCCAACACTCTTCTTTGAACATTAATATCTTTAATTGTGTATAAGTAAAAATTATAAAAAGTTGATTTTTGGAATCCTCGCATTGAGACGAATTTAACAAGATCTCACTTGACTATATTTTTTCTTACGTAATGGTGAGAGAAAAATTATCAAAATTGGTTAATGAATAGTGTCTAAATGAGAAATGGTGCATGTATTGTGAAACGGAGGTAGTGTATATATATATATATATATATATATATATATATATATATATATATAGAGTCGGGATCCGGTGAGAATGAAGAGTTATGTGAGAGTAGATTAATATGTGAGAATTAACTACGACCGTTAGATAAAAAAAAGAACCAAGGGCCGCGATTTGCCATAGCAATAATAACAAAATCACTCTTTGAGCGACAATATTAAGCGTGAACAATACTTTTCACTGGGGAAAAGATCAAACATTCATCCTCTCATCATCGACCGATTGATTACAACCAAAAATCTGAACTTTTCTGTCCTAATCGAAATTCATCCATCAAGTAATCATTATCGTGTACGAAGTATAGACCTAATTCATGGAATTTTTGTTCATATTCTACTTTTTCTCTATCTATTTTGAGTAATTTGCTTAATTTTAGGTTTGATTTTGCATCTTTTGTTCTGTTCCTAATGGATTGAATGTGTGGATTGTGTTTTTGGAGGATTAAATCCGCTTGAATCGAATGTAAACTTAGCAAACAACATTCAGTTCAAACGCCATTTTCAAAGGCAGCCAAAGTATTAAAGAAAACTCGCATTTTTCTCATTTATCTTCAATTTATCATATGACAATTTTATTATAAAGTGTTTAATTTTGATTTCATCGTCATTCATCAAGTATAATGTTGTTTCATTTTTCAATTGTTTGTTTGCTCGACCTTCGACCCAAGTTCGATTCTTCCTCTAGTGAAGTGTCAGTTTTTTTTTACTGTTTCTTATGCTTTCTTGATCAATTTCTTGTCTTTGTGTTAATTTAATTATATCAGTTACTCCTATTAATCATAGACTAATTTTGTTGTTATTTGTTGAGTGTAGCAGTAATAAAGTAAGATTGCCGTTGTTGGGTGTCCTTGTCCTAGATTGTTGTGTTGTTATTTCATGTCTTTGTGTTAATTTAATCAAATAAGTTATTCCCATAAATCATAGACTTATTATGTTGATTCTGAGATTAGTTTAGGAAGTGATAGAACTTTACCCAATAGGGGAATTACGAGAGAGGGGAATTATGTAGGGAAGATTGGATGTTAGTTATTAGTTGATATATTTGACTTGTTTTCACACTCTGGGCATCTAATCAAGCTTTGGCTATATACATTGGTGCATCATTGGTCAAGTGCGTTGCTTTTGAAGAATTTGATCATCTTTGTGTTTTGTTTGGCTATGGGTAATGGGTACAATCTGATGACTTTGGACTTGTTCATCATATGTTTACTACATGTACATCAGTGCTACACTAAAAGTACATTAAATCCAAGGACATTATTAAGTACAAGTTGGGAATTTATATTGGAGAAAAGGAAACAAGTTGATTAAGAAAAGCATATAAAAGAAAGATAATCTTATAGAAGTGTAGGGAGAGAAGTGCAATGGGTAGTTTAGAAGAGTTAGTAGTTTAGAGGAGTAGTAGAACAAAGGAGGTAATAATCATGAGGGTCTCTTTAAAATAGAAGAAAATTGTAGTTTCGAGAAGGGTAGCCTATAGCTAGCTTAATATGCTTTGGCCTCTAGTCTAACACCTTTTGGTGTATGATGCATAGCTAGTGTTTGCTTGCTAGCCTTTGGTGTACCAATACAACTCATGTACATCAGATCTTTGCCATATATACATCATCGGAAACCTACAAGTACATTAAATCTCTTATAAATATAGAAGTTGGGTTTCGGACAATACCATACACAAACATGAAATGTGGTTTATGCATATCTAATTTATTCTTGTGATTCTTTCAATTAAGTTGTTTATTGTGTCTTTCAATTAAAATTATTGTGTTTCTTTTCCAGATTAATTTTAAGATTTTATGGAAACTCAACCTATGATTATGGAAGACCCTAATCAACATAATCCAACAACACAAGTAGCAGGTGAATTATTGGCTTTCTCCTATGTGAGAATAAGAATTTGATGGTACTAGTATTCATATTTTCATGATGAATTAGTTGGTTAGATACTAACTTGGTTAAAAAATTTTTTTGCTATTTTTGTGTCTACATAATGTGTAAGATGAAACTACTATATGCATTGTCTAGTGTGCGCGTAAGATGAAGCAACTATATGCATTCTTGTCTACTGTTTTGCATAATTAAGCTTAATTCATATATGATATATGCTTTCCTTTTCAGCTCAAGCGAGAGTACTCCAAGTACCTAGTTCTTCCAATACAACTACATGGGTTACTCCTAATGTACGCCATTTTGTTACCCCGGAGGAACAAGGAAGTGGATGACTTTGTGCTCTAATGAGTTAACACCTATGTTAGGGATGAAGTTTGATACTTTGGAAGAATGGATTAAATTCTATGATGCTTATGCTCTATATTGTGGCTTCAACACTCGAAAGTCGACGACCAACAAGAACAAAAGTGGTGTTGTTGCAATAAAATATTGCCTATGCAATAAGGCGGGTTTTAAAGAGAAGCGTAAGGCAAATGAGGAGGATAAGCCCAAACAAAAGGAGGGTGAAAAAGTAGCTACTAGAAAAAGGTTGGTGACAAGAGTGGGGTGTAAAGCTCAGTTAGTTCTTAAGATTCGGGAAGAAGGGGGATATTTTGTGAAAAACTTCTATGAAGGACACACTTACCCTCTTTACACACCGAGTTATAGGAAATTCCAAAAGCGGGGGTAGGAAAATGACAATTTTGCATAAGAAGTTCATAGTTGACAATTGAGCAACATTAAAAAAAAAAAAGAAAGGTTATGCAGCGCATGTGGAGAGCTTGGATACCATGACCTTCGAAATTGCCCGTCAAAGTAACCTTCATGATCTAAGGTAACTAGAAACTCATTTCTATTTTGATTTATCGATGTCTATTATGTTTACCGGTCTTTGAATGTTACTTTTTTCTTTTTCTATACTGATGTCCATCTACTTTATCGAATATACATAAGTTCTTTACTACACATACATCACTAATACACTATATGTACATTGCCACTCTTCTATGAGTACATCAGTTTTCTGTGGTATTCATGTCTGGCAGACTTTCAGCTCAATTTATATCTGCTCAATGTTGTTTGTTACTTCCTTGCTTCAGGATTGCTGTCTCAGCTACTGAGATTTTGTTCATCACTCTACTTCTGAATGATCCTTTCACTTTGCACGCTCAAGATGTGACTATTATTTGTTTGGCCAGTGAGGCTTGCATTGGCATGAACACAGACATACTAGTAATTTAATTCTGTTCTCAACTATCTAGAAAGCCTATTTTAAAAATATTCCCTTGAAATGGGATTTTTTGTCAAATTACCCTTTGTGGTGAATCAATCATGGCTTTTCAAGAACATAAGATTTAGTATTTGTTCACGTGGCAATGTCTATGATTTTTCTTTTTAAATGCATATCAGTGGTTGTTAGGGATCATTATGTATGAGCTTTCTGAGCAAGATCTCTATCATTTCAAAATATCAGTGTTTGGCATTAGTTGAGAGGGATCAGATTCAGTATTCTCATTGCAATGTGCATTACACTTTTAAGTTTTATTACTGGAGAAACTTTGATTTTAACTATTTGTGTACATATTTCGTGTTTGATTGATTTTAACTATTACTCCTTTGGCATTGTAGTCTTTACTGACTGAATTTTTGGATGGCGATCCTGGGTTTATGTTCAATCAAGAAAATGCTGTAAATAGAACCAGTTATAAACATCTCCAAGGATATAAAGCATATTCTAGATTCTACTTATGCAGTGGCATGGCCACTGAAGCTAACACACAAGGGAGACTATTTTTTTCCTCATATGCCATATTATATGCCACTGAACCAGAGAAATGAGTATGTAACAACATACTCATATTAGAAAAGGAAAAAAAAAGGAATATGAGATCAAGATTGACACTGGTCCCAATTTCCAGAGGAAATCATATAAATAAGTGTCTTACTATCTTACACAAGTAGGACGAACTAAACTAGATAAATGAGTATGTAGCAAGCACTAGTCATTACATTCATATTATATGACTTGAATGTACATCACCGATGGCTTGAAAGTACATCACCGATTGCTTGAAATTACATCAACGATGCCTAATCTATGGGGTTTGTAAAATGTTGTGACTTTTACTTGAATTGTAATGGTTTATCAAAGAATTTTTATAAGAGTTAAATGGGGTGATTTCATCACTTAAAGAAAGAGCTTGCATCAAGCGTTGTTACACTTGAACTCTTTATCTGTAGTGGATTTTATTCCTCTGAAACTTCTGTTTTTGCAGTGGAAGGAAATGGACAAACTTTTTTTTTAACTCGTATGTTTATAATTTATGTCATAGAGTTAAGGTATCCACTTTTCCTTTGAACTTCCTATAATCTTAGGTGGGAGTTTCATAATTAGGATTCAGGAGCTTATGTTGCTGAACTTTCTTGAAATTACTTTTATACATCATGTTTAGAATCACAATGAAATTTGGAATGTGCTTATTATGTTTCTAATTAGTGAAGAATCGTCATTATGTTGTTTCAATTCTCAAAAAAGGTTTTGATTAGTGCCACAAATATCATGAAAAAAGAGAGAATGGTGCGAATGAGCAGCGGAAGGCCAAAATGTTTGATATGCCACAAATAATAGTATATGATTATGTACTATGTGTTATTGGTACTCATAGTTGTCCATGGTAGCTAATAAGCAGCGGAAGGCCAAATTCGTCGATGCGTATTGATTTTCTTCTTTTCTTTGGTTTCACAGTTGCTCGAAATGGATGACGTGCAGCAATGGAAGGCCAAGCTCTTTTCTTGATGCGTATTGGTTTTACAGTTGCTATGCAGCATGCAACTGCAACCATAACAAATTTTGCTTTTATTAAAATGCAAGCGCATTTCATATATAGGCTACAAAGAGAGTGTAATTCAAATTTTGTCACTTGTCTCTATTACCGACTTACCGTGTTGTAGTTGAAATTTTGGTGTACAAACATAGTGCTTTTATTGGGAGTTGTAAACACATGGTCGGCAAGCTATAAGAGCTTCTTCGCATCACCATATTATTTAGATGATTTTTCGGATGGTAAATTAGTATCTTTGTTGATTTCCTTCCTTCATATCTTGGTTATTTTTTTCTTCAATTCTCTTGATTTCCTTTCCGCAGTCGCCTATACAAGGGCATTCCAAAGCCTTTTTAGCTTTTGCATCAATAGACTGAAAAGAACAAATATAATTCATTTCTTGATCTTTCAAAAAAAAAACAAATATAATTCATTTAGAAAGAAATTATAGAAGTATACAGGATATTATTTCCTGAGAATGTAACAAAGAAGATACTTCAATTCTGAAGCTTTATGACCTCGTTCTCATCATCACCATATGCTGCTGCCTCTGCAAAGGCAAAAGAAACATATTAAGGTCCAAAAACAAATCACATTCTCATTGGAAAGACAGAGACAATCATCAAGACTAATCAATTTGACATTAAAAGAAATAAGAAGAATCTTGATATATTATTAAAAGATGCAAAGACATATGCTAAGTCATGGATGGACAAAAGGACCATTCTAGCAAATTCCTTTCAAATCCTTGTAAGGTTGGAAAATTTTGGTTTACTCTAAGAGGAAAGTAGATACAATATATCACTTCTCCCTACCCCCCAAATTCTCTCCTTCAAGCACACTGTACAGGAATACAGGATGGCTACCTCAATGGCCCTCCCTACGCAATGTGGTTCCTGATTCGCATATGCATCTACATAACTAAATTAACATTAGTTCTAAAATTTCCTTAATTGTTGACCATGGTAGCCAATAAACATATCATACCAAGTCTGCTAACTGGGAAAAAAAAGAAAAACACTCTGATAGAATGTGGGAAGAAGGCCAAAGGAAGCCCCCATTGGCTGCTGTTAGAAGAGAGAATTCGAGATCTTGGACCAACAGCTACAACAGATATCTGATCATTTGATCTAAAACTCTGTAATTCAGTTAATGATACTTCTCTTGAACCAAAGTGCTTGGCTATCTTGTTCAGCAGACATTCAACATGCATGATGAATTGAGAGAGTTTACAAGATATTCTCAAGTAAGATTGTCTACTGTAACAGGACTTTGAATCATTCATGCAGAACAACTCAGGAATGCCACTAGTTAAGTGGTTATCCGAGAGGATAAGAACCTCCAGATTCTTCATTTCCGAAATGGACTGCACCACTTAATCTATTTCCTAGCAGATTTAAGTACTTCAATTCTTGCAAACTTCCTAGCAGAATCATACCTGAGATACTATTGTTAGCCAAGTTTCTAAAATTTCTAATGAATGCAGACACTTGTTGCTGAAGACAAGTTACTAAGACTTTTATCAGGATCAATGAAACTGGATTTGATCCTTAAGAGCCGATAAGAATCACCAGAATTCTGAGCAGTAGTGTAACAAAGAAAAACATTGAAGATAACATAGAAAAAAAGCATCAAATGAGACATCTTAAAAATGTCCATCTTGAGACATCTGAAAGTACATCACCGATGGCTTGAAAGTACATCACTACTAGGACACAAGGAAATTTTAGTCCGGAATCATATTTAATACTATAAGCATGAAAAACATAATATATCTTACATCGACCAATTGCGTGATGAAATTCTCAATATGTCATATAATCGGCCGGTTCTAAACTTGTAAAAGTCTACATCTCTTTCTTTCTTTACAAAATATATGGCAAATTTCCCTGAAATACATTTCTTCCAAGTCGCTTGCTCATTTCATCGCCTTAGCATTTTTTAGCATAACTTGTTTGACCACGTTGGAGTCATCCTTCAAGATCTCACGACAATATTATCGCGTAGCCATACAAACAAAACAACAACAACAACTAAGCCTTATTCCCAAAGTGATTTGGGGTCGGCTAACATGAATCGTCAACTGAAACCGTTACCAGAGGAGATGACATCGACAAGAGTGATAAAAAGGTTTTTTTTAGAATTTTTAAAGAAGTTTTTTTTTTTTTTTTTGAAAGCAAGGTTTACACCAACAAGTTTTAAAAGTGGTTTTCAACAAAAGGTTTTAATACCAACACAATTGAGATAAGTTATTATCGCGTAGCCATGCTTATGGTAATTTATGGGCAGTAAGTTTCTACGCCATGCTTGCTTCATAAACTTAGAAGACATTATACTTTTGTTTTTCTCCCTGATATCTAGTATAAATGGCCTACAGATAAGTTAGCATTCCAGATTCATACTCTAAACAGTTTATAGGCTTGCTAGTCAAAAGCAAATATGCATCTTGCTTCTAGAGAACCTTATGTAAAGGAAAAGCAGTTCATGTGTTCTAGAACTAATATTCTCGTCGAGGATATGTCCTAGTTTAGCTAATTATTTCCCATCCGATTTTCCTGGAGACCAGAAATGTAAACAGATTGCTGGAACACATCCAGCTTTGGCTCTTGTTGTGAAGAAGGGTCTGAAACTCTGTCTTACAGGTGCCAGAAGAAGGCAGCAAATTTGACCCAGGAGTTCACTGCTTCTGCAAATGAAGTAATGTCCACAACCTGCCTAATTTTTTCTGGTTAATTTTGTTTATATAGAGTTTTTTTTTGGAACACAGGTTTCTCAAGAGACATTGTCGTTGATGTGAACTGTTAGAGTTTATGGCACAGAAGCTCAAGAGTTAGGAAGGTGAGATCATTGTGTGAAGAATTCAAGAATTTAGACAATCTGTTTGTAAGTTAAGCAAGTGCGGTACATTTAATGGTCGATATGTATGAGGTTTGATTTGGAAAGATTAGGCTGGTATCACTTACGACAAAGTGCCGCATATGGACTTTGGAATGTCAGCTTCAATACTGTATCACTCAACTCAGGTTTGGCATATAATATTCTTTGTTTAGAGATAATCTTTGTTTTACCATTTACCACTTTTAGATCTCTTTAATGTAGAAGCTTATCCTAGAAAACTATATACATATATAAATACCTACCGAAAAAAACAGTCTTAATTCAAGAAAATTCCAACCCAACAAAAGATAATTTAAGAACTGTTCCATATAATAGGAACAAATCATATTCATACCGGGATAGCTTAGATATACGAATTCAAGCAAGGTATCCATCTATATTTTTCCTGTTCTCAAGTAGTTAGTCAAATGTTTTAGCACAAAGCCTTGGACACCGATTCATCTCATTATCAACTCATATAACACAAGTGGCTTAAATATACATCATGAATTGCCTAAAAGCACATCACAAGTTGCCTACAAGTACATCTCCAATTATACATGTTTAAAAGAGACAATGTCATCATACTTATAATTCTCAATTTCCAAAGTCATACCAATTCATAAAAATTCTCCCACTAATTCCAGCATCGGCAACAACTGTATTTCACACCCAAAACACAAGAATTTCAAAATATATAGAGAGAAAAGATGCAGAAAGAAAAAACAGAAGATGAAAATCCAATGTTACCCTTAGAAGTAGAGCATAAAAAATAGAGCATTAAAAGTTCGAAAAATACCACGATAAATTCCAGACAGATTTTACCTTAAAAAGTTGTAAATCCAAAATGAATCAACTAAAACAAATAGGTAAAATGAGAATCACATCTTCCATCACTCAATTTCATAGTAACAACATCAAAATTATGAAAACTAAAACCCTAAAATATGAGAAATAACTGAAAAATAGAGGAGTTCGAAAAAATACCACTTTGAATCTTTGAATTTCAATGGAGGACTTTCAATCTTGTCTGAGGTTTAATTAAGGACGAAATTGCTAGTTTGCTGTAGTAGGTCGAGCTACTCTACATCTTCGAGCTTCCATGGAGGACGAAATTTGCTAATTTACTACAGTAGGTAGACAACGGTGTGTCGAGGAAGGACGACAGTTTTTTTTTTTGGAATTAATGAAATGAGAAAAATCTCAGCCGTAAGATTAGAGTGATCCAAGGGTAGAGGCTTATTCTCATATAACTAGGCATTCTCACATAACCATGTTGTTCTCACCGGAGCCCAAATCTATATATATATATATTTTAAAATACATATAACAAAAACTATAAAAATAGCAAATTATATGTGACAATAGCAATTATATCTTTCAAAATCATACTTTTAAAAATTGAGTTATATAAAGATAAAAATTACATATCTATGATTTTGAACCTATAGCATACCACGGGGCATTACATGAAAAATCAAATGAAAGTTTGTCAACAACATTGCAAAGGTATTATGCAATTGACTAATTATTTTATTCTTAGAATATTTATTGTATACATAATTATTTATGTTTGTCTTTTCCATATATATACATATATATGTCTGATCTTATTCTTTTCTCCATGAACTTAATTCTACTAAAACCTAATTGGAAAAACAAGGTTCGGGTTTTTTAGACTATTTGAGGTCACAGATCATAAAAAAAGGGGAAGTTTGATAAGTCTTGATATGGTCATGATTGATGAAGACGTATTTTTTTCTCTTAAATAGTATTTTCGATTATTAGTAGAGTTTAGTTTTATTTTTAATTAATTTTATTCATGATACCATCATTATGATCTTTTTTTGGCTTTCCCTTCTTCCATTAATTCTATATGCATTAGTGTTTATGTGCTATATTAAAAGTTAAAGTTGTGGCTAGCACTCAAATTTTACTCTATTCTTTCTGTCCTGCATCTATTAAATTATTACCCTCTATTTTCTTAAAGTATCATTCGGCATTCTTCATGTTAAAAACTATGTTAGCTATTGTTAGTCATACCAATTATTGGGATACCGTTTAATAATAGACTTAGCTACAATATTCAATTGAATATTAAAAAATATAAAATTTATATATCGTAATAACAAATCTATAAATTAGAGTATAATGACAAATATTTTCTCCGTTTTTTTTTCTATAGCAACAATGGTTTTGGACATGATTTTTAAGGAAATTAAAAAAATGGGTAGTTTAACATAGAGATACCCTTTTAATTAACTAGAGGAGGGGATAAGTAATTCTTTAATAAAGTAAATGCAATTTTATGAGACAATTTGAGTAATTAATGATAGTTTTATTAACATTAAATAAAGACAATATTGTCAACTATAGTTGCTTTTTTTTATACAAAAAGTGGAGTAGTCTCAATAGATGAAACTACCCAAAGTGCTAATTGTTGCAATAGAATTAGAATGGAGGACGTATATAAATACAATAGTGTTGAAAAATCTCATTTCACAACAACACAAAGTCAACAATGTTAACCAAAAATTTGCAAAAAAATAAAATAAAAAATAACCCGTGCAATGCACGGGCTTCAAAACTAGTGAATATATAAAATCTTATCTAAGTGTCCAAAATGACAAAAAGAAAAAACTTAACATCGTCCCCCTATATACTGGTTTCCTCTTTGTCATTCGACTCATCATCATCCGCTGTAGTCTCTTTATTTTAACCTCCTTGGTTGCCCAAAGATTAATGAGGAAATTAATGAAATCAGAGTCTCTTAACCAAATCCTGTGCATCAAAATAACCATACAACAGTGGCGGAGCTAATATGGGTCACGTGGGGTCACGTGACCCCTCGAATTAAAAAAAAAATTAAGGATTTTTCTTAAAAAAAAAAAATTTTAAAATCAGCAACGTTCAGCGCTAGGTTCCAGACTTCCAGCGCCCTGTTCCCATCAGACTGCCAGCGCCTATTATTGTCTAGTGGTCTGCCACTTTGGCCCACTTGCAGTGATAATTAAATAAAAAAATAAAAATCATTTAATTTTTAAAACTTATCATATCACTTTCTGTCTTTCTCCCTCCTCCTTTTCCCAATACACCACTTGCAGTAACGCTATAAAACAAATTCAATTACCCAGCTCAGGCTTCACGCCTTCACGTTCGCCGCCTCGCCGGAGTCCCTCGATCACAAATTTCTTACATTGCGTCATTGCCTACTGTTTTGACCCTAAATCGTGTTGTCGCCATTCCTGTTTTTATTGCAAGTATGTTTCTTTTTTCTGAATCTGATTTTCTTGTTTTTTGTTGGGTTGTAATTGATCTGATTTCAACCGGTTTTTTTTTGTGGGTTGTCTTTGAATTCGTTTATGTAATGTGTGGTAGTTTTGATGCTTGGAGAGTTTTTTTTTTTTTTGATTTTGAGGGTTTGTTAGGATTTTACTGTAGGATTGAATTTGGGTTTTTGATGCTGAAATTGGGGGTTTCCTAGATTATTTAGTGTTAATTTGCAAGTATTGTGAGTTAGAATTGCATTTATTGTGATTGTGTTTTTGTTGGGTTTTTCAGGTTGTTTATGGTAAAAAAAAGGTGGGAGTCTTTGTATCTTGTTTAGTGTGGAAAAGTTGAACTGAATTCGCACGCCGACCAGGCGACCACCGCACCGCTCGTCCGCTCCTCCGACGGTCACGGTCCGACCTCCCATCAGGTATTGAAATTTGAAACAGTTTAAAGTTTTAATTCTTTTACATTATTTATTTCCTAATTCCTAAATTGTATATTTAAAATCTTATTTGGTTGATATTAATTGTAATATTTGCATACATGGGTGATCAATTTTTGAATGATTGTTTGGTCACTTTTCTTGAGAAAAAAGTGTTTCTTCAAGTTTCCGATGATGATATTATTGATCGTTTCAAAAAAATGAAGACTCGTCGAATGCACTTGTAATTTTTTATTTTTATTTATGTAATTTTTTCTTAGTTTGGAATGTATGACAATGAATATTAGGCAAATGTTTTATGTGTTGTAAAATTTTCGATATTGAATATCTTTTGTCTTTTTTTGTGACCCCGCGATTTTGAAATCCTGGCTCCGCCACTGCCATACAATACAAATTAAGACAAACATAAAATTAAACAAACCCCACCAAAAAAGACGATATTCATTGATAAAATACAAGTTTGGATAGTTAGCAAAGCAGTAATTATATTGGCTGAAACAAAGAGAGTGGGCAGAACCTCCAAAAAGAGAAACAAGGACAACAAAGAAAAATCAATATCATGCCTTGAAGAAAAAGGGGGGAAAAAGTAAAATATGTGAAGGCTGAAACAGCTTAAGGCATTGGAAATATGGCCGAAAATCGAGAATGGTCGTAAGACGAGATCCATGATGACAGAAAGCCAGGCAAGGGCTTAAAAATCTACTTGGCAAACTTTAAAAGAAAGCTTCAACAGGAAAAATGCTTACTATTATAAGTACAAAAAAAATTGAGAACGCTAAAAATAGTGACAACAATAGCATATAATCGGATACTTACCTTAATCAGAAAAACCAGGATTATTACTATAAATGTCTTCCTTGAATATAGAATTAGATATAAAGCAACATCATGGCCTACGGTGTGGAAACACTATAATGTTTATATCGAAGCCATAGTTTCAATTTGACTTATAAAACGAAGGTGTAAACGGCAATGAAAATTAAATAGGAGACACACTTTCAATTTGGCCTCTTTTAGGTAGTCTCCAGCTTCCTCTCGGAGATGCAATCTTATCTAAGTACTATGACCTAGAGGTTCATTCCATGTGTCCTCAGAAATTGCAAGTTGCCTATCAGCCTTTGATTCCCAAACATGTCTGTACAATACAGGTATTAGCAAGTGTAAGAGTTATATATGGAGTATTATGGAAATCCAAAGAAGTGCGGACTAAAATGTAAGCCACAATAGCTGAAGCGTACTGTTTGTTATTTTTGTATTGGCTCTATGTTCGTGCCGAGTCAAGTAGTCATCGATAGAAAAAATACTACTTGTAGATAACTCCACAAATTCTGAACTAGAATGTAGAGCAGAAATTTAGATACCTGTGCCAATCTGCAACTGATAACCAAAAAAGAAAAAACAGAACACCAACTGACTTAGCTAGGATGGCTTAGTCTTAAATTCAATCTGCTTAGATAATCTAGAACTACAAAGTACAGGAGTACGGTTGAAAAAACGATATTCTCTCCCAGGGCCGGGGCAACCATTATCAGGGCCCTACTCAAATTCTTTAAACTTGGGCCCTTGACTCATATTTTGAAAGAATACACAAACTTTTTAACCAAAAACTTCAGTAAATTACATTAAAAAATTGTAAATTACACAATAAATCTAAAAAATCACTTTAAAAGGGTTGCTCCCTTGTTTGTTTTGAAACAATATCATCAATCACATTTTCAATGTAAATAAATATAGAAATTTCTTGTGTGTTCGGAAAAAAAACTGAAATTTTGGGAAATAGAACTAAAGAAGTAAACAATATGAGTTTTGGAATTTGGAAGAAGGGAAGATGAATCTAGAGAACTTAGGGAAATGCCGAAATAAATAGTTGTAGAATTCAATTCATGAAGGAGAGTAGGAGAGAATGCATTAAATGTCTTGTAAAGTGCCATTGAAGGAGATAAAAAAGTCAGAGATTAGTTGTGTGATTGTGTCGAGTTGTCAAAGATTAGAATATACAAAACCAAAGCATCAGGATTCGAACATTACACCTCCAATTTAAAGGGCCCATGATCTTACCAACTGCTCCACATTAGTTTTCTGCTAATATGTTTGTAGTACATAGTGAAGTACAAGAACTCGGGGCCCCTTTAATACCGGGGCCCTATGCGATTGCCCTCGTCGCATGGGCCATAAACCGCCCATGTTCTCTCCTAAACCCTAGCCTCCTCTCCCTCTCTTCCTCTCCTCTCTCCTAAACCCTAGCCTTCATTGTCAATTTTGAAGGGGCTTCCATCGGATCTTACCGGTGGAAAGCCCCAAATCTTTGTTTCTTTTAAGTTTTTTTTTGTTTCTTAGGTTATAATAATGTCTCCCTCGAAAGAAAGGGTTATTCTCCTTCGAAAGATAAGGTTTTTTCGATCTCCTTCGAAAGACAGGGTTTTTCGAACTCCTTCGAAAGACAAGGTTTTATTTGCGTTTAATAGGGTCTCCAGTTATGCGGGGCTACGATTGATGTTTATTGATCGGATTCGGATTACGAAATCAACACAAGAATTTTCTTCCCCACAAAATTATGAAGCGTCGAAGGATCCACTCAAAAAGTTGTATGAGACAACAAAATGAGAATATGCCGAATTGTTATATCTATGTATTTGGATTCTCAACCCTTCACCAGTTAATTCTTGTTTTATTTAGTTCAATCTGTTTTCAATATCGTTAATTGTCAATTGTAGATACCGTATGGCTTTAATTAATGAAATATAGTGTCCTTTGGGACTTTTTTCAAAAAAAAAAAAAGAACTACAAAGTACAGAGAAGTTCTCAAATATCCTTAGTATAATCAGTATAGTAATTACTATCAACTCAAATCATGAATAAAAAGAAATTACATGTGATTAATGCCAATCAAGTGTTACGCACTTGACATCTTCCTAGTCTAGCTTAAATAGTGTCATATGAAACTTGAAATCAGTTCCAACTAAGTTTATTGAATCGATTTTTAACTAGCTAAATTAAGTACTCCAACATATCTACTTCCAAGCGAAGCTCAAATATGGTTGTTTCACCTTGAAATCTTCAATTAGCTCCCAAGAGTTGCAAATAGCAGTATCATAAAAGCAAGATACAAGACATTTAGTCCACCAAATCAAGCTTAATAACCTCAAATTCAATATTCAGGGAAAGTGACTACCAAAGTTAATTTAACAGGTATTCCTAATAGATCACTCAAAAAGAGTTGACCTAATTACCTCTTTGGTATCCAGTTTCTCAAAACAAACATAGAAACCTAACATAATTAGGATAAAGACAAAGCTTTAATACACCAAAGTGATATCTTGCACAATTCACACTATAAATATCCTGAATTCTTCAATAAAATCAGAATTCATCTCTTTGTGGTGGAGTCATTGTAGACACTAAAAATTTATTAGTGTTCTACATTAAAATAAATTGATTATTATTGAGCTAAAATAAATATAATTAGCTCACTTTAATTAATTTAGCCCACCTAAATAATATATCCAAATTAAATCAAATAAATATAATTTGGGTTGTCAAGTATTTGGGCCAGTCAATATTATAGTCCAAATAACATGGTCAAATGGCAAAGGTAAAAAAGACTTCCAAGTCATAAACGGACCCAAACCCATAAACTACCCCGTCCATGAAGTTAAAAAAAAAAAGAGATGAAAAGCACTTACCTGGTTCTTTCACAGCACACAAATTCGCAATGCCATAGGCCTCCACTTGGGGGATTTTGTTTGCTAGTGAATGTAAGTTATTGTGTCGAATAAAAAAAAATCAGCTCTTCATTCCGTAAAATAGTGCAGCAATAAAAAAGAAGAGTCGAATTGCTTACTTTGATTGTCAACGACGATGTCAAGCCAGATTCGTTTTGTATGGAGTATATACGAGAGTTTTTCAACCATTGACTCGCTTAAATAGGTGTTCAATGATCGTACTCCCTCAAAAGATAAAATTCTTGGGGAACAAGTATATCAAATCCTAAAAGGATTAGATTTTACAAGTAGTAGATCTATAAAACATTTACCCAATTTCTTGTTTGGGTAGGATATTACTTGGATCTGCATTCAAAAAAAAAAAAAAAAAAAAAAAAGGGACTTTCAAGTCAAAACTTAAATTTATCGAGACCTTATCATACCAAAACACAACAAGTCGTTTTCATAACACGATCTTGAGGGGGCAATTTGTAGACACAAATAATTTATTAGTGTTCTACATTAAAATAAATTGATTATTATTGAGCTAAAATAAATATAATTAGCTCACTTTAATTAATTTAGCCCACCTAAATAAAATATCCAAATTAAATCAAATAAATATAATTTGGGTTGTCAAGTATTTGGACCAGTCAATATTATAGTCCAAATAAGATGCTCAAATGACAAAGGTAAAAAAGACTTCCAAGTCATAAACGGGCCCAAACCCATAAACTACCAAGTCCATGAAGGGACGTACATTCTCTATAAATAGACCTCACCTCCTTCAGTTGAGGGGACAAGAAAATCATTATTCTCAAGAGCTCATAAAACTCTCTTGGAATTCTAATGAGTTTAAAAAGTAATACCGCAAATGCACGGTGTCTGTTGTTAGCAGAGACTTAGCAAATACGGGTCGATTCCACAGGGAGCGCATTTCTATCGATTTTTGCTTAATTATAATAAACTATCTCAGACAAACTAATGTTTGATTTGAATAATAACTAAACTAGAAGCAAGTAATATCAAAAAGTTGGTTTAATCAATAAATTAAAAGTCTAGGGCATACGTTCGGTCCACCATGCTTATACCAATCTAAGAATACGAATCAATTCAATAACAAATAAATTAGAGGGTGAGTAATTAAAGGAATGGTTAATCCTTCGGTCGGGTACTAACACTCTCAATTCAACCTATGCAGTACGCTCGCTAACATATTCAGAATTGCCAATTGTAATGAAGCCTCTAAGAAAATGATCTTTCAATTCTAATTCCTATTAGCAAATTAATTAACTCTTGATATTGGCCAATTACATGAATGAAACTATTAAAACTTATCAATTGGAATTACTCACAACTCTAGTTCATAAATCAATCAACTTCAAAGTATAAACATCATGGTATAAACATGGCTTCCCTCACTTTGCCCTAGAAAAGAAACTACTCACTCATAATTGAAATAACTAGAGCAAAATCAATAATTAACCTAGAATTCATGAATGAGATATAATGAAAACAATAATAACAAACAACAATAATAATGAGGAAGAAAATAGCAATTATTAATGAAGAAGAAAACAATGAAAAATACCTCTAGAACTTGTATTAATGGAAGAGAAGCAAAAACTAGGGTTCCAAGGAAAGAGATGAAGAATCAACGTAATACTAGAGTTTTTAGGAATAAAAGCATGTGTGAGAAATCAAATAAATTTCCCCTCTTATATTTTCCTCTAATCTCCTCTCTAAAAGAATCCAAGGAAAGAAAATAAGAAAGTAAAGTAATAAAAGAAGTTTGATGATTGGACGATAGTAGCGACGACGACCATGAGCTCGCGTCTACCACTTGACGAGTCGAAGCCCGACAATTGGGCACTGGCTGGCCAGCGGGCTAGGCAGCAATGCAGTCGCAATAGAAGAAGCAACCCGTTGGGCGCTGGTTCACGGGCAGATTCGCAATATCAACTTTTGATGGCTGTATCTCGAGTTCTAGGCATCATCTATGGGCGTGTGACCTATCTTTGCGAAGATCTTCAAGTCTAGTTTTTTCAACGCAACTTGAATCACTTCAATCCGAGTTGTACAACTCGAGTTATGGTCAAAAGAGTGAACATGTGTCGGTTTTTATCACTTCGGAACTAGCGCATTTCTTCGTTTTCAACTCAAATTCACTCTCGAAAGATATGCCGCGATCCTCATGGAAGCTACTTCACTTAATATGATTACAAGGAACAAGAGAAGAATCCATGAACATAAATTAATCGATCAAAAGTCGCCATTCATCAACTCCCATTACAAGAATTATCCAATTCGTCTAAAATTGCTTCGAAAGCGTCCAAATAGCTATGAAACTACCTGAAACATTAAGAAAACCATAAACGAAGTGTAATAGAATTAAAATAGATAATCTATGCTAATGACACCTAAAATGCAACTATATGAACTAATATGCTCTAATAATGCAACCTAAATATGCCTAAAAACTCTATAGAAAAATGATTTATCAAATTCCCCCAAGCTAAACCATTACTTGTCCCCAAGCAATAAGATATAGACATTGGAAAAGAAAGATGACCTACAAAATGGGACTACTATAGGGCCAAACACTCAATTGAAAGCACGAGAGATATAATCACTACACAAGACAAGCATCGAAACAAACGCGAACAAAGCCGCATAGCATGTCATGTAACACAATTGACTCTCCAATCATACCACAAACCATCTCCCCCAAGTTCGACTTAACCAAACTTTGACAGAGCTCACTATAGTTATGTGCACTCATACTCTCATGTGTTTAAGGGGCAAACAATGACACTCAACCTAAATCAAATCAACTCAGATGAAGCACATACTCTTTAACTTTGACTTTTTGACTCACTTAATACTAAAAAATGCAATACATAGTGATCAAGAGGACTTTTAAGGGTTGTAATGAGGCTAGGTTCAAGGGTATGGAAAATAATTTGGGATTTGTGGTGGAAGATTCAAGAAGGGGGAGCATCAAATAACTGAAGACGTAACCAAGAAAGGTCACAACTCCACGCAACAACCAACAATTCTCCAAAAATAACCAAACTTTTTCGATTCAAGAAATTCAATAGTAACCCTTTTTCACTTTTATTCTCAACACTTTTTTTTCACTTATTTTTCATTTCATTTTTATCTTTTTTTTTTGTATTTTCTTTTCCGATCTTTCAATTCAATTTCCAAGCTCACTAAACATACTTTTCCATTCATTTAAACTAGGAATAGAGCACTTCAATTCAATACAAACCGAACCAAAATTAATACTCGCTCCCCCAAGCTGGGCTTAGGACATGAATCAAATGAGATCAAAGGTTTGTAATGTAAGTATCAATCAAGTATAGTCAGAAAGGCTCAGCAGGCTAGAGAAAGGATAATATGAACATAAGAATAACTTTGGAGCTAAGATCATGAAATAAAATGCCTCAATCATCTCAAAATGTACGCACTATCAAATATCAAGGAGTACCAAGTCAAAATCAAGATCAATGCCACAACTGAGGAACTAATCACACATGAAATAACAGGACTGACACAGATACATCAGTTCATCAGGCACAAAAGCTCACTTAGGTTAGGTGTCTGCACAATAAAGTTAAATCGAGCCAGAGAGAGATCAATCAATCTCACCACAAATAATCAATTGCAAAACAATCATGCTATGAAGAATCATGAACAAGATGAATTATGCTTAGGAATTGTAGTAAAATATCAGCAAGGTTCTCAATAAGTGCTAGCAATAGTCCCCTAGATGCAACTAAAATGAGATGAAATCTAATATGAGATAATATGCAACTAAGAAAGCAGTATATTTTTTCGTTGTACGTAAACTCCCACCCCTAATGAGTAGTACAAACCGTACAACATCCTATAAAAGCTAGAAAAACTACACTAGAAGGCAGTAAAAGGGAGAGAAAATACATACAGAAATCCTCCCCCAAGCTGAACTTAGCAATGTCCTCAGTGCCGCAAGATGAACTATAGGACAATGCTCAGAGGATAAATTAACGTTAGTACTCTCCCGCTCTCTCACTCTCAAAAAGGGGAGAAAAATGAAAAAATAAAAATAAAATAAAAGAGATAAGAAAATAAAATAAAAAAAATATACTTCCTCCGTTCCAAAATAAGTGAAACACTTGTCACAAAAAGCTCTCACATAAATGAGAGAAGTGTTTCACTTATTTTGGAACTGAGGAAGTATAAAAAAAGAAGAAAAACTATGGGTTGCCTCCCGCACAGCGCTGGTTTATAAAGGTCTCGCACGACCATATTACCTCCTCAATCTCAGATCGGAGGGGCTTGGCAATGAGTTCCCCCCTCATCACACATTTTCCTCCTTATAAGACTGCCACTCTGGCATGTTACCTCAGGTGCATAGGCAGAATGCACATTTTCCATAACCACCGATCCTTTTCCATTTTCAACCTGAGGTCCCTCCAAATCGATAATGCAGGCATCGACTTCAGCATCGATGCTTGGGGAAACATCCATAGTAAGTGCAACCTCTAGAGGGTCATCATAAAGCATCTGCGGGAGTGCAGATAGAATAGTCTCCTCAAGAATATCCATCCTGCAGCAAGTTTGCTCAAGCATAGGAGACTTGACAGCATTGGTTAGTTTAAAAGTGACATTATCATCACCAACACTCAAACTCAAAGACCCAGACTTGACATCTATTACAGCACCCAAGTACACACAAAAATGGCCTACCAAGAATAATAGGAATTTGGGCATCCTCCTCCATATCAAGCACAACAAAATCAACAGGAATATAAAACTTTCCCACCCTAACAGGGACGTCTTCTAAAACACCTAGAGGGTATTTTATAGAACGGTCGGCCATTTGCAAAGTAATTTAAGTGCACTTAAGTGCTCCCATATTCAGTTTCTTATAGACAAACAAAGGCATGACAGACACAGATGCACCTAAATCACACAATGCCTTATCTATAAATAATGCACCTACATGGCAAGGGATGGAAAAACTACCAGGATCCTTCAACTTAGGTGGGGTTCTATTTTGTAAAACAACACTACACTTTTCAGTTAGAGCGACTCGATCTACCCCACCAAAGTCTTTCTTTTTAGTAATCATGTCCTTCAAAAACTTAGCATAAACAGGCACTTGAGAAATAAGTTCAGTAAAAGGAATTGTTACCTCAAGGTTCTTGACCATAGCCAAGAACGTACCAAGTTGCTGATCGACCTTCGACTTCTGCATCCTATGGGGAAAAGGTAGCCTTGGTGAAATAGGCGTTTCAGAAACATTGTCCTTCTCCTTTCCTGTCTGATCTTCCTTAGCTAATTCGACCTCAGACATCGAACTCTTCTCTGCTTCTTCCTCTACACCTCCTTCTCCTTGCTAGGAGTAGCATCATCAATGGGCATGGGAGGAGCATCATAAGCAGTGCCGCTACGAAGTGTAACGGCATTGACAGTCTCCTTAGGGATGGGTTGCCCCGGTAAATGACCTGGTTGCCTCTGTGCATTATTTCCGGCCACCTGAGCAAGTTGAGTCTCCAAATATTTGGTAGTGTTTATCAACTCTTTGATGCTCTCTTCATGACTCTTCTGCATGGAAATCATCATCTTCATCAGATCAGACACAGTGGGCTCTTGTGAGCCCGTATTACGAGGAGGTCAGCGCTGATAGCCTTGGTGTGAAGGCCTATTGAAACCGGGGGGGGATTACGAGGAGCCCCTTGGTAATATTGTTGTCGGCGGCATCTTTGTGGTGGGTTTTGATGAGGTGGTTGGTAGGATGTTTGTGGTATTGGTTGAGGGTTCTGAACATTATTGTTTTTGTAGGAAAAATTAGGATGATCCCTCCAACCAGGGTTGAATGTGTTGGAATATGGATTGTGTGGGGGTCTCTACTGAAAAGCATTCGCATGCTCCATCGATTCAAGTCCGGGTTGATTATAGGAACAATCATATCCAAAGTGGCCTTGAACACCGCACACCTCACGAAAGAAGAGGTAATAGGAGCCATAGAAGACATAGCATTAATACTCATAGGGGAGTATTAGGCTGTGAAGATTTAAGTGTATCCATCTTCATGCTCAAGCTTGGGCAACTTGTGCGGACAACGGGGCATATGCATCGGCATCCGACTTTGTCTTTGTAATTGTCTGGAAGAACTATGATCATTTCTTTGCTAAGTTGGCGAGAAAAGCTGTACCCTTCATCCACTTCCTTGTCTAGGAAAACACCCCCTATGAGATGAATCAATTGTACTCTTGATATGGGGTTGTAAACCATTGTAGAATGCTTGGGTGATGAACCACTTGTCAAGATTGTGGTGTGGGCATTCTCTCTGCAGATCCTTGAACCTATTCTATGCTTCCTTCAATGTCTCATCGGGTTCTTGTTGGAAGGTAGCAAGCTTGTGTACGATTTTGCAGTCTTGGTAGGAGGGTAGTATTCTCTCGGGGAATGCTTGGGAAATAGCACTCCACTCGGTTTCTTCATCATCATTCAACCATTTTTTAGCTTTATCTTTCAAAGAAAACTCAAATACCATGACCTTCAACTGATCAGGAGTGACCCCTTGATGCTTAACGGTACGACATAATTGTTGAAACCGTTGTAAATGATTTGCGGGGTCTTCGGGATGGATGCCCTCCAAGCGGTTCTGTTGGATCATATTAATGAGGCGGGCTTGATCTCAAAATTGGCCGCTTAAATGTCGGGCATAGTAGGACTGTGGAAATGCCACCGGGAGAAGGTACCCCATAAGATTTCGGTGACTTAGGAGGCATGATTGGCTCGAAGGACCTTACGTGGATTTTTTCTGGTTAGCGATCGCTTCTTCTTCTTTTGTTGCTTTTTGTGTTGCCGGATGGGTTTCTCAAGATCAGGATCAGTTGGAACTAGAGTACCTGTCCTTTTAGACCTGGGCATAAAAGAATCAAAGAGAAATGTGCAGTGAGATTGCCTCAATTGGAACTTACAGTTCCAATGAGACAGCAGAAATAGTTCAAATAATTAATCAAAAAGCTATAGAAACTAGCCGTCTCCCCGGCAACGGCGCCAAAAACTTGATGAGATTAAAAAGTAATACCGCAAGTGCACGGTGTCTGTTGTTAGCAGAGACTTAGCAAATACGGGTCGATTCCACAGGGAGAGGATTTCTATATTTCCGCTTAATTATAATAAACTATCTCAGAAAAACTAATGTTTGATTTGAATAATAACTAAACTAGAAGCAAGTAATATCAAAAAGTTGGTTTAATCAATAAATTAAAAGTCTAGGGCATACGTTCGGTCCACCATGTTTATACCAATCTAAGAATACGAATCAATTCAATAACAAATAAACTAGAGGGTGAGTAATTAAAGGAATGGTTAATCCTTCGGTCGGGTACTAACACTTTCAATTCAACCTATGCAGTACGATCGCTAACATATTCAGAATTGCCAATTGTAATGAAGCCTCTAAGAAAATGACTCTAAGAAAATGATCTTTCAATTCTAATTCCTATTAGCAAATTAATTAACTCTTGATATTGGCCAATTACAAGAATGAAACTATTAAACTTATCAATTGGGATTACTCACAACTCTAGTTAATAAATCAATCAACTTCAAAGTATAAACATCATGGTATGAACATGGCTTCCCTCACTTTGCCCTAGAAAAGAGACTACTCACTCATAATTGAAATAACTAGAGCAAAATCAATAATTAACCTAGAATTCATGAATGAGATATAATGAAAACAATAATAACAAACAACAATAATAAAGAGGAAGAAAATAGCAATTATTAATGAAGAAGAAAACAATGAAAAATACCTCTAGAACTTGTATTAATGGAAGAGAAGCAAAAACTAGGGTTCCAAGGAAAGAGATGAAGAATCAACGTAATACTAGAGTTTTTAGGAGTAAAAGCATGTGTGAGAAATAAAATAAATCTCCCCTCTTATATTTTCCTCTAATCTCCTCTCTAAAAGAATCCAAGGAAAGAAAATAAGAAAGTAAACTAATAAAAGAAGTTTGATTATTGGACAATAGTAGCGACGACGACCACGAGCTCGCGTCTACAACTTAGGCGAGTCGAAGCCCAACCATTGGGCGCTGGCTGGCCAGCGGGCTAGGCAGCAATGCAGTCGCAATAGAAGAAGCAACCCGTTGGGCGCTGGTTCACGGGCAGATTCGCAATGTCAATTTTCGAAGGCTGTATCTCGAGTTCTAGTTTCCAACATAACTTGAATCACTTCAATCTGATTTGTACAACTCGAGTTATGGTCAAAAGAGTGAACATGTGTCGGTTTTTATCACTTCGGAACTAGCGCATTTCTTTGTTTTCAACTCAAATTCACTCTCGAAAGATATGCCGCGATCCTCATGGAAGCTGCTTCACTTAGTATGATTAAAAGGAACAAGAGAAGCATCCAAGAACATAAATTCATCGATCAAAAGTCGCCATTTATCAACTCCCATTACAAGAATTATCCAATTCGTCCAAAATTGCTTCGAAAGCGTCCAAATAGCTATGAAACTACCTGAAACATCAAGAAAACCACAAACGAAACGTAATAGGGTATAAAATAGATAATCTATGCTAATGACACCTAAAATGCAACTATATAAACTAATATGCTCTAATAATGCAACCTAAATATGCCTAAAAACTCTATAGAAAAATGATTTATCAAATTCTCTTTGCAAATAGTCAACAAGCACATCAAATCCGTGCCGACTGTTCAGATACACTCAAACACATTCGATTGAGATTCAAGCTTTTGACAGCCCTCATTCGAATACACTCAAACAAAACTCAAACTCAGGTTGACGTTGACAAAATGTCATTCCACATTCAAACTCAGGTTGACGTTGACAAAACGTCACTCTACACAGAACTCCACGTCGACATCAACACGTGTCACTCTCAAGCTACGGAACAGAATTAGAGGACTTAGTTTATTTTTATTATAAACTATTTACAATGATTGTACTCAATACATTTATTGAAATAATATTTCTTTGTTACTTTGTTTCTTGTCTTATATATTTTGACTCGAAATTTGTGTATACAAATTTTGGCATGCTCGGTGGGACTATCTCTGCCTCTCATCTCTGTTTCGTCATCATCAACAAACCTGAGAAATGGCCTCAAGCAAGAACATCTCTCAATCTTCTAAAAACTCTGCCGACACCCTACGAAAACCTGTAACGTTGGGTGACTTTATGCATGACATGACTCTTGGTTTTCGCACTAGAGGAATGAAAAAGTTTGAGTGTTCTTTTGCCTTTTTGCTAAGCTTCGAAGCGCAAATGTTCCTACCAGGGCGGAGAAAACTCTTTAAGCTCTCTTCTTCTTGAATCATCCATCATGCCCGATTCACACTAAGGAGTGTGAAACCCCGTGTTTGACTCATTGCTTTGGTGAACACGATTGCTTCTCAAATATGGAAGCAACTCTCATCGATAAGTCGAGACGGTGGCCAGTTCACACTAGCCCTCTCTTTGATCCACTCAATGTGAGAGTGACAATGAAACAAGTGATGATATTCTTGTCTCATCACCTCTAACGATTTTCGACTTAGAGGAACCGCTTGTTGTCTTCACAATCGAACACTGCTTTGCTGTTATGGTGACCTCAATTGAGATAGTTGAGGAACAACATCTTTGAAATGAATAGCCTACTCCAAAAATTAATGAAGGATGGAGAAGAAAAAGATGCTCAAATTCGACTCCAAAATGAGCAAATCGCTGCCCTCAACAAAAAACTTGAGGAAGGCGATGCAGCATCAAGACAGGGTGATGAAAGCGAAGGGGATAGTGGTGAAGACGCTCGTCGCCCACCTACAGCTCGACAACTTGAGTTATTGATAGCTCACGCTATCAAAAATCAACTTGGAGAAAGTTCTCAAGGCAGTCATGGCTATGTGAAGCCTTATATCAAAAGGATCGATAAGCTGCAGATGCCTTTTGGCTATCAACCCCCCAAGTTTCAGCAATTCGATGGGAAAGGAAATCCTAAGCAACACATTGCTCATTTTGTGGAAACATGTAACAATGCTGGTACCACAAATGATTTCCTTGTCAAACAATTTGTTCCTTCTCTGAAAGGCATGGCCTTTGACTGGTACACAGATTTACCCTCACAATCCATCGACAGTTGGGATCAAATAGAGGAGGAATTCCTGAACAGGTTCTATAGCACTCAACGTATTGTAAGTATGACTGAACTGACTAAGACTCACCCGTGGAAGGATGAACCAGTCATCGATTACATTAATCGTTGGCGCGCATCGAGTCTAGAGTGTAAAGATCGCCTAACTGAAGTCTCTGCTGTTGAGATGTGCATTCAAGGAATGGATTGGGACTTGCTTTATATCCTGCAAGGTATAAAGCCTAGGATTTTTCAAGAATTGACCACGCGAGCTCATGACATGGAGCTTACCATTGCCAACAATAGAGGCAAAAGCAACACTTCTTCAGAATACAAGAAAGAGAAGAAGGATTTTAAGAAGAGTGACAAGACTGCCAAAAGTTCGATTAAGGAGTCAATGTCAATCACGACCTCCTCGCCTTTCAAGATCTCTAGCAAGGCTGGCACTGAAAAGAATAAGGGTTCAACCTCTCAAGAACCTAGGAAAAATAGGCCAACCTTGAAAGAACTCCAAGCAAAAAAAAATCCATTTCCAGACTCTGATTTATCAAGGATGTTAGATGATTTACTTGAAAACAAGGTCATTGAGTTTCCCGAAGCTAAGCGTCCTGCAGAGGTTTGTAAGACTTCTGATCCTAACTACTGTCGGTATCACATGTTGATTAGTCATCCCATAGAAAAGTGTATAACACTTAAGGAAAGAATTATGCAACTTGCAAAGGATGGGAAGATTATACTGGATTTTGATGAAGTTGCTGAAGCTAATCACGCCTCCGCAATGTTAGATTCTTATTGGGAGGCTCAAACTCTGCAGTTTGGGAGTTTGGAGCCAATAATCGTACATGTCTTTGCGGCCAGGTTCTCCAAGTTGATGATGTGCCATCTGTTGAGCATAGTGACCCAACTGGCAACCAACATGGAGAGGATGACGAAGGGTGGATGTTGGTCACTAGAAGGAGGCCTGAACGACAGTTAAAGCCTCAACCAAAGTCTGTTTGTCGTAAGAAGATGCATTAAAAAAGAAAGGGCTCAAAACGCTCGAAAGGAAAGAAAAAATCAAAAAAGCATACCAAACAGCAGGTACTGCCAATTGACTTGCTCGAACAAGATCCACTTTCCCCTGTAACCTTAGAAGAATTCTTTTGTGAAGATTACTTCACTACGGTTACTGTTAATGCTACCTCATTTGTTGAGGATGAAGAAGAAAAAGAAGAAGAGGAGGATCAAGAGCCTGTTAAAGAAAATGAAATCTCTGTTAAAGTGACTGTTCAGCATTTAGGGACAGTGATAGATCCAAAGATTTTGGCTATCTTGGAGGCTCTTCCTACACGCTTGGGATGGAGGCAGATCTTTCATTTACCTCGAGAAATGTGTCGACAGTTGGCTCTTGCACTTCAGCACCCAGAACTATACCTTGACAAAGTGAAGGATGCTGGAGAGCCAATAGAAAGTTCGGCTAAATGCGCTTCATGTAATTTTGCCTTAGCCTTCACTGATGAAGACTTATTATTGGGCTCAAAACCTCAACCGACCCTTGGTCGTTTAAGTTATATTTTCGGTCAGAGAGTGAATCGTATCTTAGTGGATGGAGGTTCAGCTGTCAACATCATGCCAAAATCCACCATGACTGATTTAGGGATCACTATGGAAGATCTTTTTGATAGTCGTCTAATGATCCAAGGATTTAACTTGAACAGTCAGCGTGTCATAGGCATAATACGTCTTGACCTTGTAATGGGAGAGTTAACATCATCTACTCTCTTCCATGTCATAGATACAAAGACGTCGTATAAAATGTTGCTTGGACGACCTTGGTTGCATGAAAATGGGGTAGTCGCTTCGACCCTCCATAAATGCTTGAAATTTTATCGTGGAGGCAAGAAGAAAATAAATGGGGATGTCAAACCCTTTAGCACGGCAGATTCGTACTTTGTCGATGCTAAGTTCTCTGAAGATGGGGAACCCTCAAGTGAAATGTTGCCATCTAAAATTCCTTCAACAGGGAAAAGGGGTACTAATAAAAATGGTGATTTTCCCTCATCTTCAAGCTCTAGCGAATCAGCCACCACTGAGATGCAACAACAAAAATGCAAGGAAAAGGTAAAAGAAGAAGTTGTTGCTCAACCCATTAAAGCAACGAAGAAGGCAGTAACAACTCCGGTCTTGCGATACATCCCTAAATCACGTCGTAAGGAAGGGGAGTCACCTTTTGCAGGGTGTCAGGTTATGAAAGTAGAGCCAAAGAAAGAAAAAGGAGTAGATGAGACTACTCTTCAATGTTTAAAGCAAGAAGTGGTTGTTCCTTTACCTAGAGCCAATCACAATCAAATTGCTAAGCCTCCAACCTCACAATTTGTTGATCAATCTAGGACAAAATGGCTTAACAAGGGTAGGTTTGACCCAAATGCTTATAAACTCTTGGCGAAGTCTGGTTATGACTTCGAGAATCCAGCACTCATGGGCAATGTCATTGAGGTTGATCCTCATGGAATTAATGACACACAAAAGAAATTGCAAGAGTATGGCGTTGAGCTACGTCCGACTAAAGTAGGCTTGGGATTTAAAACCCCAACACCCATCAAAATTTTTGCACGGCGTAGAGGGACAACCTTTTCTTCGCAGTATATTACTGAGGAGGAAGTTGAAGAAAATGAAGATGAAAATAATGTGCCTCAGCCAAAAATATCGGTCTTTGATCGACTGCAATCTCCCGTCATAAAGGACCATACATCGGTTTTTGATAGACTTGGTGGACACGAGCTAAATGAAGGTGCGAAGTCAAAAACACAAACACCTTTGCAAAATCTTCGATTTTCTAAGAAGAAAGCATCTGTCTTTAAACGTCTTGGTGCATCGACCTCAATTAATAAACAACAAAGACAGTCAGTACTAAGTCGCATCACAAGAGAGAAAAATGAAGTCAAAGGCGAGGACGCACCTCAAAGTGTTATCCCATCTCGCATGAGGCGTACGCAGGTGGTAGACATCATTGGACATGCACCCTTGAAAGCCAAAGGTCGTGTCATAGTGTTAACAAACCAAAGGAGTTCGTCTAGTCAAGAAAAAGAAAAAGATGTTGAATTTGTTTCTTCAAACCATATCACAGGGCATGAGGCTCCTGAAAGTGACGAGGAGATGGAAACAGATGAGGCTCCTAAAACTCTTGAAGATGGGGGGCAAGCCACCGTCGATGAGTTAAAAGAGTTAAACCTTGGAACTCAAGAAGAGCCACGCCCTGTCTACGTTAGCGCTTTTCTTACCCAACAGGAAGAATAAAAATACTCCAAGTTACTCTCTGACTACAAAGACGTATTTGCATGGAGTTATAAGGAGATGCCAGGACTCGACCCAAAAGTCGTTGTCCATTGCTTAGCCATCAAAAAAGGTGTCAGTCCAAAGAAGTAATCCCAAAGACACTTCAGGCCAGAATTAATTCCTGAAATTGAGGCAGAAGTAAACAAGCTCATTGATGCAGGATTTATTCGCGAAGTCAAGTATCCTACTTGGATAGCAAACATTGTGCCAGTACGAAAGAAAAATGGACAGTTACGAGTTTGTGTGGACTTCCGTGACTTGAACGAGGCGTGTCCAAAGGATGACTTTCCACTCCCAGTAACGGAAATCATGATTGATGCCACCACTTGGTCATGAGGCTTTGTCACTCATGGATTGTACTGCTTGGATACAACCAAATTCACATGGCTCCTGAAGATCAGAAGCAAGCGCATTTCGTCCCCCTAAAGGGATATTTTGTTACAAAGTCATGCCTTTCGGCTTGAAAAATGTCGGAGCTACGTATCAGCGTGCAATGCAGAAAATTTTTGAAGATATGATGCATCAAATTGTGGAGTGCTATGTAGATGACATTGTGGTAAAGTCAATGAAGAAGGAGAATCATCTGCATGACCTCCATAAAGTCTTTGAAAGACTACGAAAATGTCAATTAAAATTGAAATTGACCAAGCAAAGATCAAGGCCATCCAAGAGATGCCTGAACCTAAGAACCTCAAGGAGTTGCGTGGCCTCCAAGGGCGTCTCGCTTACATTCGAAGGTTTATTTCTAATCTAGCGGGGAAGATGTCATCCCTTCGACCATCTCATGAAAAAGGATGCCCCGTTCAAATGGGATGACTCATGTTAAAAAGCCTTCGAAAGTATAAAGAAGTACTTATCTTCTCCCCCTATCTTGGGGGCACCAGTAAAAGGGAAACCACTCATCTTTTATATCGCGGCACGGGAGGCGATCTCGGGGCAATGTGCGCTCAAGAGCAAGAAGATCGTAAGGAGACATCTCTTTACTACTTGAGCCGAACTTTGGTGGGTCTTTGAATTGAATTACTCACCTATTGAAAAAATTTGCCTTGCTTTGATTTTTGCTATTAAAAAATTAAAGCATTACATGCGAGCTCATACGGTTCATGTCATCTCAAGGTCTGACCTGATAAAATACATTCTCTCAAGGCCCGTGTTGTCTGGCAGACTTGCAAAGTGGGTATGCTTTTAAAACAATATGACATTGTGTATGTCCCGCAAAAGACTGTCAAGGGGCAAGTAATAACAAACTTTTTCGCAGACCACCCAGTCCCTGCAAACTAGGAGCTTTCCGACGATCTGCCAGGTGAAGATGTGTTTTTCATTGAAATACTCCCACCTTGGAAAATGTACTTTGATGGAGCCGCTCGTCATGATGGTGCGGGGAGGCTGGAGTTGTCTTCATTTCTCGAGAACAATATGTCTTGACATACTCTTTCGTGCTAACTCAACTTTGTTCCAATAATATGGCTGAGTACCAAGCACTCATAATAGGCCTCCAAATGGCAATTGAAATGGGACTTAGAGATTTAGACATTCACGGGGACTCCCAATTGGTCATAAAACAACTATCGAGTCAATACGAAGTCAAAAAGAATGACCTAATCCCCTATCAAAGACAAGCGTCACAATTGCTTAATAAACTTGGTACCATCAAGTTAGAACATGTTCCAAGGAGTGCCAACAAGATGGCTGACAGCCACTTTGGCAGTGGGGGCAGAAGAAACAATGTATGTACCCGTTTGCAAACGATGGGTTGTCGCTCCTGATGACGATGTTGTTGACGAATATGCTGAAGAAGTCGACATAATCTCTGTCTATCAAATCGACAAAGAAGATTGGCGCCAACCAATTATTGATTATTTGGAACATAAAAAATTGCCAAGTGATCCAAAACATAAGACAGAGATTCGTCGTCGGGCCTCACGCATATATTATAAGGGGACTCTCTATCGACGATCCTTCCATGGTCTTTGGTTAAGATGTCTAGGAGATGAAAAAGCAAAGCAAACCATGGAGGAAGCTCATTATGGAGTTTGTGGTGCTCATCAGTCAGGTCCAAAACTACATGACCGTATTAAAAGAATGGGTTATTATTGGTCAACCATGATACAAGATAGCATGGACTATGCAAAGAAATGTGAAGCTTGCCAATTTCTTACTAACTTCATTCATCAACCTCCAGAGCCATTACACCCCACAGCCGCATCTTGGCCATTTGAAGCATGGGGACTTGACGTAGTTGGCCCAATTACACCAAAGTCATCTGCTGGACAAGCATATATTTTGGCAGCGACTGATTATTTTTCTAAACAGGCAGAAGCCATCCCCCTACGTGAAGTGAAAAAAGAAAATGTTTTTGACTTCATTCGTACTCACATCATCTACAGATATGGTGTACCCCGACGAATTGTCACTGACAATAGAACACCATTTTACAATAAGTTGATGAAAAGGTTATGTGAGAAGTTTAAATTCACACAACATAGATCATCAATGTACAATGCACCAGCGAACGGCCTAGCTGAAGCGTTCAACAAGACACTTTGTAGTTTGTTGAGCAAAGTGGTTACCAAGTCCAAACGTGATTGGCATGAAAGAATAGGGGAAGCTCTTTGGGCATACAGGACGACATATAAATCAGCAACACAATCAACTCCATACTCGTTGGTGTATGGCGTTGAGGCCGTTCTCCCCTTGGAACTTCAAATTCCATCATTACGAATTGCCATACAAGAAGGCTTGACTTATGAAAATGATAAACTTCGACTTGCTGAGTTGGAGACGCTTGACGGAAAAAGACTCCAAGCACAACAAAAATCTGAGTGCTACCAAGCTCGTCTGTCACGCGCTTTCAATAAGAAAGTTCGACCTCGCTCCTTTCAAGTTGGAGACATGGTCCTAGCCATTAAAAGACCCATCATTATTTCTCGCAAGACAGGAATTCAGTTCTAAATGGGATGGTCCATACGTTGTCAAAGAGGTATACACTAATGGGGCATATAAAATTGTTGATGCCGAAGGATTACGTGTGGGGCCTATCAACGACAAGTTTCTGAAGCACTACTACTCATGAAAAGTGAGAGCGTTGTTAAACTCCTAAGCAAGAGGATAAACTGCATATGTTGAAAGAAAATATATGTGAATTTGAACTACGTTACCTTTATCTTGTAAAAGCAATTTGTTGATGTTTTGCAAGTACGTAGGCAGCTAGGGTAACATAAAAATTACTCTAGTGCAGCCACACCAAAAAAAAAAATTGCACATTGTAATACTCCTGGCCCGCAAGAGTATAAATTGTGAACGGCGAAACAAAAAAAAAATCTATCATTGTAATACTCCTGGCCCGCAAGAGTATAAACTGTGAACGGCGAAACACAAAAAAAAAATGCAATTGTTATAGTACTCATTGCCCGCAAGAGTATAAATTATGAATAGACCTGGCAAAGTTGGTCCGATCCGAAAATCCGGTCCGAATATTTGATCCAGTGGTCCGATCCCGGGTCCGATCCGGATGGTCAGAACCTTGATCCGAATCGAAACGATCCGGTCCGGTCCGAAATAATCTTGATCCGAAACTCATCCGAAATCTGAATGATCCGATATGGTAAACCGATCCGACCCGACCCGAAGGTAAACCGATCCGACCCGAAGGTAAACCGATCCGAAATTATTGGTTTCGATTAGGCTTTGATCCGAAGTACCCGAAACTTACCCGTTTTTTTATATAAAAAAATTATCATTGGCCATTGGTGCAAAACTTTGGAAGAATTTTATGTAAGTATATGTAACGAATACTCAAATAGTTAGACGGAACAATTTTAAAAAATGTAGGGTGTACTAACTACTAAACAATTAATATCCAATAAAAGGACTACTAATAGAGTAATTAATAACTCAAAAGATTAGTATAGAATAAAATTTATTTATATAGGACAACCCTTACCCTACTAAAAAAGCTCAAAATCTTTCTTGTCCAATCCGAAATCCGATCCAATCCGATGATCTGAAACCATTATCCGAAATCCGATCCAATCCGATGATCTGAAACCATTATCCGAAATCCGATCCGATTCGATCTGAAACCTGATCCGATCCGAAATAATAGTCCGAACGATGACCCAATCCGAAACGGTCCGGTCCGGTCCCGGTCCGAATGTAACTTGATCCGAAAACGATCCGATCTGAATTGGTCCGGTCCGAATCTGATCCGATTGGTCCGATTGCCAGGTCTAATTATGAATGGCTAAATAATAATGATAAAAAAGGATGTGTTCATCTTATCAAAAAAAAAAAGGAAAGGGACAAAGTCTCAATCCATCCACTCAAAGGGTTTGATTGCAGACTGAAGCTCGAGAAGGTTCACCCTATGTTGTTCAAGTTGGGCAATCTCAGCAGTACTCAAATATGGAGTTGTTTCCAACTCATCCAAAGTCCGTTTGGCAGCCTTTATCTGTTCTTCATAGGATGTTAAAGAGGTCTTGTTAGCTGTCAATTCATTAGATAGATGGATTTTCTCCTCACGAGTTTTTTGTAATTCAGCTTCGAGATCACTTAACCTTTTCGTGATTGCCGCATCATGCTCCTCTAATAGTTTTTGCCTCTCTTGCTCTTTAACAAAGTTGGACTCCGCTTGTTTCAGTAACTCAGACTGAGCACGCATGTCATGCTCCACCTGCTCTGACTGTTGACGCCTTGCAACTTCTGCTTTTAAAGCAAGATAAGACTTGACAGACCAAAAATAGGAATCGACCTGACGCTTCAGCGGACGTGGGTCACCTTTAAGGTTTTGTATGCCTTTATACACCATGCGAGCTTCTGCATATTTTTCCTCAACCTCAGAAAATGGTGATTGTTGCAGCATGGTCAGATAGCCTGCTCCAATACTTCTGATAGCATTGGTAAAGATGGTGGAAGAATTAGGCCCTGGACGAAAAGTGTTAGAAGATGCAGTAGGAACTAGGAACATGAACACCCTTTATAATGTCATCGGAGGCGTTCACAACGTTAGGATGAATATCCAAAGCCCTAGAGGCAACTTCAAGAGAGTTGGGACCCTGAATTGATCGTTCACTGTGAGTTGAGGAAGATAGGCAAATTGGATGAGTTTGCTTCGATTGGTCCCCACTAGTCGAACCCTTTATGATCCTCAATTCCTTTCCTTTTCTGGTCGGAGGATGGGTATTGCCCTCTACAAACATATTACCATTTACAATGTCTTGAATGCTCGCATGCAAGTCAACGTCACCGTCCTAAAAGGAAATAAATAAATAAATAAAAGGAACCAATTAAATAAATAAATTAAAAAAAGAAGAAAAAGAAAGAAACCGGACTTACCAAATGAAGATTGGTAGGAAGAAAAGGAGAACTCGGTATGTTGTCAAAAAACTCCCCAAAGCTCGGTGTTTCAACTTCTTGAGCCTGGGAGGTTGACTTCCTTTTCCCATTACGTTTGTGTTTAAAATTAATATCCGACTCTGTGTCACTGGTGTCTGCGCCATCAATAGAACCGTGATGATTTACTATTTGTTTATTATTGCGGTTGTCAGGGGTACCTCTAAGACGTGAACCATCATATTTTGGTTGACTCAAACGTTTTTTCTATCATCATGCCGTGGATCTTGCTTGGACTTTAATGCATCAGTTAAGACGCTCGAACAAAGAATCTGAACATTCTTCCTTAAATCTCCAACAATCACTTTAGGCCACCGGCTAGCAAATTCGAGATGTCACCAAGTTTTTCCGAGTCCGGTGATTGGCATGGTGTAAAAACACGAGGCCCGACTTCCTGTAAATAAAAGCAACGTCCAATAACGCAAAGCCTCATAGTAAGACACCTTCGTTCTTGTACATCACGGCGCGGTAGGCCGGTGTAATCTTGGCGATAACCAAATTGCCTCCCAAATCGATGGGGGAGTAGGGTTCAGCATGAAAAATGTCACGGGAACGCAAGATGAGGTAGCCTGATTGAAGAGAAACCATATAAGCGAATTTGACAAGGTCCAAGTGGCCGTCATCATGCAAAACGTTATGTTTGTTCTTATTAACATGGTGCAACCCACGTTAATTGACGCCCTGCATGTATAAGGCTGTGAGCATCCTCTCCATTAAAGAATTTTGACCCTTGTGCACTTGAATATATAACCATCAAAGGACCGGGTGGAACAGGGTCGGCGTCATGGTGAGTGTTGAAATAATATGCTAGCCCAACCATAAAGATAATGAGTGGGAAGAGGGTTTTCAGAAAGCTAGTTTTGGAGCTCTTGCAATAGCATTCAAACCGCGATATATCTTTGGAAAGCACGGGAACTTTAAGACTAAAGGTTTGTCCACATGCCATCAAGGTAGCAATCTCAAAAATGCTCGGTCTAATCAACCTATCTTCGAGTCGGGGAGCACAAAAGTGCATAACCGGCAAGATATAAAGGCGGCTAACATAAGTATTTATTCTTCTATTCACGGCTTTGATCCCAAGAAGGTCAAACATATGCGATTCCGCCTTCTCCCCAAACAAGCTGGTTGAGCTTAATGTTTACACTAGGATTAGCGGTAAATTTGGGGAGAGGCTCGAGTACCTTCGCCTCTTGTTAGGTTCCTTGTGAACTCTCTTACATTTTACACCAAAAATCAATCCGACTTTGAGCACTCACACCTCTCTTAGAGTTGGCGTCTTTTGCTAGAGTATGATAAACAACAAACAGTATCTCACAAGCTTGAGATAATAATCGTTTCCCCTCTGTGTCTCGAGCACACATGATGTTGTAGCTAGGGACTGTCTCATGATAAATCTTCCCAACAATAGGTAACCCTCGAAATTTGTACATGTCCCACAATGAAATAGACCACTCGCCAGTCATGGTATGAAGTGTATTGCTAGTAGGGCACCGGCTCTCCTGAGAATGAGCGAATGATGTCGGGGTTCTTGTCATACAAATAAAGAGAAGTTCGAGCTGTAGAGTAAATAGAACAAGAGTCAAGAATTGCTCCAAAGCGAGATAGAACGTCTTCGTTCCACTCCCAATAGCTGGACAAATAAACTACCTCGCCCAACATTCTCAAATTTTCGAACCCCGCCGCATGGAACCCGAAATGATACTGCGGCCAAGCATTGATGAAGACGTAGGAAGCTCGAAGTTGTCTCGAAGAGTGCTCTTAAGGACATACATCGGAATTGCGTCGCGGGACCCCATCTTCACCTTTACTAACATTTCACTTCGGTAATGATCCTTTGTCAATGTGCGTCGCATGCGGTCGGGACGAAGTAGTGATTTGTGAATAACGAAATTAGTGCCAGTCCGTAGATCAACTTCTTCATTGTCAATTAAAGAGAGGTGAATGTCTTCGCCTCTCTTAAATTCTTTGAAGTACATCATCCTGAAAAAAAAAAAAAAAAAAAAGGTGTGTGTCAGAAAAAATAAAATATATAAATAAACAAAGAGGGGAAGGGTTGGACGTCACGTCTTCGTCTTCAAGGGTGTCGGAGGTGACATTGTCGCAGTGCTAAAGTCATACGAATGACACCCCCGACGGGCTCATAGTCGCACATATGGCGCATCGCGACGAAATCCCCGTCTTTGTCTTCGAGGGGATGCTGGGAGGTGACATTGTCGCAATGCTAAAGACATATGAGTAACACCCCTGACAGGCTCATAGTCGCACATATGGCCCATCGCGACGAAGTCCCCATCTTCAAGTGAACCTGTCATATAGTACAAAAAAATATACGGGCACACATGCAAAAAAAAAAAAAAGAAAGAGATATGCAGATAAAATATTTTAAACTAAAAGGTGTAAATAAAAAAATCATCACCTCACTAGTCTTGAGTTTACGGCGATATCTCCAAAGACAAACTAGAAGTTCAATATCTCACAAATTTTGATGTCTTGTAAGTCAAATAAAGTATGTCAAAATACAATTTGATACTTAAAAGAAAAGGGGGTACCGAAATTTAACTTGTTAAATTTTATAGTTTTTTGTCATAAACAACCTTTTAAAAGTGCCATTTTGTGAGAAACAACCTTATAAATTTTTTTTGTGAGAAACAACCATTAAATGTCATTTTCTTGTCGGATCGGACCTCTCGACCATTTTAGGCATTGACTGATTTTTCAAGTGAAGACTTTTTTTTTACCCCCTTCCTTCTCTTTTCCCTCCAATTTCTTCCTCCCAACCCCACCCCAACCTCTAGTCTCACCCCCATTCTCCATCCTCCACCCTCGCCCTCTCGCCTTCTCCTTCGCACAAGAAGCCACCGCATCTGTTTGGAAGCCTAGATATTTCGTCTCCTTTCTCTCATCTCACCATGGTTGCACAAAAACTTGAGCTTGTTGCCATTAACCAGTAAAAAACCATGGCCCTCCAATGTTGTTAACCTAAGAAAACTTCCCCCCAGCTTGTTGCCATTAACAGTAAGAATGGAGACAAAAAACAGAGGCGACAGATTTGGGAGAGAAGGAAAGAGGATGAGCAGGAGTAAGGCTAGGAAAGGCGGCGGCAAGGATGGCTCTGCCCTCGGCTTTCGACCAGGTGCAGATGCAGTGGCTTCTTGTGCGAAGGAGAAGGCGAGATAGAGATGTTGTGTGAGAGAATGAGGGGTCAGACTGGGAAGAAAGTGAAAGAGAGGAGAGAGAATGGTTTGAAGTAAGAAATTGGAGGGAAAAAGATAGGGAAGGGGGGTAAAAAAAGTCAACGCCGGAAAAATCAAGTCAATGCTGGAAAATGGTCGAGGGGTCTGATCTGACAAGAAAATGGCATTTAAAGGTTGTTTCTCACAAAAAAAAAATTATAAGGTTGTTTCTGACAAAATGGTACTTTTAAAAAGTTGTTTTGACAAAAAAACTCTAAATTTTAAGTGTCGTTGATGCATAGTTGTTACATATTAAGAATACACAAAGGAGATTTTTATTTCTACTTCCAATAAGGTATCACACGATACTAAAAAGAAAAAAAAATCGAGAGTATCATGTTGAACTGTAATTGTTGACTCGACAATTATAGAAAACAAACAAAGAAGCTTACTGTAATTAAAAAAAAAAAAAAGGGAAGCACTATCATGATATCATATGAGATTGAGTAACTTTGTCCCGGAATCATTCATCAAAGATGGCATTATGCGTGTAAGAGGAGCAAGAAAAAAAAATTAAAGCGTCACTCTTGTTTCTTTATTAAAGTATTTAAAAAAAAAAAAGGAAGCAATGAACTTTGTCAGTTGTATATATGCACTACACTAAGCAAATTGGGGCAGTTGGACTGTCATTCAACCGAAAATCAAAGAAGTTAAAAAAAAGAGATGAAAGGCACTTACCTGGTTCTTTCACAGAACACAAATTCGCAATGCCACAGGCCTCCACTTGGGGGATTTTGTTTGCTAGTGAATGTAAGTTATTGTGTCGAATAAAAAAAAATCAACTCTTAATTCCGTAAAATAGTGCAGCAACAAAAAAGAAGAGTCAAATTGCTTACTTTGATTGTCAACGACGATGTCAAGCCAGATTCGTTTTGTATGGAGTATATACGAGAGATTGTCAACCATTGACTCGCTTAAATAGGTGTTCAATGATCGTACTCTCTCAAAAGATAAAATTCTTGGGGAACAAGTATATCAAATCCTAAAAGGATTAGATTTTACAAGTAGTAGATCTATAAAACATTTACCCAATTTCTTGTTTGGGTAGGATATTATTTGGATCTGCATTTAAAAAAAAAACGGGACTTTCAAGTCAAAACTTAAATTTATCGAGACCTTATCATCCAAAACGCAACAAAGTCGTTTTTATACGTAGTGTTGAGGGAGCGATTTGTAGGCATTTAAAAATTTATTAGTGTTCTACATTAAAATAAATTGATTATTATTGAACTAAAATAAATATAATTAGCTCACTTTAATTAATTTAGCCCACCTAAATAAAATATCTAAATTAAATCAAATAAATATAATTTAGGTTGTCAAGTATTTGGGCCAGTCAATATTATAGTCCAAATAAGATGGTGAAATGGCAAAGGTAAAAAAACTTTCAGTCGTAAACGGGCCCAACCATAAGCTAAAAGTCCTGTGAAGGGATGTACGTTCTCTATATATAGGCGCCCTCCCGGTTGAGGGGACAAGAAAATCGTTATTCTCGAAAGCTCATAAAAGCTCTCTTTGGGATTTCTCTCGGCAAATAGTCGACAAGCACGTCAAATTTGTGCCGATTGTTGGATACTGCTTAAACGCGTTCGATTGAGATTGAGCTTTTGACGGCCCTCGTTCGAATACACTTCAAACAAAACTCAAGCTCGGGTTGACGTTGACAAAACGTCATCCCACATTCAAGCTTCGGGTTGACGTTGACATAACGTCGGCTCTACGCTCAATTCCGCGTCGACATCCAGCCACGTGTCGACTCTGAGCTACGGAACGAGAATCGAGAGGACTTAGTTTATTTTTATTATAAATTGTTTACAGAGATTGTACTCAATACATTTATTGAAATAATATTTCTTCGTTACTTTGTTTCATGTCTTATATATTTTAACTGGAAATTTGTGTATACAGTCATGATAGCCTATTAGTGAGTAAAAAAGAAAGAAAGAAAATCTAAAGTCAGAGTGTAATCTACAAAGACAAAATATAGGTAATACAAACCAAAGTAAATATATTCAGTAATTTTGAAATTACAGAGAAAGCAAATGAAAAATTTAATGAAAATAAAATATGTAGCAAAATTATTATAACATTACAGGATAAGCTCAGAGAAAGAAAGCTCTATGCATTTAGATCGTACCTGGTAACTCGAGTTCCTTCTCTATCCTTTTATATCATCTATCAAAAAAACTAAATCACATTTGAAGTTGAAATTCGCTACTAAAATTCTATATCTAGAGATGACAAACAACACACCATAAAGCGATAAATCAGAATTCAGATATCAAATGAAAAACAGTGAATAAATAGCCTAGATTTTGAAGAAATTAGGGTTAAAGAACAAGAGAAGTACGAAAACATAGAAGAAATTCAAAGAAATTAGGGTTAAAGAATAAGAGAAGTACGAAAACATAGAAGAAAATCAAGGAACGGTGACCGAAGAAAGGAAATCGAGCAACCCGAGTGGTAAGAGAGAAAGGTATACATGCGAGTAAAAGCACTTATGTCCTTGACTCTTCCTGCGCCGGAGTTCGGCGGATGCTACTCGTCGTTCCTCTTGCCATATCGACTACTCAACTAGGGGTGTAAATGATGCGAGTCGAGCTCGAGTTTAGCTAAACTCGACTCGAACTCGAAAACTCGAAATCAAGCTCGACTCGACGCGAAAACTCACGAGCTAGAAAAAATCATACTCGACTCAAACTCGAAATCCTAAACTCGAGCTCGAACTCGAATCAAGCTCGAACTCGAAACTCAAACTCGAATCAAGCTCGAACCCGAAGCTCGAACTCAAATCATGGCTCAACTCAAACTTGAGTCAATCCATGTACCTTGAGTTAGGTACTTGGAGTAGCCTTTTATAAAGAAAAAAAAGTTGGGTGTTTCATTGTCCAACCATTGTGGGACTTTATGAAACAAACTTTCATAGAAAAAAATGGATCCCAACCCAAAAAGTTTTTGTTCCATTTATAAAGAACACAAACTTAAAATTTTGTTTCCCAACCAATGTGGGACAACTTTAATTCAAACAATAAGTATAGCTAGAGTAGTAACATTTTATAGAGAAAAAAAGGCTATTGTTTATACTATAAACCAATGTGGGACATTTAATATTTTACATAAAAGATCATTTTTAATAATTTTCTACTTTGTGCATGAGATTTTGAGCCGAGCCAAGGCTAAGGCTCGTTAAAATCTCGTGCTCGACTTGTTAACCATAACCTAAAGACAAACTATAATTTAATGTCCACTATGAAAATATTTTCTATGAAAGTGTTTATTACATTTCATGGATTAAGTTCTTTGAAAAAGTTTGAGAATTATTTATCGAAATTGCAAGTATTATATATAATTTTGTTTCGAGTTTCTCGCGAGCTTTTCGAGTCGAGTAGTTAGTAGCTCAAGCTCGACTCGTTAGTCATCAAGTAGAGCTCGAGTACGAGTCGAGCCTACTCGAGTCGAGCCTTAACCGAGTTTTGACCGAGTCGATCTCGAGTAGCTCGCGAGTTGTCTCGTCTCATTTACACCCCTATACTCAAAAGAAGAGAAAGTAAAATATGGATAGAGAGAGAAAATGTGTGAGAAATTCATTTGAAAGAAAATGTTATGTTTAATGAAATTGGTTCTTGTTTCTGTCAAGAAATTAAGGGTGGTTGAATGTTGAAAAACTTGATGTGGCCCCCAAGAAGATACGCCTGAGCTTCGGTCTCCGTACGCCGGGATCTTGCAAAACAAGGTTAAACTACCCAGGGTGGTTCCGGGATTGCCCCTACGACGCTCAAGTCAGTAAATGATTGACGTAGAGAGAGATGCTCTGGGTTTTCTAGGCCAGAATTGAATGCATGTAAATGATGAGACAACCCCTATTTATAGAGGATGGGACCTCCAATAAATGAGGGCATTTTAGTCAGCTCTAACTGGTGGTGGAGGATTATGTTCCCTAGAGGTAGGGGTACTTTAGTAATTTCATCGTAGATGGGGCGGTCCATGAAATGAGCCCAAACAATTCTCACCATAAGTTGGACAAAGGAGGAAATGAAGCAGAGAAGATTGAAGGATATAGCATTCGATCTAGAACCACCTCGTATCGATCTTTCTCTCTCATTTTGTATAAATCAGTGTTTTAGGTTGTGGGTGAAAAAGAGAAATTAGGGTTTGGATTAGAGTTTGGGAGCTTTCCAATATTTGAAAGCCCTCCCAATTTCATTTTAGTCCCGCGAGAACAACCCGCCTTGGTGTTAGAAAATTTTCAACTTCTTGCGACCAGATTCTGTACATTTACAGCGAAAAATAAGACTGGTCGTAAAAGTATGTTGTTATTTCTGATCAGGGACAAAACTCATTGTAATATATTCTTATTTACGACCAGAAATCTGTATGGTTGTTATTTTTCGTTGTAAATGAAAGCTTTTCTTGTAGTATACGCTGGAGTTTCACTTCAATCACACGAGACTGTCAGGTTTCCTTATAGAGCCAATGGAATTTTCTCTCAATTCTTTCAACTTCTCTCAGACCCGGCTACCAGTCTAATTGTTCATGTTCATTCTCAGGAATTGGCTAGTAGATATACTCTTTAACCAACTTAGAAACTGGTATTGCTGATATCTTCACCGTGTTCTTATTTCCGTCATTTTCATAACTCAAATAGTTAACCTGAGAAATCCCATTTCTACATTTTCTGGGATCGTGATTATCCCATTCAGAGTTGCCATCACTTTTTGACTTAATTGATAAGTCATATTTATATTTAGTTTTAAGGTGCATTTAGGTTGCATTTTAGAGCATTTAGATTCATTTTAGGTTCATTATTGCATCATATTCTTAAGTTATGTTATTCTACTCCTATTCGGTATTTTTTCTTGTTTTTGATGAATTTCAGGTAATGAGAACGTATTTGGAGTATATTTAGCTGAGCTTGAGGATTAGGAGCACTTGAAAATAAGCTACGATGCATAAGGATAGTATGGATATGTCTTAGTACAAGTTTGAGCGAAAACGAAGCGGAAAATCATTAGAAGAAATGTGAAAAGGGAGTCATGTATACTCATATGATCATAACTTTTGATGTGCTTCTTAGAATCAAGAAATTCCAGTTGGGTTGGAAACTATACTTGAAGGGATTTCCAACGATAGGTCACACGCCCCAAATGGACTTCTGGTTTAAGAGATACAACCTTCGCAAGTTGACGCAAAAATCGTAGTTTTCCCGCCCGGTCGACCGGGCGAGACGAAAATTTCTTCAGAGTACAAGGCATGTTTGCCCGGTCAACCGCGCGAAAGTGGTTCCAAAAGTGCTTGCGCGCCCGACCGGGCGGCTCTGCCCGGTTGACCGGGCGGAATTTCATTTTTGTCATAGTTTCGGAACAACGTCGCCTGGCCAGGTGTTTTTCGGAAGGTTAATTTTTGCCTTTTTTAGCCGGTTTTGTAAAAACTATAAATAGGTTTCACTTCTCTCCTCTCTCTTTCTCCCTTCTCACGTTATTTTTCATTCTTAGGTTTTATTTTAGTTTCCTTCTTCCTTTTCTCTCTAATTTTTCATGGCAAACCCTAGTTTCTCTTTTCTTCATTAATTCATGAGTTTATAATTTTCATCTCTTTTTCTTTGATCATGCTTTTCTTTGTAGATTTTAATTTCATTATTTATTTCATGATAGAGTAGTTTTTATTTCTAGGGTTTGGGAATCCATGTTTATATGCTATGAATCTTGATGGATATTTATTGATAGTTTGATTTCTCTTGATATTTCTAATTGATTAGTGTTTATATTATTAATCTTGCAATCTGATCAATTGTCTGATTAAATATTGCTAATATCGAGTCATAGATCGAGAGATAGTACTCTTTAGAGGCTTACCTACAATTAGCAAATCTGATTATGTTGAGCGACCGTACTAGCATATGTTGATTTGAGAGCGTTAAGGCCTGACCGTAGGATTAACATGTACTCTAAATATCTAATTCATTGAAACATTGATGATATTTTGATAGATTATAGTTATAAACATGGTAAACCATTGCCCTAGATCCTTTTTAGTTTGATTTTCGTAGTTTGATTAGTTTAGAACCTTAATTCTCATAATTCTTGTTTTGTTTAGTTTCTCCATACTTTAGAAGCTAGATTAAAATAACCATCTCTCTGTGGATTCGACCCTACTTACACTACTACATTGTTAGAAGGTTTTGCAGGAATTATTTTTGACAGGTGTACGACTGCCTATCAGTAATGTGGAAAAAATGCCTTATTCTCGTGGAGCCATGGGCGTCCTAATAGCAACATATAAGGGGCTTTGCAATCCATTACTATGAATTTGACCTCTTGTGTGACTGATCTGATTTGTAGAGGGATTATCACATATCCAATAACTTTCCGTATTGTTCCTTCATAAGTTGATATTGCTTCGGTGAGAGTCTTCTCTTTTGAGCATGAATAACCAAGTATTAAGAGGACAAGCATTGATAGAGTCCCTATTATCAATCAATACTCCTTTTATATGGTTGAAATTGTAGTCAATATCAATATAGAGGGAATTGTTGTGCATCCGGTAGTCAAAGAGATCCTCATCGGTGAATGTTATAGCATGAACAGGTTCATCATTTTCTAGGGTTAAGTGGCCCAATCGGTATGTTTTGAGCACAAGGCAATTAATTGGGCTAACATCATTGGAATGTTGTACAACCTCTCCGTGTTTTACCCTTGGGGGCATGAAGCTGAACATTAAAATAGAAGGTTCAGGAGTAAGCTCTTTTACTTTCACGACATCCCCATGAACTGTCACTATGCCATATGTTGTTGAGCATTTGACCTTTTGGTGCAACATAGAAGCAATGGCTCGGTTTACATGAAGCCATAGTCTTCCTAATAGCAGAACAAAAGATGTTAATGCTTAGATGACTATAAATTCTACACGGCATACCATGTCTTTATATTCCAGTTGGACGCTAATTGGTCCGGTTGCGTTCATTAATGTATTATCATAGGCATTATCATAGGCACTTAGTTGTTGGGTGGTAGAGCTTAGTGATATATAGTACATTGTTGTATCCTAACTTCGCAAAGTGTTCCCTTTGGGCATACGACCCGTGATCCACTACAATATTTGACACCACACACCCGTTACATCCTAGGGTATAAAGCTCGGCTACGATTAACAATCTCTTGTAAGATCGGCCTCGGTGAAAGCAAATATTGGGGGGCATCCATGCTGGAGGAATAAGAATTGACCACCTTTTATTAGCTGGTGAATAGCATGAAGAAGATCGATGCATTTGTCTATGAGGTGAATATATTGATTTCAGAAATTGCAATAGTGACTCACATCAACCCCAAGAGATGGCAAAGCACATGAATAGTGCTTTTGTTCTAGTAGACCTTGCCTCTTCAAGTGGCCATACATGGTGCCCAAAGATTCTTCCGTGTCAGAATAAATTTGGCCAATAGATCTCTAACGACCTTTACTCTTAACAAAACCTTTATCTTGAGGTTTTGTCCTCCAATCAGACATCAGCAAACAATAGATACTTCAATTCAAACTTGGGATCAGACTACTAGTAAAGTAACTGAAACACATAAGCAAACAGTGTTAATAATTTAATTTTGACATAATTGTTTTACCTTTCATATATATTATTTAGTAGGAAATGGAAGAATTTATTTACTTTTTATTTTTTTTCGTTAGATTACACTTCTTGTGCTTTAGATTTGTACCTTTTTCTTTACAGTTCGGTTTATGAGACAACATGTTTTAGAGAGAAATTTTATTAAACTCATGATTAAGACTCTTTATGTTATCAATTTTTTTTCTTTTATTATTCCCTCCGTCCCAAAAAGACCTGAACACTTGTTGAGGCACGTAATTTAAAGCGATAAGTTGTAGTGTGCTTATTTTATAAGTTGATGTGATATAAGTTGGCGGGGTATTTTTTTATTGATGAAGGTAGAGTGTGGGCCAAAGGAGTATAAAAGAAATAATATAGTAACAGTGGGACGATACCAAAAATAGAAGTGTTCAAACTAATTTGGGACAAACATAAAAGGAAAGTGTCTGATACTATTGTGAGACGGGAGGAGTATTGTTTTCTAAAATTACACTTTCATAAATTGATTTTAGGAAAATAAAATCATTTAAAAAATTTTGAACAAAAGGGTTATTGACAAAAACATGATATTTTTTTTGTAAATTTGTGTCAACATATTTTATATTTTAAGTATGACACCAATGATAAAAGAAATTGTTAAGAAGTATCTTATTATTTTAATAATCATTTTGGCAGCAATTTAGGTGCGGTGAATAATTACTAAAATATTTTTGCAAATGAAAGCAAGCTGAAAATTTAAAGAGTTAATTTTGAAAATACTTCCACATTATACATTAACTGATATTGCAAATAATAAAGGATATTATCCTTATGTCCCAGGGTAAACTAAAAGGAGGTTCATTTAAGGAGATATTTGATTAAAGTGGCCCCGAGTCACTTCTATTGTGGCTATCAAGGTTAGACGCTCCTGACAGAGCCGTTCGCAATAGCTTGTCGATGCAGGTTGTATGCCCTTAATTCATTTATTTGTCGTTCTAAATTTTCGACCCTTACAAACAGACAGATGTGTCAGATAGAATAAGAAAATTGGTAAAAATTGGTGCACATGAATGGATCGATAAACACATATACACTACCAAGCACACATTATTTAATTTTCACATAAACATGCTATATACAAAATAAATTATGAATAGCCATGATTAACTTTTTATTATATCAACATTGAAAAGAACGCATTTTTCATATTCAAACCTCTTATAGATACACTCGAATGACAGTAAGTCTCCAGCAAAATTATCAGCATGTTGTACCCGATTTTTTTGATATCTTAATTAACAATCTAAATCCCACATAAGTCTTTTATTAGACTATATTTTTGCAGAAAAATTGAAGTCGTCACCCTATTAATATCTGAACAGGAACAAATTTATTTAACAAATCATTTTACACTAGTGGAAAAAATCTTAAATGACATAAAAGAACTGATATGTTAGGTTACTGAACCAGATCAGGTGAGTGAAATTTTTTGCGAGCAAAGAAAATGATCTGGTGGAGAGTCAAAACCAGATTAGTTAACAAAACTGATTAAGTTCTTGGTCCACGCCAACTCCTTTTAAGGAGCCCATTCCCTCCTTCCCTCCTAAACCCTAAGCTCTCCTCTCTTTCACCCTCTTTCCCTCCTAAACCAACAACCCCCATACTCCCCTATCATCTTAGCGTCTCAGCCTTCCTTTTACCTCTCTCATCCTCTCACCGTCCTTCCTCTCTCATTCCTCTTTCCTCCCCCCTCCTCTTTTCCTCTCTCCTCATCTTTTCCTCTCTCACCCTAAATCACCACCACCGTCGTTGCTTTGTAAACCACCACCAACCAAGTTCCCTTCGCCAACCAACAAGCATTGCTTCGTATAACAACACCATCTTTGCTTCGCCAACCAACCACTCACCAACTAGTAACCATCGTCGCTTTGTCTTCATTTGTTGGATTCACCAACCAACCACCTTAACAACAACAAACCATCATCGCTTCATCTTCATCTGCTGGGTTTTCTTCAACCCCGACCAACCACTAACCATAGCCACGAATTGGAATGTTGAATCAAGCCCAGATTTAGGTTATCTTTATTATAATTTTTGATTAATTTTGTAATTTTTTGAGGTTTTTTTTTATTATCTTTGCTTAGTTTATGTTCTTTATTTTAATTTTTTGTTATTAATTTATTTTCTGTTGTCAATTTACATTTTTGTTGTTAAAGTTTTTGGGCTTAATTTATGTTCTTTATTTTTTTTATGTTAATGTATATTTTTTTACTGAAATTTTATTGTATATTTGCTAGTTTTAAATGTTGATTGATGGGTTTAGAAATGATTTGAATGTTTTGACTTGATTTAGATTTCTAATTTTGTTGTTGCCTGTTGGGTTTAGGAATGATTTGAATGTTCTAATTTGATTTGAATTTTTTAAGTTATATTGCTTCCTGGTTGGGTTTAGGATTAAGCAAAAGAAATTTATTTGAAACCTAAGCTAATTGATCCAGTCTTGTGTTCCAAAACCAGATCAGTTAAGTTTCAACTGATTTGATGGTGAACCGGATCAGTTGACATTTCCTAGCAGATCTGCACCACCCGCTCAGGTCCATTTTCGTATTAGTAAGGCCTATTTTGACCGGATCATTTGACCTGTTATCCACTAATGTCAAATTATTTTTTAAAGAACTATTACTTATAATGATGATGACTTTGTATAAATAAGGCTGGTCTTTCGTAACATGAGATAGGGTTCGGGATTTAGCTTAAGAGGTGCAAACGTCTGGAATTCATATCCTCTTTCATTCTAAACAATGGGCTCTTACTAATGCATTATTTTTCATTTTTACTAATCATGGCTATTTACAAAAAGAAAACACATAATTACACATCTACACATTCAATCATTTGAGGACTAATATATCACTTGTATATGATAGGTTTGAACATTGAAGTTGGACTATATACCAATCATTGCGGAATTGAAATCTATTCATCGATCAAAACCTTTGTAATTCGATCTATGTCTGATCCTAAATGGCCAATTCCACTGGGGATGAAAAAAAGAAAGGAAATATGATTTTCAAATAGACGGTGAATAAGTCTCCTATAAAGTAAGACAAATCTATTTGGATTGAGGTAATCACTCTAATTAGTGATACCAATTAAGGTTGAGGTAATAACTCCAATTAGTGATAACAATTAAAATTAATGTAACCACTAACCACTCCAATTAGTAATACGAATTAAGATTGAGGTAATCACTCCAATACCAATTAAGATTGAGGAGTTTTGGATTGATATGGTTTTTAAGAAGTATTCTTAATGGAAATGTCAATAATATTCTTTCAAGATTATTAATTCATTTGGAGTAGAATGGTCAATTTGAAATGGAGTTTTGTGTGTTTGGCTTACCGAAATTTGCCAATTAAAATTGAGACACTTGATATGGCCTAAAATGGATTAGGAGATACATAATTACTTATCAAATTATGTCAAATTGTATAATGGATCCATTTGAAGATCATGGAGAACAATGAATTTTTTTTATAAACATAAGATGGATCATCATACAATTTGACGTAGTTATATATACAATTTTCTCTTCTAATTGAGATTGGGTCATATTATTCATATACTATGATATATTAGGGTCATAACAAACATGCAATATTCTCATATTGATTGCTCATTTTATTTAAATAATTTACTTTTGTGAGAATATTTATTAAAATTGTGCATAAATATCTACATTTTTTCATTAATTAAGTGGGGTAATAACTATTTATAATCATGGTTATTACAAAATCTATTATAACATTAACAAAAGTATATAATCTATATAAATCGTCAACCTTGGTCTTTATCATGATACTCCTTGATCTTGATATCTTTGTAAGACCTTTGGAATTTATAAATTAAACTTTGTTTATATATAAACTTATTATATAAGATTGATAATTAATTAGACTATCTTATTTAATTTTCCATAATGATTTTTATTTTTAAAGCAGGTAATGATAGTGAATCATTTAAAAACTTTTAAAATTCCTGAGATAGACTTATTTGCTTATAAATTTCCTTTTTATATAAATAAATTATTTCTTAATGAATTTAAAAACTAGGCAAATTATTCTGGACTTTTCTAGATTATGTTTTGCACCGCAACTAACTTGTAAAATCAAGAAATTACTGAATAGTGCATGAAATTTGGCATCTTATACACCTATAGACAGATCCATAAGTCGTTTGTATTGTATCAAAAATTGATAAATTTTTCAGGGATAATTCAATTTATTATGATTGTTGTACTAAAATCGGTTGAAACATAATCTTTATTAAATGGTTTGCTTATAACTAGACCTAATGAATTTATCTAGCTTTGTACTTTTGCATGTGCATTATAAAAATAATGGAGTACTATACTGGAAAATTTCATGACATTTAGAAATTATTATGGTCCTTTTTCATTTAATATATTAATTGTAAAAAGTTTCAGTCTTATGAAATTTACTGTTTCTCGTTAGTGTCTTTGTAAAAATGATATTCAACAGCACAAAACTCGTATGCCATGATTTACATGTTTTTGGAAACCTAGGGATGTTTAATTCTTAGGAAAAATTGATAGGAACAGTCCCAACTATGGGCGCTCCGCCATTTTCAGTCCCAACTAAAGATTATTTCTGAGTGATCCCAACTATGCATCATTTTTTACAAAATTGGTCACAACAGGTCAATGACCTGCTACAGCAGGTAAAATGCTTTTTTTTTTCTTTTTCTTTTTCACCACCACCTATTCAACATCACCCCACCACCCAACACATCACCCCACCAACAGCACCACCAACACTTTATCTCTCCACTGCAGAAACCACCACCCAGATCCCTCTCTTTCCATGAAACCCCTCTTTCTCGCAGTACCCCTCTCTCTCCTCACTCACCTGCATCGATGAAAATTCTGGTGTTTATGCTGGTTTTAATGGTCGTAACAATGATGATTTTGATGATGGTGATGATAGTAGATTTTCTGGGAAAAATAGAGGAAATTTTAGTGATGATAAAAGCTTTAGGTCTTCTAGAGGTGCGAGACTGATTCAAATGCCACAATTTCATGGAAAAACTTATTCATCATATCGTAATTATGGGCGACAAGGAAGAAATGATGGGTTTAGAAAGCCCATTGGTGGTTATGGAAATAAAGCTGATGTGAAATTAGATGATGAGTTTTTTAAGTTTGATGGTAAGGATGAAGATAGTGGGGTGTTGGTTTGGGGAGGGGGGTGGCAGATTCATCGTTTTTGTTGATTGTGAATTTCGATTTTTTAATTTTGGTGTTCTTGCATGTTTTTGTTGATTGTGAATTTCGATTTTTTGGTTTTTCTTTGTTGAATCTTTATTTGATCGATTGTCTTTTTGCTGAAATTGTTCTATCGGATCTCTGATTCTTGTGGTTAACTTTAATCTTTGTTTTCTTTTTTAATTCGGTTTGTTGGTTTCAACCGTAGGTGCTCGGTAGTAATGGGTTGAGTTTTAGTTTTGTTGGGGGGGAGGGATTTCGGGGTAGGTTGGAGATGGGGTGGGAGGGGCCGGGGGGAGGGTTAGCAGGTGAGGAGGGATGGAATTTCTGAGGTGGCTGGGGAAGGGGGGGCAGAGGGGTGCCATGGGAGGAAGCAGATAGGAGAGAGAAAAAGAAGGAAAATGAGTTAAGAAATTTTAAAGAAAAAATTTTAACCTGTTTAACAGGTAAGCAGTCACCTGAGACCAATTTCAGCAAAAATAATGCATAGTTGGGATCACTCAGAAATAATCCTTAGTTGGGACTGAAAATGGCGAAACGCCCATAGTTGGGACTGTTCCTATCAATTTTTCCTAATTCTTATTATCCTCAACCTAGATAGTTTTAATTTAAGCTAAGTAGAGCAAAAAAGTTAATAAGGTACTTGACAAAATAGTTTTTACTAACAATTTTGTATGAACTCTAATTAATATTGAAAAAAAAATTAGTTATTATAAAGCCCAACTTTCATAGACATCTTGAATTTAGCAAGAAAAATATTACATCTTACGAACGACCTATATAATATAAATAATAATAGAAATTATCTCAAGCAACTTTCAACATAATTATAACACCACTTTTTGTTTTTATGGAGATATTTATGCATAATCTAAAAGATAAAATTTATAAAAATGATTTCTATGATCATTAAGCAATTTAAATATGTAAACTAAAAATTACACATTTCCTATTTTCTAATCAGATAATTCCTAAGAGTTCCCCCAATAGAGTTGGTTATCCAGGTGGTGAGATTTCGAGGTTGGGAATCCATTGGATATCGTTATACCCAAACCTCTTCAAAATTTTAAAAAAAATTGAATAAGAGAAAACAAGGAAAGAGTTAGTGATGATCAACCAAACAAGTAAGTAAATAAAAAGGAAATGAAGAAGGTTACCTTGCAATATGATCAATGGTGTGAATCCTTTTTGCAATGGCTTCTATATTTTATTGGTTTCTCTTAATTTTACTAGGTTATTTTCGAAGTCTTAAGGACTACTAAAGATGACTAAGAACTACCTATAATTTTATTACTTAACTACTAATTTTTTTGAGATTTTTTTTTTCTAAGATGATTACTACTTAACACTTAGATTGGCTCTTACTTGCTCTCTCTAATGCCTTAAGTTCTCCCTCTTTATGTATAAAAAATCAAGGGTGTTTATAGAGAAAGTGCATGGCACCATTTAGGCTTTAAAAATAAAATAAAAGAGAAAGTAAAAGGAAATAGAAAATGAAATTGTTACAAGGCAAAAAATTTGAATTTTGTCTAATTACACATGGTTTATTCCTCTTACAAAACTCTGATTTTAGCCCACCAAAATCAACTTTAATCACTAAGATTCTTTTATTCCTCTTCTCCATTGGACAATAGGAATGTTTACCAGTGATTTCTAATGAACAAAAGAAGGTAACTATGTTGATCACTTGATAAAAATCTGATTTGTGCTAGTCTTGGCAATTATTCCTATAGGGAAGACAATTATTCTCATTGGAAAGATAATTATTCTCTTCACCTCTTTGGCATGACATGATTCCCTTCATTTATCTCACAATTTTCTAATTTTTGAGGCTTGTTTACTTCTAGATTTTCACCCATGGATTGTCAATTCTTAAATATGCTTTTTGTACTTTACGTGCATTACATCTCTCTATAAAAAAAATCTGATTTTTAAGCTCCTTATGAGTAATTAAGCTTATGTATGATATTACTTAGTATATACTCACATATTAAACATAATGGACAGTTTGTAACAAATGGATGACATTAGGCTAATGTTCTTACCAAAATTTTTAACTATAACCTCCTAACAATAATCTTATATGCAAAACAAAGTTCATGGCTTAAGTATAGAGGTTAGAAATACACGATTAAGGCAAAAATGGCCTAAGGAGTGCACGTTCTAAGCCCGAATATCCACTCCCGAGCCTTCGAGAAAAATCGGGAAGTTGGCTATTAGAGTGGAGTTTGCACTCCAAGGTAGAGCGTGAGCTCTATTAGGGAGTGTAAGCTCCCCGTTGCGTGGTGCCTTTTTGTCCTTTGTCTTTCTATACATTTTGTCCTACTAAGTATGCATCGCTTAATCCTCGTTGAAATTAATCATCTATTCCATACACAAAGGTTTTCATGAGAAATCATTGTAGGTCTCATCCTTGCTCCTATCTGTATTAAACAACGTTATCGGCAAAGAAAACCTTTCTTATTCTTACTTGAGAAATAATATCATAATATTCGTGCCCAATTTTAGGAACGTAATGAGAACATGAGAACGTTATGGTATTAAATGACTCATTAACACTCTTCATAATCCAATATTACTGATGGTCTTATACATGTACCTCTCTAAATTGAAACTTTCCTTTTGATCGTTAATCATACGTAAGAAACGAGATTCAAAATTTGGTGTCTATAATTAGTAATTTAGAGTTATAGAATATTTTCAAAATAAAAAGAATAAAATAATTAGTACAAGATTTGATTAGTTAACTTAGATAATTAATTTACTTAATTATGATGCAATAATAACTCAATCAAATATTAATTTTATGTACTTGAGAATAATATTAGTAGATTTTTTTAGTATAAACATGATAATTTCAATAACATTATTATTTTTAGGTTGAAATATGAAGAGAAAAACAATTTGTTCGTATTTTTCAAAAGCACAATATACTTCATATGTTGATGAAAGTGGCCCAATCCCTAGGGAGACTACTGAACCAGTTGCTAGTGCTAATCCAGAGACATCTACCCTAATACCAAATGAACAATTTTAAAATCCTACTAGAGATGAAGCTATTGATGTTCGTAACACTTCTTTAGTACGTGATCCGGCTTTGCATAAGCCAATTGATAGATTTCCTTCAGAAAAATAAGATGAAATATTACGAGCATATATTGACCACGGGCTTACCAAATTCATTTGTCTCCACATCCCTCTTCTGGTCATGCATATCATCCATGTCGTTTCCAATCTAGTTGGTTTCAGACTTTTCATTGGCTAGAATATTCTCCCACTACTGACGCTGCTTATTGTTTTCCGTGTTTCTTTTTCCTAAAGAACCTGCTAGGGAAAGCTTGTTCAAATGCATTTACAGTACAAGGATTTATAAATTGGAAGAAAATAGGTGGAAAAGAATGTTCTTTGCTATCTCATATGAGGAAAGATATTAATTCGGCTCATAGTCATTCAGCTCAATGTCAGGAAAATTTTGAAGAATTCTATAGGTCATATAGACAAAGCATATGACTATATGAGAAACCGACTGCAAAGCAAATTGAAAACAATCATTTAAGAATTATAACTTCAATAGAAGTTGTAAATGACTTATATTTCAAAATTGTGCATGTAATATTTTACTTGTAGACTATAAGATATCCTCTAACATGTTTTGGCAATTCCCTTCATCATAATAGTTTCTCTTTATACTTGGACTTCCATCTTTAACTTATAACATCTAAACTATAGCATTCCAAAATTCTCATGTTATGAATTTCCCTTTAAAAGTTTTCTTATCCCCAATACATGAACTCTCATTGCCATAATATAACCTTATTATATTATCTTAAATCACCTACAATTACTATGGCAAGTCAAAATATCTCACTCCATATTTCCATGTTATAATTGAATATTCTATGATGCAATTTTCCATCTGAACTTTAGTATTTCCCAATACTTAAACTCGTTGTCCTGATCCTTCTTAAATTTATAATTCACAACCATATGTCCCATGTATTTGTACTGAAAGCTCATATTAATCTTAACACCATACGCTTAGTATTGTCATTATATAACTTTAATTACTCTCTATTACCTAGATTTATATTTTTTTCCAACTTCCATTTATATAATCTTACTCATCTGATGGAAGAAATTATGCTCCAAACTCTTTTACTTGACCCCTTTGCGGATATGATCTTTTATTACATAAGTATTGTAAATTATCTCTCTCTAATCGATACTCCTCTAAACCACCACCAAGATATGGATCCTTTATTTCACTGATACGACATTCATATCTCAAATCCTACACATCCTCTGAACTCACAAACATCTCGTAACAACTCCATTAACTCATAAATCAATATTTGACCTTTGAAATTCACATCCAAATTTACTATTCCCTAACTATCTAATCTACGTCCACCACATAACATCTTCATTCTTAGTTAGAACCTCCCAACAATTACTTCGTCCTTCAATTATGACATCACAAATCTTCATTCTTATATAACCAAGCTCCATAGTATTTCCGGAAATATCTTTGGGTGATACCATTCAGCCTTGTTTATACGTCATAAGTAAATCTTGGGATAGTTGTCTACTTCTAATAACACTCTCAAAGCGACATTTGTATTTCTTAAACAGAACTTCACAAGTACCCATCTCACACCAAACTCATTCTAACTTGATTCCAAACTCCATAAAACATAATTCATCTATGATATTCCATAAAGATATAACTTGTTTACAAGACTCAATACTTACGTGTTTCCGAACTTAAATCCGAAAATAATGTTTATTAAATTGACCCAAATTTGAGAGAGTTTTTCTATGAGAACTTCTTCATAAAAATTTAAGTAGGAGTAAAGATCTTCCCCGTCATTAATGGAACTAGAAAAAACTGATTTATAATTTCACGAGTCCATATTTGCTCATAACTCAAATTCATAATTTTCAAAGTTCGTGATCATATATATACTCAAAATCTCAAACCATAATAAAGAGTCTTTCATACTCTCTGAATTCCATATAAAACTTATATCGCAAATATTTTGACAATTGTCTTATACCTGAAATTATAACTCAACATCTTTGATCATATACTAAAGATCCTTGCTTTAATTCTCATAGCTACACTTTCATTTAAAAGATCAAGTTACTAAGCATAAGAAATCGATTATAAATTCGATGTGGAAAAACAAGTAGATTTAATATCACACATTTACATTCTCAAAGGATTTAACTACCTTCAATCAGTTCTTCATATCCAAAAGTTCACTCAATAAAACTCATCACATATTTAGCTTTTGCTCATAGCTTAAAACCAGACATGTAGTCAACAATTCTTATAAACACACAAATAACACTTTGAATCATTCTGTATTTATATAAAAGGCTTATTAAGTTCAACACATGAAACACGGATATAGGTTCGAAGGTGGAAGGACATGTGTGTACCTTAAAACGATTCCCAATAATTTGACATTCTGAATCACCAACTATAGCTCGAACTTTAAAAATTATCTCCATACACATACTCCCACAACGACCTCAAAACAATAACAACAATTAATATCCATCCTCACAACAATTCAGATAAGGAAACTAACTTCTTATAGTTTCTAAATTCTTTCATGAACAAATTGGAAACTCATATATTAATACCATTCCTCTAAACTAACTCGCGCCATCAATTTCGCATTCTAATTCATTAACCCCAAGATTTATTCATACAGAATATTATCAAACATAATTTATAAAAATCAGATTTTATAAACTAACTTAAAAGGATCAATATATATATTGTAACTTTCAGTCCATTAAATTACAAGGGAAAGATTCAATCTTTTACTAAAACATACTACCACAAACTAATTTTGCAATTGAACTAAACGAAATAGGAAGTGAAATCAATATCGATTTCAAAAATAAGTTTCAATCTAATAATTCAACAAAAGTTCTAATCTTTAAGCTCAATAACCCAAATACTACTAATTTCAATCCCATAAACTGATTTTGCAAATCAATACCAAATTCAATTATACTTGTGAAAATCATAACTAAATTTCATAACTGCCAATGAATTTCAAAACTAAGCAAAGCTCAACAACAACACAACCACCAGCAGCAGCAACGCCGGAACGCCGGCAAGGAGCAGCAGCAACGCAACACCACACAACCCAGCAGCACGGTGACAGTAGACCATAGGAACGGTGGCAGTAGCGCACCACAAAGTACAACAACGGTGCTGAACTTGCGAGGGGCGTAACTCATAGCTCCGAACTCCGAATTAGGCGATTTTTGTACCCAAATTCATTAATTCGAAGAGATCCACAACTTTGATGAGCAACAAAAAGTAAAATTGAATTGCATGTTGTAGATAATTGAGGCAACATATTGTTGGAAAAAAACAGAGGAGAGAGAAATGAAGGCAGCAACACAAAACTTGCAAAGGTCATAACTCATAGCTCCAGGCTCCAAATTGAGTGATTTTTGGGTCTAAATTCATTAACTTTTCAAGATCTACAACATTGATGCAGCAACTATGACTAAAAATCGACTACATGTTGGAGATATTTGCAGAAACAGAACATGCAGCTGAATTGGAAAAACTAATGGTAGTGTTTTGGTGGCCTTCTACACTGATAATTGCTCAAGGATTTGAGAGATAAAAATGTGCAGCTAAGATCTAAGATTTCCAACCATTAATTGAGGTAAAAATTTTGTCTTTCCATGGATTGATTATGGAGAACAAAGTGAGAGAGGAGATAAAATGCTACGAGAGAATGAAAATAAGATTTTGGGATTTTGGGTTTTCTCTAATCTCAACTTAATTTGGGGCAATTAAACTCAAAATATTCAAAGCAACAATTGACAACTCAAAAGAATTGGAATGGTTGTCTATAGGAGATAATGACACGAATAAGGAGAAACAATGAGAGAATTGTGGGTTTTTTTTCCCTCCTCCATGAAATTCATAAGGGCACTTTTGTAATATCAATCATAGATCCAAAAAATCTTATTTTGCTCCAAAATATAGTTAAAATTAGAAGTATATTTGTAGATTTTAAATAGCTAATTAAAATAATAATTACAATTATCTTTAAATGAAAACTGGTTAAAAGCTGGGTTATTACATGAAATTAAAGACAAAAATCAAATACAGAGATTTCTAGGATGCCTTAATTACATATCAGATTTTTTCCCTAATTTAAGACAATATTGTTCGTGTCTTTACAAAAGATTACTGAAAAATCCTCCCGCATGGTCACCGAAATATACACAAATAATACAAACGTTAAAAGAAAAAGTCAAGTCTCTTCCATGTTTAGGCCTCCCAAATCCAAATGCATTCATAATAGTAGAAACAAAAGGATGTTCAAAATATTGTTTCAAAATAAATTTTCGCCATATGGCAAGCTATATTATCAGTTTTTGATTTTCAAATAGAATTCATAAAAGGAGAAAATAATTATCTTCTGGATTTTTTAACTAGAGAATTTTTTACAAGGAAAAGGTAATAATAATTATGATCAATTATCACAGGAAACAAAATGAATCAAGATTCCAATAAACGCAAAGGTATTAAAAAACCAGAAGATTATGTGATGAGATTTCATAAGCTCCGCCCATTAAGTGAGAAAACATCTTCATCAGATAAACTTGATGCATTTTTCGATTTTCCACCTTTATCCTATTCTCAAGCAGTCAAATATCAATCTCAAAACACAAACTCAAAATCAAATACTCAAAATTCTCAATCTTCAAATTCAGAAATTCACAAATACATCACCAAACCTCATAAAGAAGACCTGCTCCTTATCCGTTTTAGAGAGATGCCTCAAATTCCTGAACTTATCAAATTTACTAATTCTCTTTTCCCAATGTATTGTCAATACCTACTTGAAACATCTTATAAAACTCAAAGATTCTATGAATTCATACTTGTTGACACTAAGTCAGTTGAAATCGAACATATCGGAAAGGTAATTTTATAGCTTATTCAAAATGCAAGATCAAGAAGATCATCCCGCAGACATAATGGGTATCTGCCTATATTCCCAAAGAATTCTCAGTCCCTTTTCAACCACAAGAATATAATTACATCGATTATCAGATGGCATGGTTGCGAGCATTTTTATTCAGAGGATTCAAGCATTCATGGATGGTCAGTATTTGTCCTCAATGTCCAAATAATTTCCCCATATGGTTTTATGAATGGTGGCTCTACTTTGGAAGCTCTCAACAGATCTGGCCAATGGAAGTCAAAAAGTCTTATGAGTTTTTCTCCACATATGTACAAACCAACACTCCATATTCCATAGAACTCTTACTTCATAAAGAGTTCAATGTCCCATGGATAATGTGCTGGTCCTATAACATTATTCAATGGTACCCAACACCACTCCCCATGTCTTTAGTATGTGAATTTAAGATCAAGTGGTGGGAAAAATTTGCCATTGACAAATTTTGTTCATTAAAGACAGTCCAGAAATAAATGGTTGCAGATAATCAAATTATCAAAGCAATCAAAGATATTACAAAGCCTCTTACTCCACGAAAAAAAAGGAAACAAAGAATCTAGAAATTCAAGAGTCCGAAATTAAATTACTCAAAAAAGATATCAAACTTCTCAAAAGACAAACCCAGCTTTTAATCCAAAATTCAGACGATTCATCCGGCTCATCAGTTCATTCCTCACCTGACGACCCATTCGGAGGACCTTGTGCTCAAGATCTTTATTTACAATAAAGAAGAAGTTTTTTTTTTCAAATTATTCAAATAAAAAATAATAATAAAAGCCCGTAGGATCTTCCTGGCAAAAATTAGGGCAATAAAAAAAAAGATTCCGCTAAGTGATTATCACTTAGGAAAAAATAAGGGACATATTTTACTAACATTTTCAATGCAGGTATCCAAATGATGACTCGACAACATCAAAGATATCTGTTGAATACACCTGAAGATATCTGGTGTAACATACAAAGGCACAAAACGGCGAAATCCCCAATCAAATGAAAAAACAAAATGCACAACATGACAAAGATGCATATTACAAGTACTACTTCTACCCGGGGATGGCAAAGAAAGCAAACACATCATTTCACAAGAAAACATACTCATCAATCAAGCAAAAAAACCAACATCATTACACAATCGGTGTTCGGTGTAACTTATCTGATTTGTATCAGATAAACTCACGACATATGTAATATAAGTAGAACAATGTAGTCAGTAGAAGTTTTAAGTTTTTGCGGATAACTTTTCATATAGCAAGTTTATAGAATAAGTTAGACAGATCAAGTTAATAATAACTAGCATTTTTTGCACGCTATGCGTGCATGTCATATTAACCTTTTTTTTCTTAGTCAGTTATTCATCAATGTTACAACATTTTTGATTCGAACAGACATTTATAATTATTTTTAGTATTCTAATATGTTTTTCTTGAATAAATATTTCGTTGGTTTTCTTAGTTATTTGCTCATTATTATTCAAATATAGTATCGAGAGAAGGAAATATAAAACAGAATAAAGCTTGTGCTCAAATAAAGTGGAAGAATTTGTGTATCAGGTTCACTGGTTCAATCGTTGAATATTAATAAAGTGGAAGAGTTTGATTTTATATAATAGAGATTACTAAATAATAATCAACATTTAGGTTTTAAAATATTATAAGTATAATTATTAATATGAAATTTATGTTTTTATTTTCTCTTCTGATTGTGTCAATCAAGTTATATCGTCAATTTAATTTTTTATCAGAGTTTTTCACACATGTAAGAAGAGGAAATCATTCTCCTCAAATTAATATTTAATTGAAAGTTTAAATTTAATTCTATTGTTAACTTGTTCAATATATAAGGCAAGTAGGAAAAGGAAAGGTTATTTTATGTATATGGCAATTTAAATTCATTAAGGGTATAGCCGACATTTTATAAGGGACACCAGCTTCCTCCCCCCTTCACTTATATAATAGAGATGAAGGATTTTTCATTATGGCTCCTTTTAAAAAAGGAAGAGATGATGATAACTCCTCCATTACTAATTTAGGAGACGTTAAAAAATTATACTACCAAAATAATTATTCAAATCAACTTCTCACTACCATATCAAAAAAAATATAAATGTTATCTACACAGCTAGAATCCAAAAAGGCCCTTGAGATTGAAGACATAACATCAAAGCTAGGAACATTATCTATAAGTAAAAAGGAATCAAAATTCCCCTTCGACATAGCTACTCCACAAATTAATCCTTCAAGTATTCCTATATATCGTCAAAGATGTCCTAATTTACCTAAAAAAACAAGTCCTTTAATTAGTAAAATTGAAGAAAAATCATCTGGCCTAGGTACATCTAAATCAACTAATAATATTAATGTCTTAGACAAACACAATTCAAATAAGAATAAAATAATAGATTCTAATGATGAAAATATTGAAATTAATAAAATAAACAACAGTTCTTGGAAAAAATGTCTCTACTAGAAATTATTATACTAGACCCACTCCACCAGATATTCAATATGAAGAACGACATAAATTCAGAGACTCACAATATGATGGAACTGCGGTCTATGAATGGAATGTTGACGGAAAATCAGAATATGAAATATTAAATGTCCTATCTGATATGACTATGGCTATTACTACTTATAGATCAAAACATTGTCATGAACATACTATTATAGAATTTCTTACAACCGATTTTACTGGTCAACTAAGAAATTGGTCGAACAATAGTATTAATATAAAGACAAAAGTTCAAATACTTAATCATGTCAAAATAGAAAATGAACAACAAGCTCTAGATGGAAGTTCAATTCTTATTAATATGATCGCTATGCATTTTATTAGAAATCCCAAAGAAGAAATGTCAACAAATCAAGCAGTTCTCACTAATCTTAGATGTCCTACAGTTGATGATTATCTATAAAGATGTATTCCTTAGTAATATATTCAGACGAGGTGATTGCAATTAATTTTTTTGGAAAGAAAGATTTATATCTGGTCTCTCGTCTTTATTTTCTCAAAGAATATTCCTAAAACTAAGATAAAGTGCAACTCAATATGAAATTCCATATGATAGTACGACTTATGGACAAATATTTTCCTTTAATTTGTCAAAAAAGAAGCAATTGCTTTATGTCAAGCATTAGCAATTCAAAGTAAATGTTTTTCTAAAAATAGATAAAGACGTAGATAATTATGTAGTTTCTGTGTTGCATTTGGTCTACCTAAATTTCAACCTCCTTGTGCTATTAATATGAAAAGATATAGAGAAAACTTTCGACAAAATAGACAACTTAAAAACAATGACTCATACTATAAAAAGACTTTTAGAAAACCAACAAGACCACCAAAAAAATATAGATCCTAAAGAGCCAATTTATTGCTATAAGTGTGGTCGAGTAGGGCATAAGGCTAATGAATGTGACATAAAACAAAAAGTCAATGAATTATGTAGTCATGATCCAGACCTTCAACAAAAAAAAATTTAGCCTTATGTTTACTAGAAAATTCCTCAAACCATAACTTCACTGACCATAGTGAAAATAATCTACTTCAAATAGAATTTAATAATGAGTTCAACCTCATGTTGTTCAAAAGAGTCAGCCCCATTTTGTCAAAAAAAAATTGATGTAATAATATTTGTGTAATTTCAAAAAAATTATTGTCCTAAAACTATTTTCCAAAATTACTCATTTATTATTTCAGATGTAGAAAATTCCACTATCTTCAATTTTCAAAGGAAAATCCAAAAACTTATATTCCACACAGAAAAGAAAAATCTATATGCAAGGAATCCAAGACTTACTCAAAAAACTTTCCCCAACCACAAAAAAGTTATCAATAAACCTCACTCAAATAGCCAAAACCCATACTTTACCTACAATACATAAGATAATTTCCAAGCTCTTCATACTTGAATTAATCATCCAAATTTATCAACTTCCGACGGATATGCAAGAAATTATCATAAACAAAGTGAAGTAGGAAAATTTCAAAAAATGGTACATGAATTTACTAACATCAGAGACAATATGCCCTTACAAGATTCGCGCACATGGGGACAATCTATACTAGTATTTACATATTACCAAACCGGAGGCTTTTTTCTCTCCGCAAGAAACATACAGAATAATGATCCTTATTTTAAGACATGGAAATATGGCTTAGTAAGGAAATTTTACGAAGTCCCGGAGCCTTAATCAGAATTTTTTAAATAATTCACAAAATTCCAGCCATACATATTTTCAACAATATACTCCATTCAACATATAGAGTGGATATATATATGAAGAAATTGTTTTATATATTATAGGTAAAGTATGGGTTTTGGCTATTTGAGTGAGGTTTATTGATAAATTTTTGTGGTAGGGGAATGTTTTTTGTGTAAGTCTTGGATTCCTTGCATATGGATTTTTCCTTTCTGTGTGGAATATAAGTTTTTGGATTTTTCTTTGAAAATAGAAGATAATGGAATTTTTCTGCATCTGAAATAATAAATGAGTAATTTTGGAAAATAGTTTGAGGAAAATAATTTTTTTGAAATTACACAAATATTACTACAACAATCCTTCTGACAAAATGGGGCTGACTCTTTTGAACAACATGAGGTTGACTCATTATTAGATTCTATTTGAAGTAGATTATTTTCACTATGGTCAGCGAGATTATGGTCTGAGAAATTTTCTAGTAAACATAAGGCTAAATTTTATTTTGAAGGTCTGAATTATGACCACATAATTCATTGACTTTTTGTTTTATGTCACATTCATTAACCTTATGACCTACTCGACCACACTTATAGCAATAAATTGGCCTTTTGGGATCTATATTTTGTTTGGTGGTCTTGCTGGTTTTCTAAAAGTCTTTTTATAGTATGGGTCATTGTTTGTAAGTTGTTTATTTGGTCGAAAGTTTTCTCTATATCTTTTTCTATTAATAGCAGAAGGAGGTTGAATTTTAGGTACACCAAATGCAGCACAGAAACTACCTAATTCTCTATGTCTTGCTCTTTTTTCAGAAAAATATTTACTTTGAATTGCTAATTCTTGACATAAAGCAAGTGTTTCTTTTTTTACAAAGGAATATTTGTCCATAAGTCATACTATTATATGGAATTTCATCTTGACCTGCACTTTCTCTTAGTTTTAGGAATATTCTTTGAGAAAATAAAGATGGGAGACCAGATATAAATACTTCTTTCCCAAAAAAATTGATTGCAATCACCTCGTCTGAATATAGTACTAAGGAATACATCTTTATACCAACGATCGTCATAGATCCTAGTGAAGCAAGAGCATATGGTTTCTGGTACATCATCTGAAGAATTGAAGATTTAAACCAACGATCAGAAAAAGAGCTCATTACCATCATTCATTATGGAAATACAACAGTTGCTTTTCCTACATGGCTAAAATAATATTTTATGACTGGCGTTAATCACTCGAACCACTAGATCCATACATATCTCAAGTCAAAGCTGGAAGCTTTATATCTCAAGAAGGAAAAACTCTCTTTTTCAAATTATTAACAAAAAGCCCGCTGGATATTCCTGACAAAAATTAGGGCAATTAAAATAAAAGATCCCGCTAAGTGATTATCACTTAGGCAAAAATAAGGGACATATTTTACTAACGTTTTCAATGCAGGTACTCAAATGATGACTCATCAACATCAAACATATCTGATGAATACACTTGAAGATACTCGGTGCAACACACAAAGGAACAAGACATCAAAATCTTCAATCAAATGAAACATACAAAGCACAAAATGACAAAGTTACATCTACAACTTTCATTTCTCTCCGAGGATGTCCAACAAAGCAAACACATCATTTCACAAGAAAACAAACTCATCAATCAAGCAAAAAACCAACATCAGTACACAATCGGTGTTCGGTGCAAAAACATCAAATTCAATTGGTGTAACTTATCTGATTTGTATCAGATAAACTCACGACATATGTAATATAAATAGAACAATGTAGTGAGTAGAAGTTTTAAGTTTTTAGGGAATAAGTTTTCATATAGCAAGTAAGTAGAATAAGTTAGACAGATCAAAAATTCGTTGTACAAAAGCCTTACGCTCAAAATAGTTACTACTCATATTACTCAATCCTTGTAAAGGTTTATTCAAGTTCAATCAAAGTAAGTTACTATTCATATCTGTGTTTCAATTTTATTGTTTTCAATATCTGTTCAAATTTTTGAAACTAATTTTTCAAATTCATAAATAAATTTCAACGATCTTGTTTTCATCAACATCATCAATCTTTTTAACGAGATTAATTACCTACCGTCCAGTCCCCCCTTTCGCTACATAATTAATTTGCTACACAGTCGAGACGATCCTAAACCCGTCCAGTCATGGGTCAATCCTGGTATCAGAGCCAATCAATCTGCCGATTTTGAGTCTAAAACAGTATAGTTAGTCATACTAGTACTAGTAATTGTGCTAAAAATAAATTTTGGGTTCTTATTTCGTCATGTAGAAAATTGTTGTGATAAGAGAAATGTAGCTTTTTTTTATAGGAGAGAGAAAGCTAGAAGGCAGTAAAAAAATTAGGTTTGGGACCTTGAGCCAACGTGGACACTAGAATAAGGAATTAGTTTTATACGCGCACTAGATTTGGAATTTCTTTTATTTTCAAATAAGGAATCTGAGCATGTTAATAATATCTAGACAATCAAAAGTCTACTACTAGACGACCCTATTGAACCAATACAAAGTTTTATAAATACCATTTGAAATTTTCATAGTTTCATCGGAAAGTCTTACCAAAATAATAATACCACAAACTTTTACAGTAGTACGAATGTACATGAGAAACCAATTTTTTTATTTTTTTTAAAAAATGGTATCAATAAACTACGTTTTAATACCATTAAAGGTAATTGAGACACTTCCCAATACCAACTAAACACTTTCTAGTATCACCATAGCATTTCCTAATATCAAACTAAAAAAATATAAAATAAGTCCCTGATACAAGTCAAGGTCAAGCTCCAAATGATCCGATTTGTTTAGTTCTTGAAGTGTTCGGGTTCAAGTTAAATTCAAATTCCTCATTCGTGTCATTTCTTAAGTGGGACGATGATTCCATTGATGAAGCTTGAAGGTGACACCATTTCTAGAGTCTTAGTTATTTTAATTAAGTGTTTAAAATTTCAGCAATAAAGGTCCGAAATTAAGTTGCCTTAATTCGTTCCACTTAGGCGTGTCTTAGGCGTGTTGTTTGGGATCCTTGTGCTCCAAGTTTGCAAGTTGTCATTGAGTTGTAATATTCCTTAAGTTTCCTTATTTCTTGGTTTCCTTAAGTGTGTTAGGCGTGTGAGGAGGATTTGGGGCTGATTTGAAGTTTCCTTATTTTCTCCTTTATTCTCTCCTAAAATCAAGGGATCAACTCCATAATTTTCTCCTAGAATCAAGGGATTAGGATGTAAGAAGTTTTAGGAATATTTCCTTATTTACTTGAGCTAATTTTTCGGCCCCTTGTAAGTCCTTGGAGGACAAGTTTCGTTTATTATAAATAATAGTTCCATGCTATCCTTCAAAGCATGTGAGATTTACATAAAACTTTGTTATTGAATTTAATTGTGTGATCAATTACTTTCGGTCATTAAGTTTATTTTCAGGAGTGATTATTTACTTAGTATTTAATCTACTTTATTCCAGAGTGGTGTAAGTGAGATCAAGAGTTAATTAAAATATTCAGGAGTGTTTATTTTAATTATCATATCCGGGTTACTTTGATCAATTTTCGGACTTAGTGAATTGCATCGAACTAGTTCCTTTGCTCGGATTTACTTGGTTGCTCTTTCAACTTGGACGTGCAATCATATCGGTTGGTATCGATTTTCCCGAGGAGGGTGAGGATAGAAGGGATTCTCCTTTCATTGGTAAGTGCTTCTACTTTGTTCGATCCTTTGTTGGGATTTTGTGTGGTTGTGGCTTGCTAGTTCTTCTGTGACGTAGCATCTTACTTGAGTTATAATGTCTGAATTGGCTGAAATAAAAGCTCTTATTGAGAAACTCCATAACACTTTAACTGAGGAAAAGGAGAAAACGGTAAGATTAATAGTAGCTCATAACATTCTTGCGGGTAAAGTGAACAATAAAAACGACCCTAATCACATTGACTATGAATCTGATGTTGAAGAGGTTAAAATTGTTAAACCGACTTATGATAATGATAGGGGGATTAAACTAGATGACTTTACTGGTGATTCTAGTCATGAGGATTTACTTGAATGGATTCGTCAACTTGAGAAAATTTGTGATTATAAGGGGTTTGATGATGAGAAACGTTTTAAAATTGCCACCATTAGACTAACTAAGTATGCTGGAATTTGGTTAGAGAGTCTAAAGGCAAAAAGGGCGAGACTTGGGAAACCTAAGCTTAAAAGTTGGACTAAGCTTAAGAGGAAATTGCATGAAAAGTTTGTTCCAAGTGATTCTATTCAAAGGCAATATATGAGAAAGAACTCTTTGACTCAAGATGTGTCAAGCGTGCATGAATATATGGTTGAATTCGACAAGTTATGTTTGATTTGTGATGTTGAAGAAGTCGAACAAGAGAAAATTGCTAGGTTTGTTAATGGACTTAATAAATCTATTGCTAGAAAAGTTGATGTGTCGAATTATAGCACTTTTGATGATGTGTGTCGATTGGCTTTAAAATTTGAAAGGCATGAATTGGATGAAAAGAAAACATATGGAGGAAAAACCGGCATTACTAAACCCACTTCTTCTTCTTCTTTCGTCCCTTCTTCTTCTTCTTCTTCTTCTTCTTCTTCTTCTAAACCTTTTGAAAAGAGAGACAATCCTTCTAAGGGGAACAAAAGGGAGAGCGACCTAAAATTGTGCTTCCAAAGGAAAAGTGGGAAGAAACTCGTAAGTGTTTTAAATGTCAAGGGAGGGGTCACATTGCTAGTAGTTGTCCATCTAGGAAGACCTTGACGGTGAGACAATACATGGAAATCGAAGAGGAGGAGAAAATGTATAACATTGTGTGCGAAAAAGAGGAAGAACACGAAAGTGATGATAATGAGGTTGCATATGCCGAAGATGAGACTAGAATGCTTGGGGTTATTAGGAGAACTTTGCATGTTGATCATTCTCCTAACCATGATTAAAGAGAAAATTTGTTTCACACTAGATGTCGAATTGGTGAGTTTACATGTAATGTGATTATTGATAGTGGTTCATGTACGAATGTGGTTGCTTCTAATGTGGTTTCTAAGTTGAATTTGATTGTTAGAGACCATCCACATCCCTATAAGTTGAGTTGGTTGGATGATAAAACTGGTTTGTTGGTAAAGAAACAAGCTCTTGTGTCATTTTCTATTGGGGGTTACAAGGATGAGTTGTGGGGTGATGTTCTACCCATGAGTGCTTGTCATCTTCTTCTTGGTAGGTCTTGGCAATATGATCGGAAAGTTGTTCATGAAGGTGAAACCAATGTATACACGGTTTTGATGGGTTCTAAAAAGATTCGGTTGGTTCCTTTGTCTCCTAGTTCCATGGCACCCAAGAAAGTGGTTGAAAGGAAACAAAACTTGTTTCTTTCGGCCAAAGAGTTCGAGAAAGAGGTAGAGTTGGAGGGACATTGTTATGCTTTATGTATTAAACTTGCTTTAACTAACGATGTTTCTTCTAGAAATCCGAAACTTGCAGCACTATTGGACGAGTTTTGTGACGTGTTTCCGGAGGAATTGCCTCAAGGTTTGCCGCCATTGAGAGGCATTGAGCATGCCATTGATCTTGTGCCAGGCGCACCTTTGCCAAATAAACCGGCATATAGATGTGATCCCGTAGCTTCTAAGGAGCTACAAAAGCAAATTGAAGAGTTGATTGACCGAGGCTATGTAAGACAAAGCATGAGTCCATGTGCCGTCCCCGCCTTACTTGTTCCAAAGAAAGATGGTACTTGGAGGATGTGTATTGATAGTAGAGCCGTCAACAACATTACAATCAAGTATCGTTTTCCCATGTCTAGATTGGAGGACATGCTTGATGAGCTACATGGAGCTTCGATTTTTTCGAAGATTGACTTGAGGAGTGGCTATCATCAAATGAGAATTCGTGAAGGAGATGAATGGAAAACCGCTTTCAAGACCAAACAAGGTCTATATGAATGGATGGTGATGCCCTTTGGTCTTTGCAATGCTCCTAGTTCTTTTATGAGACTTATGAACGAGGTACTACGTCCCTTTCTTAACAAGTTTATTGTTGTCTATTTAGATGATATTCTTGTATATAGTACTAGTGTTGAGTCTCATTTACTTCACTTGAGAGCTTTATTTGAAAAATTAAGAGAGCAAAAGTTGTATGGAAAAATGGAAAAGTGTGATTTTCTTTTTCCTAGTATTGCTTTTCTTGGTTACATTGTGTCTAGGGATGGAGTTCATGTGGATCCGGAAAAAGTCAAGGCCATGTCTTCATGGTTGGCGCCTACAAGTGCTCATGAATGCCGAAGCTTTCATGGTCTAGCTTCCTTTTATAGAAGATTCATCCGAAATTTCTCAACCATCATGGCACCAATCACGGATTTGATGAAGAAAGGGGAGTTTTCATGGAACTCTCAAGCTCAAAGGGCGTTTGATGAAGTCAAGGAGCTACTTTGCAACGCTCCTATCCTTGCCTTGCCGGATTTCAACAAGTTGTTCGAAGTTGAATGTTATGCTAGTGGACTTGGAGTTGGGGCGGTTTTGCTTCAAGAAAGGAGGCCCATTGCCTACTTTAGTGAGAAGTTAAGTGGCGCCAAACTCAACTACTCCAACTATGATCGTGAATTCTATGCCATTGTGAGAGTCTTGGATCATTGGTCTCATTACTTGAGGCCCAAGCCTTTCATTCTCCATTCGGATCATGAAGCACTCAAATACATCCATGGACAACAAAAGCTCAACCATAGGCATGCTAAGTGGGTTGAATTCCTACAAGCCTTCACATTTTCGTCTAAGTACAAGGAAGGTAAAAGTAACATTGTTGCGGATGCCCTTTCTAGGCGTTCTTATCTTATAGCCATGGTTGATGCAAGGGTGTTGGGGTTTGAACACTTAAAGGGTTTATATGTTGATGATGATGATTTTCGTGAGTCCTTTAAGAGTCCTAATGGTTTGTTTGTGTTACAAGAAGGATTTTTGTTTAAGGGGAACAAGCTATGCATCCCTAAGAGTGGCGTGAGGGAGTTGCTTGTGAGAGAAGTCCATAGTGGTGGGGTGGCTGGTCATTTTGGCGTGCAAAAGACATTAGACACTTTGAATGAGAGTTTTTATTGGCCCAACATGATGAAGGATGTTCATATGGTGGTTAGTAAGTGTGCTACTTGTCAAAGGTCTAAGAGTACTTTCCATAAAGGCCTTTATACTCCATTACCCGTACCCGATGCACCTTGGGATAGTGTAAGCATGGATTTCATTGTTGGATTACCAAGAACTCAAAGGGGGAAAGACGCAATTATGGTTGTGGTGGATCGTTTTTCGAAAATGGCTCACTTTGTTCCTATGCATAAAACTGATGATGCTTTGCATGTGGCGGATTTGTACTTCAAAGAGATTATTCGTTTGCATGGTATTCCTAGAAGTATTGTTAGTGATCGTGATACAAAGTTCCTTAGTCACTTTTGGAGGAGCTTATGGAAGATGGTGGGAACTAAGTTACTCTTTAGCACAAGTCATCATCCTCAAACTGATGGCCAAACTGAAGTAACTAATAGAACCCTTGGAGCTTTGTTACGTGGCTTGGTGAGCAAGACACAAAAGGATTGGGATATAAAGCTAGCTCACGCCGAGTTTGCTTATAATCGAGCTCATTCTTCTACTACTTCTAAGTCTCCATTTGAGGTGGTCTATGGTATCAATCCTTTTCTTCCTATTGATTTTGTGTCACTAACTAAATCTGAAATTCATGTTGATTCAAAGAAGAGGTTGGAAGCTTTTAAGAAGACTTGTGAGCAAGTGAAAGCACGAATTGAGAAGATGAATGCTCAATACAAGGAACGAGCCAACAAGCATAGAAGACAACCGAAATTTCAGATTGGCGACTTGATTTGGATTCATTTGAGGAAAGAACGTTTTCCAAGCAAGAGGAAGAATAAGCTTATGCCTAGAGCTGATGGTCCATTCAAAGTCATTGATGTTATTAATGAAAGTGCTTATAAGATCGAGCTTCCAAGTGATTATGGAGGTGTGAGTGCAACCTTCAATGTTGGTGATCTTAGTCCATATTTAGATGATGAAAATTTGAGGACATATTCTTTTGAAGAGGGGGAGAATGATACAAGTCAAGGTCAAGCTCCAAATGATCCGATTTGTTTAGTTCTTGAAGTGTTCGGGTTCAAGTTAAATTCAAATTCCTCATTCGTGTCATTTCTTAAGTGGGACGATGATTCCATTGATGAAGCTTGAAGATGACACCATTTCTAGAGTCTTAGTTATTTTAATTAAGTCTTTAAAATTTCAGCAATAAAGGTCCGAAATTAAGTTGCCTTAATTCGTTCCATTTAGGCGTGTCTTAGGCGTGTTGTTTGGGATCCTTGTGCTCCAAGTTTGCAAGTTGTCATTGAGTTGTATATTCCTTAAGTTTCCTTATTTCTTGGTAGGGCTGGCAAAAGTTGACCCAACCCGATAACCCGACCTGAAACTGACCTGAAAATTCCGGGTTTGGGTTGAGATTTTCGACCTGAAATAAAAAATGGGTCGACCCAACCCGACCTGAAAATATAATGGGTTAGGTTCGGGTTGACTTTTTTGAACCTGAAAACAACCCGAATAACCTGATTTAGAAGTCGGATTATTTTCAGGTCCGGTCAACCTGAAATTAACCCAAATTTTCATAACTTATACAACATATCTTTTGTTATTCTTATTTGTATTGAGCCAAGCCCATTTCTTGGATCACTTAAATTTCATTTCAAATCATTAACCCATACTTTCATAACTTAGCGTGTATAGTTAAATTTCATTTCAGGTCATTTTGGGTTGGTTTCGGGTCAATCCGAAATCGGTAAGGTCGGGTTTGTGTTATGATTTTCGACCTGAAATTAGAATCAGTTCGGGTTTGGGTTAGGGGTAAGTGACCTGAAATATAAATCAGGTCAACCTGAAATTGACCCAACCCGACCTGATTGCCAGTCCTATTTCTTGGTTTCCTTAAGTGTGTTAGGCGTGTGAGGAGGATTTGGGGCTGATTTGAAGTTTCCTTATTTTCTCCTTTATTCTCTCCTAGAATCAAGGGATTAACTCCTTAATTTTCTCCTAGAATCAAGGGATTAGGATGTAAGGAGTTTTAGGAATATTTCCTTATTTACTTGAGCTGATTTTTCGGTCCCTTGGTTCCATGCTATCCTTCAAAGCATGTGAGATTTACATAAAGCTTTGTTATTGAATTTAATTGTGTGATCAATTACTTTCGGCCATTAAGTTTATTTTCAGGAGTGATTATTTACTTAGTGTTTAATCTACTTTATTCCAGGAGTGGTGTAAGTGAGATTAAGAGTTAATTAAAATATTCAGGAGTGTTTATTTTAATTATCATATTCGGGTTACCTTGATCAATTTTCGGACTTAGTGAATTGCATCGAACTAGTTCCTTTGCTCGGATTTACTTGGTTGCTCTTTCAACTTGGACGTGCAATCATATCAGTCCCCCAACATTTTCAATTTTAATTAGATATTAATGATTAAATGGTATCTAATTATTAGTGATTCTTCTATCTTGTAGCTATTTTTTATAACTAACTTTTACAAGGCATCTAGTTATTAAAGCTAAAGCCCTGGCTAATTTTCTCAACTATTTTGTGTTGTCCACTCCCCACTTAAATAATTCAAAATTACAACTATTAATTTCTTAATATCTTCTATGAATAAAGAGTGAGTAAATTCCTTAAAAAAAAAACCGAATATCCACAGCACATTGTCAACCCCAGCCATGCACACTGATATATCCCTCAACTTACTTGATAAAGTAATCATCCATCCGTTGACTTTGACTCACTCTATAAATCTATACCACTTGCCATTATCATCCCAATTAGCTGTCGTTTAGAACTGCTTAGACTTTGCAACACTCACGTCTATAGTGGGGCCACTTTCGCCCCTCCTTCTTAAGCCCACCAAAACAAACTAACAAATACCTTTCCCATTCCCTATCTTTCGCCAAAAATCCCGGATTTTGGAGACAATTGAGATTTCTGAGAAGTGGGTTTTCCTCTGAATTTGATTTTAACAAGTGGGTGATCAATGGAATTGCAGAACGTTGGGATTGCGAGATGTGGAAAGTGGATCAAAAGGCCAGAAAATGTCAATTTTGTGATTCTAGGAAAGTCTTATAAATCTTCTTATGCGAAATCAAAGCTCGAGATTTTTTCATTTGATCCTAAGACCACTACTCTCGAATCTTCTCCACTGGTACTATACTTACTATAGAAAGTTATATTATGAATTTATGGGTTAGAATATATGGCATATATATTTGGCCAAATTTTGTGAGATTTTGACACATATATATAAAAGTAGATGGGATATTTATTGTCATCGAAACGATTTTTTATGAGGGTTCATGTTAGATTGTTAGCCGACGTTTAAGACTTTGTTGTTGTTGTAATATGTTGGTGGCGATATGATGAGAAAATCAAATTTTCTGACTGATTTTTTGAACTTGAAATTGTGGGTTGTTTACAGACTGTACAGGAAATTGAAGATGGAGAGCCAGTTAGCATTGCAGTGCACCCTAATGGGGATCAAATCATTTGTGCTACTTCCTCTGGTGACTGCAAGTTAGTCTATATTTCTTTTTCTAATCTTACCTAGAAAATTTGTTTGTCTTGGAATTTATAATATTTGCTGTGATATGTTGCCTTAATGCATTTCTAGAAGAAGCTGGGTTTTGATCCCTGTGTCGATTACGACTTCCGAGTATGTTCATTAGTTAGTACTTAGTAGCACTTAACATTCATGAAAGTTACTGCATAATTTTTATTCATTACTCAAGGTTGGCTGAAATAATTGTCCTAGCCCTCTAGAGGATGTTGCTGAAATGGACTAGAGGTATCGTTTCCACAAGGAAGTGTAAATAGTATTATGAGATAAATGAAGAGGAAAAATGTAAAGAGTATTACAAAACAACGGTTGTACTAAAATAAATTTATTCTATCTATCAAAAAGAAATGTATTCTTGCTTTATTATTCTACGGTTTAACTGTCAATTAAACCATAACAACCCAAGAGTATACAAGATATGAAAAATTCTAAAATAAAAATTGAAAACCCAATCTGCAACACAATATGGTAATGAGATAAGCGTAATCTCATAACATCACCTCTACAATCAAAAATAAAAGAAAATAGAGAAAATAAAAATTACAGTAAGCCAAGTGAACGAAAGTACTTTGCATAGCCAAAAGACCAAAAAACCCGAGATTGTTTGGAATCGAACACGGAATTTCGAGCCATGTTTTTAGTTGGTGGCAGGAAAATATCGCCAACTAATCTATTGCATATCTTTGCTATTAAGACTCCAAAAAAAAAAAAAAATTATCTATTTTCTGGATCATGGGTTGGGCTGTGGCCAGCGTAGGCTACTCCCTATATCCGCCCATGGCTTTAAGAGCCACATGTTTGTAAGGCCATGCAGCTGTAAGTTTGTTCATGGGACCTGATTCTTCCATAGCCCAATGCAACACACATTAGATTTTTACATACTAACTTTTGTTCCTCTATGTCAGCCAAACTCTGGGGAACACAAGTACACAATAGGGGACTCCTTTACGCAAATTTCTTTACAATTGCCGTATTTTATTGCTTGCACATGAAAAAGCTTCCACATATGAGCAGCATAGATTGTTGTTCAGTGTTTGAAGTTGGCACCGATTTTCACCATTTTACTTGGTCTGAAGAAGCATTAACATAATATCTTTAACGCAGGATATATGAATTATGTGTCCAAGAAACTTCTACAAAACTGCTGGCTAAAGAAGCACCATCTCTAGAAGGTGTTGGACTGCAAAATTGTGTAGCTTTTAGCATTGATGGATGCAAACTTGGTATGGGTGGAGAGGTAAGATGTCTAAAATTTTGATTTGAAGAAGGGATTAGTAAAGGGCAAGTTCATGTGGTATAGATGTTTAGTGATGGTTGCTTTTCTTTTTCCAACAAAAATAATAAAAAATGATATCTTTCTTTTTCCGCTGCTTTATTGCACATTTTCCAATTTACTCGGCTCTCATTCAGGATGGGCGTCTCAGAATCTTAGAGTGGCCTAGCATGCAAATAATAATCGATGAACCAGCTGCTCACAAGTCTTTTCGAGATATGGATTTCAGGTGACAATAAATTCCATCTGTTTTATATCCTATTTGGTTCTGAATGCAATCCAGAATGAAACGTCTGCACATAGAATACATGTCCTTTCGATAGAAGGTTGTTGCGTAAAGGCACTCCTTGAAATATATTTGCTGCAAAAATGGTTGGTGGTTATGATTATTTGGTGACCATTGTTATTTTGTTTACTTTTATGTCATTTTAATTTAGTCAAGGACATTATTGTTATCTCCTCATTCTGAAAAATCATTACTTCCTCTCTCTCCTCTTTGTATCCTTTTTCCTTTCACAAAGATCTTTGAACTATTATACTTCCTCCGCTCCAAAATTAATGCAACACTTGCCTTTGGCACGGAGATATAGAAGGGAGTTGGAAGTAGGGTATTGTGTTAATATTTATGTTAAAATAAGGAGAGAGAAAAGTTGTTTAGTGTGAGTGTCCCATGTGTGAATATATCTTTTTTTCTATAAGTGTTGCATTAATTAAAGAACTACTCAAAAAGGCAAGTGGTGCAATAATTTTGAAGCGGAGGAAGTATATGGATATCTATGATGTTAGCTGTGACCTTGAATTCATGATCACTTGGGTGCATCAAATCTTTTTATTATTTCAATACGGTTCTACGAGACTAAGACTTTCTTTTAGAAGAAACCAACTAGCTTTATGTGCAAGGATATGAGCCCGAGGGATCAGATTCTTAATCAATGTTGGCAAAGGTCCAAACTAGTTGTACTTAGACATCTGTCAGTTGTCATCTATCTTCTCAGTCGTCCCCCTTAACTGAGAAGACATTACGCTTGTTCCTTATCAGGCTATTAATGTTATTGCTTGAGTCTTACACACACAGTGAAATTTTCCTTTTCAACTTTGTATATGCATATGTATTTGATTCTGTTTGGAAATTGTTTTTCGGAAGTTGGTTTGATGAGTATCCAGATTGTGAAAGATGAATATTCCATTTGTATGAGGTGTTATTTATCGCATATTATGTATTTAAATCGAGTATGGATTTATGATCGTTTCCCCTCTGAAGCTGATTTACTAAACTTGGTTCATTTAAAATCTATTGTGGATGTATCGAGCTTTATACATTTAAAACCTGGAACGATCTGTTTAACAATGTGCCGTAATCTTTCAGCCTAGACTCCGAGTTCTTAGTCTCAACTTCTACTGATGGTTCAGCAAGAGTCTGGAATGTTAATGAGGGAGTTCCTGTGGCAACCTTGAAACGCAGTGCGGTATAGATTTCTTGTTTAGTCTTCACGCTATTCTGTAGTAACTGTGCTGAATTGTAATCCTTGAGTCTTGTGCAGAATGAAAAAATTGAATTATGCTGTTTCTCAAAGGATGGAACTAAACCTTTTGTGTTTTGCACTGTTCAAAGAGGTAAATAAGTTGCTAGGTGGTGTTGAGTTTTTTTTCCCCTTTAAGAAACAGTTCCTCAAACTAGTGGGAGCTACAATTTTAAGATAATGTTTATATAAATACAGCAAAGCTTAAACCAATTACTGCTGTTTGGGACATGAGTACTTGGAAAAGGATTGGGTACAAGGTGTTGCTTGGAAAGCCTGCTTCAGTAATGTCCACCAGCCCAGATGGGAAATATCTTGCGCAGTAAGAACTTTAAACCGTTGTAGTTTCTTCCATACTTCTAACAAATCAAACTGTTGTGTGGTTTCTGTACTTTCATGTAATGCTTCAAGTCCCAACAATTAATTTAACTGCCACTAGTACTTATTAGTCTTTAACTAACTTTTTTAGCGAATTGTTGTTCTTACCGTTGCAGTATCATATGATACTGATTTGTCAACATACGAATTAGAGGGTGAAAATATAATTATTCTTCAAGCACTACTTTTTCTTCTTTTTTCAGGGGAAGCAAAGATGGCGATTTCTGTGTAGTTGATGTGAATAACATGAGGATCAGTCACTGGAGTAAAAGGCTGCATCCGGGTACATCTATTGGAGGAGTACTAGAGTTTTGTCCTAGTGAAAGGTAACTTTTCAACAATTATGACTCTGCTTTAGTATTTGTCGGTAGTATGATAAATTACAATAAGCTTTTTTGCAGACTATGATTTAGTTGCCTTCTTTCTTTCTAGTTCTTCATCCTAATAACACTGCACTACATTGCAGAATCCTGATGAAAATTGGGATTTCATGAATCATGATCTAGGCATCAAACAAAAATGTTTTATCTAGAGTATATATTGGGGACATATTATGTGGCAAATTGCTGTCTTCATCGGCTTATGAGATGGTGACAGTGTCGGGAGCACGAATAAACTATGGTGAAGCTATAAAATTTCACTTTGAACTTCCAAACTAACCTAATCAGAGTCTTCTGAGTTCTGAGGATAAGCATTGGTTTATGGTGTTTTTGGCTAGCAATGGTAAAAGGAAAGGGGGGGGAAAGAGAGAGAAGGATGCTTACGGAAAGGGAGAAGGATATTGCTTACTGAAAGGGAGATGGATATTGCTTACTGAAAGGGAAAAGAAATTTGCTCCTTTCATCTCCCTCCCATCCTTTCTCCCAATCAAATTAAACGAAAATGAATCCATCGCATTCCCTTTCATTCCTTTCTCTTCATATTCTTTCGTTGTTTACACCTTCGTCTGGATGCTATTGATCTATAATACTCTTTACTAAAATGCCCTCCCTTTTTGTTATCCTCGCAAACCT